>JAQFVV010000496.1:0-464734 GCA_028023455.1 Epiperipatus broadwayi | reverse complement strand
CTATCAAATAGGCTGTCCCGTTATAATATATATATATATATCCACATGTCAGTGGGACATTAATTTATTTGCATTACATATTTGAATTTATCAAAATAATAGAATTATTAATTTTTTATACCATGTAATAAACATATATGTTTGTGTGCATAGGCTTGTATGTGCACATTGATTTTTATATCCCATATTTCAATTTGTCATAATAATATTATATTTTTTCTAATTAATTCCATTTAGAAAATATACATAAAATTCACATTATACATGAGTATATAAAAAAGTAATTCAAATCCGTTTTGAACTTTATTACAGTTTTCTTTTTTTTTTTAAAAAAAAATACTATCCTTGACAGGTCACTGTTGATTCAAATATGTAAACATCTTTAAAATAATATAGTTGCAAGTTTCTTTTAATTCAAGCAAAATTAGTTGTTTTTTGTTTCACATTAAAAATGTCTCTTTTTAAAAAAAAAGATCAATCTTGATCAGACTATTATTGATTGAATAATTTTAAAATATACATTTTAAATATTTTCTCTTATTCTTTTGAAGAAACAAATATAATCTTCATTTTTTAGATACTTAAGTAAAAATATTTACTTGTTCATTAAAATATCATTTTTAATATATAACATTTTTCATCATACATCAGCATACATATAATTACTTCTTTACAACTAATGGTTTCTATTGATAGGCTGGTAGACTGGCTTATCATCATTGAGATATGTATAGTCCAGGTAAGGGTTGTTCTGCAGTTGATTCCACTTCAACTTCAGGCAAGCTGTTGATTTCATTTGTGCAGACTAATGACTGATTAGAAGTTGATCTGGACTTCAGGTAAATCAAAACTCTAAAAGAGAACTAATAGCAAATCCTGGATCTACTGTCCTGCCTTCAATTATTTCATGGTCTTTCTCTAACTCTGGAAAACCAACTCTGTAGCTATCTAGCTATTCTTACTGTCAACTACTTCTCTGCATATTATTAGCCAAAAAACTTACAGCTGGCCAATTTGCCAGCTAAATTGCTGCCACTCTCTGCTCCAGTTACCAACAAACTACAGCTAACTCTGACAAAAATATTAGCCCAAAACTAAAAATGAGACTCTTAAAAAATTACTAGCCAAACTGTTCCAATATTTCTATCCAGCCTTTTATAGGTAGATTGCTGAGATGACAAAAACACTAATTAAAAACTTTTTCTTTCTAATCCTTTTGAAAAAAAATTTGATGTTTATCAAAAGTATGATTGGAAAAAGTTGATTTCAATTAACTTTAATCCTTTGGAATTTTATAATCTACAAAGATTTTTACCTAGATAGTGAAATGTATACAAGACTTAATTAAAAGATTTCAAAAGTAAACTATGCTTGTTTTTAAATTCAAAATCAGAATACAATATTAATATTTATTCAGACCTTTTCTTAATTGTTTAATTTATAATAAAATATTATTTTAAATTCATAATTATTTAATAGTTTTACTAAGATTATTTTATTCCAAGAACTGTAAAAAATACCTACAAAAATTTGTGTGTGTTTATTTCTACTTTTCCTTTCAACTTTATATATATATATTGTGCCATTACAATTTGGTCACTAGCCAAATTTATAGTAATGTGCATGTAGAAAAGGTAAAACAAAATCATCATCACAATTTTATATAACCATAAAGGAAGTTGTAGGGCATCCAAGTTCAAACCCTACCAGATCAAAATCTTAAACACTTTAGACAAAGAATGGGTCCACAATTATATGCTTTATTTGTGTGTGTGTTGATAGAAAGGTAATACACACATTTAAACTATTTAATATTTAATTTTTCTTTAAAAAGCAAAGTTATAATGCATACATATAGGCAATGTATGTGTAAATTATTTAATTGTTTTATATTTCAAATATTAAACATTTTAATTTTCTTTAAAACTAACCTATGCTTGATCAATTCTAATATTTTATTCTATGCTTTTATTTTGCTTTTCTTTAATTATAATTGGGATTTAAAAGTTACAGACTTAATTAAATAATTGGGTTATAATTACTAAGCTAGCAATTATAGTATTTAAGGATAGTTTATGAATGATTTGAAAGAATGCAGGATGTGTGTACATTACATACAAAATTTTACATTTCCTAAATATTGAAAGAAAAGGAAGTATTAAATCTGTTAAATTATTTTTTTTGTACAATTTTTTTTTGTTAAAAGAGGAAATCTGTTTAATCAGATATCGATCTTTGTAGTAAATTTTTTGTAAATGATTGTCACTTTGGAGCTATAATTTTTGAAATTTTCTTATCAAGATCTAAAGAAGGAAGCTCAAAGATTTGAAGTGTTACCTGGATGTTAAAAAGAAAGAAAAAACAAAAGAAAGGAAATAAGAATTGAGTCTATTTTTTTTTTAAAACAAAAGTGTCTGGAAAAAGGATTAAACTTTTCAGTTGAAAAATAATATAGTTGAAAATAAATTAGAGATCTAATTAAAACAAATTTGTCCAAAAATAGTAAGTGATGCTATCTCTGATTGGTTAAGTTAGCTAAAAATTGGATATAAAAAGCTGTCTTGGATTATTAAGATTATTGTGATTGATTCAGATTATTAAACTATAATATTGAACGTTGAAAATATAAGAGATGGCGGGCTAGAAAAATTATATGTATATTCCATTTGCCAGACCATCTGGAGGAAGCTGCACATCACATAGGAAAGAAAAGATGTGTCTAAAATAATATTCTACACCTTTCAACTGACCAGATAAATAAGATGTTTTTAATAGAAGAAAGAAAGCATTCACCTGCATTCAAAGAAGATGAATTAATCTACTGATAAATATTAATCATCAAGTCCAATTAATTGTTACAACAACTGATTTTGAACTCAAGAAAATTTACAAATGGGAAAACAACTGCTGTATTTCATCCACATGCTTGACAAGAAGAGAAGAAAATTTACTATAATGATTTCCAAATTGTCCACTAAAGCAAATAAACTCAATAGAGTCATCATCATCAAATAGTTATCCACCTCAAGAAAGAGATTGTTCCCAGTAAAACGGAAATGGTAGCTACAGAAATATAAACATTATACAAGACAAGTTTGAACTCTTGGAAATTCGCTACAAACAAAAGATCGGTAATATGACTTTTTATATCTATTTTCTTTATGATATCAGTCTTAATAAACATTTTAGCAATAAAGTGGTATATTTTTATTTAAAGAACTTTTAAAGACTATTCAGATCGATTAAAACAAGAATGTCTTACTAATAATAACTTTGAGCTTCATAAATGACCTTGAATGTATGAAAATTATTTGTTTATTAATTTTACAGTTATGAAATATGAATATGTAAAACAATTTTTTTTTTATGGTATTATGATTTTAGTTTTAACTAATATTATTTTGGTTTTAATAATATTTTGTTATTATGGGATAAAACACGCACATACATAATAATATTTTTATATGTGTATAATTGGAAGTGAATGTGGAATAATGAGTAGTATTAGAATATTGGATTATTTTGTTTCAAGTTCAGTATAGATTTCAGCGCTTGGAAGGGAAGGGGAGAAAATAATTTAAGACTCTTTTCTAAAAACTTGCTCCTTCAATTTTACTAACATTTTTTTTTATTCTATTTATATGTTGGATTTTTTTTTTAAGTATGTGTGCTAATGAGCAGATAATATTTTTTGTCTTGAAATACTTTTCATGGTCAATGTGACGTCCAACTTAATACAAAATACATTTGAAGGGAAAGGGGGAAGAACTTAAAATTAATCTGAGGAGTGTTATATAATCAATTATTATTATTATTCATGTCAATTTTCATATTTATCTAGAAATTTTTCTGTATATGTTAGAAATGTAGTAATAAATATTAGTTTGTTTTATTAAACGAGGCGTATATATTTCATTAAGTGTAGTCTTTGTTAAGTGTGATTATTCATCATCATCAATGGTTGAATATTAGTTATTTAAGATATAAGTAAATATGCTAAAATTAAGCAATAATTAGGAATCTCTTTATAAAAATTAGTTTTATGTTTAGGCTTAGTCCTAGAGCTGTAATTGAAACCCTTGTCATTATCGTTATTATTATCATCATCATCATCATCGTCATCAACGTTTTAATTAATGAGCTGTTTAACTGTTTAAAGGCCATAAATAAATATTGATTTTATAATATTTAGTGATTTCTTAGTATTATTATAACCACATCCCATCATCTATTTCATGCAAGGATGAGTGAATTGCCATCCTAAATTAGTTATATATAATTTGAGCTAGTGAACTTATAAAAATATTGAAACACATTTGTTATGCTAAGATCTGAGAAATGATTTATGTCTAATATACTCCACTTTGGTTTAAAGATGTTTTACTTTTACCTAAATATTAGTGCGTATAGTGATATGGCTCAAAAAGCAAAATCTCTCATTTTTTTATTAGAAATAAAGTACCAAAAAGGGATTCAAACCCGGTACATGTAAAAGGTTATTAGATATAACCGTGTCTAGATTCAGATAATCTAGTGGCGCCCTGCTAGACCATATTCACTTAGTATTTGTTTAAACATGCACTTAACATCAAACCAAGAAATGAAAGTGGATAAAACCTACTGCCTGTATACCTGAGTATATTTTATTGAATTATTAGTGTACTCACTTCACGTGACTTCATATAAATACTGGTTATTAATAATTTCCCCATAATTCTTGATAGTGTTATAATTTGAACCTTTACTTATGATCATTCTATGGACTACTCAGGTATGGTAATATTTTTTTTTTTGATTCATTTATTTATGTTACAATATATATATATATATATATATATATATATTTGTGCACACATAGTATGTTATTGTGGGTTATGTAACAATTCTGTTACAATATATATTCTATTATAGCCATAGTATAGGTTTCAGCAACATTATGCCTCTGCCTTAGTGTATTATTCATCATCAAAACCCAAGTTACAAGAACCATTGAAACCTTAAAAAACTATATTATATTAAAACACTTTAAATTATTTTCTATTTGGAAAAAACTTCATAGAGCATATCAGTATTAAAAAAGCCATTTGCTTCAAATTCATTTAATCTTTAATTGGTATTACAGTTAAAATAGTCCAAAAGATTATTGCTTGGGAGTTCATAAGAAGTTTGAGCACTATAAATAACATTTCCTGGCCACAATTCACTCTATCACTACATTAAATCATAGAGTCAAATTTCTGTTTATAGGGTTTTTATTGGATACAATTATTATCTTAGTATTATATGCCTGATAGTTTTAAAATTAGATCTTAAAAACTAATTTTATAAATTAAATGACAGCTTTATGTTTCATCATCTCTACAACATCAGCTTGAGTAACTTCTATTACCTAAATCATGGCATATGAGATCCAGCCAGTCTCCTGAGAATAATGTTGATTTTATAAACAAGCAACCATGCACATAAAAGAACAAACTTAAAGTCAATTTTTACATTTGATCATGAAAATCTTCACTTTAATATATTTATACATAACTGACTTAAGGTATTGTATATACTGATGGGTAAGCCATTCAATACTCAAACACATGCTTCTTGGTATATAAACATATTGGTGATAGTGCTAATAAATTATAAGTTATTAAAGAAATAGACATAATTCATTATTAATTGCTCTTATCTAAGGGGTTTTTTTTTTTATAAACTGGGATAAATCTATGTTTGTATTTGTGCGTGTATGTGTTTATAAATCAAATACAGTTACAGCAACCGATTAGTGTGAAAGGTGAAGATGGGTTAAATATAATGGATTTTTAACAGCAATTTTTTTTAGCTTATGAACAATTCAAAACAATCAAAATACTTTTAGTCTAAAAGTACTGTAAATGAAAAACAGAGCCGGGGGATGTGAAATATAAATTACAGAGGAAATATGAATTATAATAAATCTATTTGAAGTCAATGATGGTTTTTGTTTCTATAGCAACTATTCATTATAATGTTAGTTAAAATTAAAATCCTTTTCATATTATCTCAAGTAATGGCTTTGATATTTCAAATAATCAATTCTTTCTTTCAAATATAATTTAACCTATAGTTGTTTTTTAAGTACAGTATTGTTAGTTGAGAAATTCATTTCCTTTGATGTTCTCGCAATCACCTGGAGTACTTCTCTATTTTCTTATTTTAATCTTTTAATAAAAACAATTGTGCACGTTATTTTTAGACGTAATTATTCATAAGATAACTATTTTTATTAAATCTCTAATTATAATAATGAATCTTTTATGTGTTCCAATTACCTTATTTATTTCAATTGAGTTCCACGCACTTCTCCTTCATAATTCTTCTGATTATTATTTCCCCTTCCCTTATATTATGTATTTTATTTCTAATAAAAGTATTTGTAACGTATAGTAATATATCAATGTATAAGAATTAAATAATTTATATATATATTTTTTAAACTGTCAACATGGTGTGGAGGTTGAGGTATTGATATCCCTGCAAAATACAGATATTATTTTTTAACTGGAATTTAATGTTTGTATCTAAGATAGGAATAATCGCTAGATTGTTCAATGATTAGTAATATACCGTTAATATATTTGTCTCATGTGATTGCTGTCAAAGTTGTGAGTGCAGAAAGTTTAATATTTATAAATCAAAGTATATTAAGTTGTTAATAAACCACTAAACATCACATGATCATTATTCTTTATGCTTACACAAGCTGTTTACACAGAGGCTAAATTCTCCATAGAGTAGTGCCATTCAGTGCAATCCAGAGTGGATGCATGAAGATTTGTGCATAAGGAATAGGCACTAGATAGAAATTTTATGTACAAACATTATTACATCTATTGATTACTCTGGCTTGCACTGAGTAGCGTTACTGTATGGAGAATTTAGTCTCTGTGTAAGTTGTTAATAATAAATATTGAATAAATAATGATGTATAAAAGAATATATATCGAGTTAAATGAAGGATACTGGTTCAGCATGAAATGTATCACAGGAAACACTCTTTGTTCATGTGATTCAGGAATTTGATAAAATTGAAATTTTAAATAGAAGCAATGAAAACACAATAACTCAAGCCTTCCTCACATGCATTATAGAAAATAAATTTTGATTACTAAACATACTGATTATATATATATATATATATATATATATATATATATATATATATATATATGGATGACATTTTTTAATATATACCTATATGTCATTTCATCACATTATTTTACCATTAGTAATTCACAGCTGGATCAAGTTCTGTTCATGTTTAATCCAGTTTCTCCGATCCCTAGTCTCACTTATCCACAACATACCATAATATTTTTTATTTTATTCATCTCATATGTGGTCACTTTTTAGATCTTTTCAATTTTTGGGATCCAGTTTAACAGTTCAACTGATTGTCTGATCATGGTCTTTGAAAGAGGATTCCCAATCTTTTTATATCCTTATTGAAAAATACTTCTATTTCAGGAAAGATTCTCTTTTAAGAAATAAAAGCAATATCATAAGCCTAAGTGAATTTTCTGCATTTTGTTTTTGAAAGATCACTAATAAATATATAAAATAAAGTTAATGAAAGAACTGAATTCTCATGAAGACCACTGTAAAATTTTTTATCTAGTATGTTACAGTTTATTATCTCTTAAATATTTTTATTGGAAAGGAAGAAATCTGTCAAATAATCAATGATTAAAAATTGTTGGAAAATCATATTTCTGAACAACAACATAAAAAACAATATCATAAATTTAAGTTAAATCAATAACTCAATTTTTATTTTATTTTGAAAATATTTTTCAGTATTTAAAGACAAAGCTTGTTCATGGCAGTTTCTTTGTGGGTATAACCCAGGCTATTAGATTGGTAGTTAATATAATTCTTTAAAAAAGTTAGTAGTAAATACATAATATTGCTAGATTTATGGGATTTTAAGAGTGTTGCAGTTTTGCATTTATGGTAAATTTGTTTGCCAGCCATATTTTTGTTTTTTTAAAAAACTTTGGAAATATACTATTTGCTTCTCTACCATTTTTTGTTCAACACAAAAAAAAAACATGTTTAAGTTAAACATCTATAGATTTTATCAGATTGATATTAGATAAACATCATGGAAGAAAAACTGCAGTTCTCTAGTGATCCTTTTTTTTTATTTTATCAATCTTAAGTTTAAAAGTTTGACATATAACATCGGCCAATTCATTTGCAATAATAGTTGTTTTAGATGTACATTTACATCCACCCAGCTGTCATTAAGAGTGATGACTGAATATTGGAAAATGTTGCTTCTCCATTGCCTCTTTTTATTTTTCTTTCTTGGCATTATTCGGTGATTTAGAAAATTCAAAATTGTCTACAATGAGCATTGCTAATTTTGGTTCATCCTCAATGAATTATTTTTGGGTTCAACCTGATATGCACAAGACATGTACTCTCTTGAAACTGTGATTATCAGTTTGTTAGATCTATCATAGCAAGATGTGACTGGCGAATTTATATTAATATTTTTTTCGCTATCCAACACATCAATTCCAGTTAGTTTTCCTTAAATACCATCTCTGAACAGTATAACTTCCAACTACAGAAAATGTGAATTCTAAGAGTGATTAGATTGGGTTTATACTGACTATGAGGAAATATCAGACACTCAGTAGGTAATGATAAATCAGTTTTTGTCAATACAAAAAATATTAGTCTGAAGTTGTTACTGTTTCTGATCTGCTGAATGGTATGTTCTACCTTGCTTGGTATAATAAATTATGCTGTTTAAATCTATCCACTTCAAAAATGAACAATCTGCTTGATCCTTATTTATAGCCCCCCCCCCCCCCAACATTACCATAATTTATATCTCCTATAAATGCAGAAGTTGAAGGAAAATCTAAAACAGGGGGTAGAGTTAATCAGTATTGTGTGGTTAGTAATATTATATACATGAACATTATCTATTTAAATCATTGATTGTAAAATGACTTGAACTATTTTCCATGGAAATTATTTGATTTACAAGATGGTTTGAAACAAAAGTAGCCATACTATATTTACAATGCATTTTATCAATAATTAATATGAATCTAGAAATTTTAAGAACATATGCATTATTAGAATGGTGTAGTCTCCTGAATTACATTAGAGTTGTGTTGAACAATTAATTTGTAAAGAATTTCCACCTTTTAGTTTGATATAACTTCAGTTTTTAAGTAATTTTATTGTTTCCTAGATTAAAAATACATCATACTGCATACAGTATATCTATTGTTTGAGGGTATTGCCAGCACTATATAGTTGTTTTATATTTTGAGAGCATAGAATTCTTACCTCTATAGTCCCACTGATTGACTTCATATTAATTATGTAATTTCATAATTTGCTGTTTTTAACTAAAAATTCATTAAGATGTAGACTGGTTTCCATGTGGAGATTGTTAATTTTGGCTAATAATGTTAGCTAATAGCTGGGACACAGAAAGACTATTATCCACCCAACACTATAGACCATTTATTCTGTTAATTTGATACTGAAAAATCACAAAACCATCCTATCATATAATCTAATCTTTCACTCAACAAATGAGTTATTATAGAATAATAAGAAAATTTGATTAACTTTAGGAATTGACAATTAATAATAATTGACAGTTTCTTACCAATATCAAAAGCTAAAAGTTATATCTGTTTACATGGATATAATCTCATTTCTATTATTTACTATAATAACAGTCTATGGAAATATTTAATTATATATATATATTCAAAATTGAATTAAATATATTAAAATTAAAAATTTATAATTTTTTTTTCAGTTCAAAAACATGATTTCACTTAAATCTATTAGACAGAATGACGTCAAATGAAAACTACAAACAAAATAAACAAACAAGGAAATATATATTTATATAAAACTATTCACAATTCAAAGAAAATTGTTCATTATTTTTAAAATTATAGAAAGTTTTCTTAATATTGATAGTGTGATATACAAAATGATTAATCAAAAGTCTTTTCAATTTCATTATGTTTATAAAAAAACAACTCTATTCCATTGAACAATATGTTCTAATTGGTCTAAAATTCATGAATGTAATGACCTCATTGTGATTGCATAGAAATCTAATTAATTAAAAATATATATAAATGTAAAAGATGAGTTAATATAGTAACAGTAATTGATTTTTTTTTTAAACATGATTTGTCATACATTTTTGTCTCTGCAAAAATATTAATTGTGAAAAGATTAAACAATTGCAATACAATATATATAAATAAGCATTTATTTTTATAGCGTCTGTATACAATTGTAATTACATTCGAATATCGGCCTTTCAAGCCAATTGCGCAAATGCTTTGCGAGTGTTAAATAATAAATGAATACCCTCTGACCAATACAAGATATAGAATACAATACAAGATATAGTAATTTAAAATGACTGTTCTATTGTCACACCTTCTGTGCCAGTACTTCAGATTTGCTCATTTATAAATATTTGAGTCGTATGAATAAGAGGGATTCTTTTTATTCCTGCATAAATTCTATATCTTGTATTGGTCAGAGTGTATTCATTTATTATTTAACACTCGCAAAGCGTTTGCACAATTGGCTTGAAAGGCCGATATTCGAATGTAATTACAATTGTATACAGACGCTATAAAAATAAATGCTTATTTATATATATGATTAAGTTTCAGTTGGAATGACGTTTAGTAAATTCTAGAAAATTTCATTGGCGTCATTCATTCAGACATTATATATAGTAATTTAAAGTGACCGTTTTATTGTCACACCTTCTGTGCCAGTACTTCAGATTTACTCATTTATAAATATTTGAGTCGTAGGAATAAGAGGGATTCTTTTTATTCCTGCATAAATTTTATATCTTGTATTGGTCAGAGGGTATTCATTTATTATTTAACACTTGCAAAGCATTTGCACAATTGGCTTGAAAGGCCGATATTCGAATGTAATTGCAATACAATGTAATTTCTTGGATATATTTTCATTTTATGAAAGAATTTATTAAATAAAACATTAAGAAATATGACAATATTTTATTTTTTATTGTAACCAAAAAAGAATAATAAATAATTAATTTGCATTGTTTAAACAATAAGGAAAAAGCTACTGTATCAGTACGCAGAACCGAAAACTACCCTCTGATTTTCTGTCATGGATAAAATTAGCTAGATAAAAAAATGGAAATAGAATTATGTTTTAATGTTTAATCAATAATGTTTTTATTTTTTATCTAATTTTTATTCTATTTTTCATATAGTGAATAAGAAATAATTTATTCCTAATTTGAAGAAAAAGAAAAATATTTTTTTTGATGAATCAAAGTAAGATTTTGATTGGATAAAAAGATTTCCTATTGTTCTGAAGAAAAGTATATAACTAGGGTTGCTAAAATCACCCTCTCTCTTCAGCTTCCTATTAAAGTAGCTGCTATTTTGATTTTCTGTTAAAGCAGTTCTTTGGATTCCTATTAAAGCAGTTCTTTGGTTTTCTGTTAAAGCAGCTTTCTTTGGTTTCATGAAAAAGCAACTCTATGATTTCCATGTAAAGCAGCTCTCTTGTTTCCTATTAAAGCCACTTGAGTGTTCCAGCTCAAGACACTTGTTTTTGTGTACTTACTCAAGCTGCTATTATTCCTACTGTTTGAAGAAGTTGATCTGGAAAAAATTATATCCAAGGAATTGTTAATTTCCAGTATTCTATAATGACACAATTCATAAAGGCAATGAAACCAAGAAGAATATAGTGCATGCTAATCTAAAATCTGTATTTGATAGCCTTCTCTGGGAAAATTATCTGTTGCCTATCTATGGAGAGAGAAGAGATGATAACCCTGTGAAATATCAGCTGGTATCTGGTCTAAAGTCAGTGAGGGATGACACTCAACTTGTAAGTCCTATTTTTGTTATGCCTGTCAGAACAATGGTTACCTATATCTGCCATGAGTTTATTAAAAATGTGATATTTATCATTGATTATGTGCTCATTTAATAATGCTCAAATCTCTTAAACATGGTGCCATGAAATTTTATATGATGGGTTTAATCTATTAACTAATGATGCTGCTAAGATAAATTTTTATTTTATTATTTTAATAATTATGGCATAAACAATTACAATTTTATGATTCTTATTAATTAACTTTAAATGTAAATTTCCATTGTATTTATTTACTAGTAACAATTTATATTAGATGTTTAAATGTGTTTGAAATGTATATGTCTTAAGGTGCTTGATTAAATAAAAAAAATTGTTTATTGTTAAAAATCCATTTGATGTATGCATAGTCTTATTTCAGTCCAGGCAAATAAGTTTACACTTTATAATTATCCTTTCTGAGTTCATGCATTAACCAATGAAAAAGTTTAGAGGAGTATGGAAGCAACCAACAATAAAGGTACGTATAGATCTAAATTTACTTTTTAGTCAGATATCGATTCTTAATTAGGCACATAAGGGTAGTCGTAACCCGATAATGATATTGTTTGAATGATGAAATATGCTAGTTCTAGATTGACTAAAGGGATAATGGTGATAGGTTATTCCATTAAATGTATTAAATAAAATCGTTATAAATAAAAAAAATATAGTTGTTAATTGGGCAATCAGCACATCGTTAATTTAAATATAAATTATCCTCTTTCTATATCTGATACATTGTTTAGTTCCTCTAATGAACAAGTAAAAATTATCCCTATCCATATTAGAGGATTGGCATTCCATTATAATATTTACAAAAACCTATTCGCAATTCAAAGAGTATTGTTAATTATTTTTAAAATTTAAAAAAGTTTTTTTAAGACTGATGACGTCAAACTCAAAATGATTAATCAAAAGAGTCTTTTTGATTTCATTATATTCATAAAAGATAACTTTTATTCTTAAATAATATTTTCTAATTGCTCTACTATTCATGAATGTATATAAGAGTATACGGAATTCTACAAATTACTTCTACACTATTTTTACTATATATTAACTCTTTAGAATTATTTAATAATGAATTTAAAATATTTTCTTCTAAGTAACCCCCCCCCCCTCATACATACAAATGATGCTCCTCATACATACAAATGATGCTTGGTATTGAGAAATCTACAAATTGCCAATTTGTGTCAATTTGTAAGACAAAAAAATGAACTTTGTTTTTAATCACTATTATCAACTATGGTCTTCAAATCATAATTATAGTTTATAAATCATAAATACATTAGATTTAAATTTATATAAAAAAAAAGCAAACTGAGTTTTTATGAAAGAGTTAAAATTCCTAAAAGTAGATTTAAAAGTAGATATCTAGCTCAACTTTAGACACTCGTAAATATAATAATACTGGTCATAAAATTTTGTTCGGTGATGAATGCAATAAAATCAAATGAAGGATGAAAAGATTCTTTCCAATAATTATTTTGGGGCTGTCTCAACAGTTTAATAATAACTTCTTTTAATTTTTATGACGAATGATCAATTGTCATTAAACAGTGGATAGTTTTTTTGTGTGTATATTTATATGTGTTTGATTTTCTTTGTAGTTTTCACTTGCAAAGTCTATTTATCTAATGGGTAAAACCATAGTCCTGTGATGAAGAAATTTCGTAAATTTAAAATTTTTCTACCTTTAGGTATTGTTATATATTGTGATATTCTAGTCCTATAGTCTACAATATTATTTGTTGATATTAGAAAGTTTTAAATTGTTTTGTCTGCTAAATATAGCATGTTGATGTACAAATTATACATTAATTACAAACAGATTCTTTGTTGCCCATGATTATGAGAGCTAAGTTCTCTTGAAAGCGCTCGGGCATTATTCTTTAGATATTATAATTATTTTGAGTTTATAATATATTGTTATTTAATCCTGATGAAGCTCGGTTGTTGTGCGCGTATTTGCGCATTAAAATTATATACATGTATAGTAAGCACCTGAGTTTAATAATTTCTTTTTAAACTAAAACATTGTAATTTTTAAATATATATATATAAATATTTATAAAAATGAGTTTAAAGCCAATAAATATCACATGCTCACTATTTCTTATGCTTGCTCTTAACTGTTATTAAAACAGGCAAAACTCTCTATACATATTGCCACTCAATGCAATCCAGAGTAATCAATGGATGCCGAAGGCTTGTGCATAAAATCTCCATCTATTGACGAAGGCCACAGGCCAGAAACTAGTCTGGGGATAATGGATGAGTAGGCACTAGATGAGGGTTTTATGCACAAACCTTCTGGCATCCATTGATTACTCTGGCTTGCACTGAATGGCAATACGTATAGAAAGTTTTGCCTGTTTTAAAAATGAGTTTATTTAATTTGAAGAATAATGCACTAAAAACCAAAATTTTTTAGGAAATCAAATGTAAACTAACTATCAGCAAATGTTAAATATAGAATGAGTGACTTACACTTTAGCTTTGATCTAATATAAGCATAACATTTAATGATGTACTTACACGCAGAGCACAATTTATATATACTAACATAATTTCAGGACAACTATAATCTATTCTGAAATCACTATAAGGGGAGCTTTCAGTATTTTCATATTAATTTCATCTATAATGCAGCTATCAGAAAGTTATATTTACATCTATTATCTGTAGATTGATTTAATATTTAGAGGTTGTTAAGATTTAATATTTAGAGGTTGTTAAATATGATGTGTAGTCTTCCCCACTGATTGATTAGTTTTAGAAATTTCAGATTAGATTATAGTTGTTCTGCAATTACATTAGTATAAACCATACTCTGTGAGTTAGTACATCCATAAATGGTATGCTTATATATGATCAAAATTAAAATATAGATGGACTCATTGTTTAAACTTACATTTTATGATGGTTAGTGTATATATAAAATACATATTTTGTGGGTTCATCCGTGTTAAAAACTTTTAATATAAATATATTGACGTTTCGACTTGGTCACACAAGTCATCCACAAAGTTATAAAAGGTAGAAAGACGGTCGTAGAGGCGCTACAATCACTGATTTGAATAAAAACGTTAAAAATTCCACCAATAGCAAAAATGTTAAATTTAGGAATGTTTTTTAAAAAAATCTTTCCAAATAGGAGGAAATTTGGAAGTATCATCTCGCTTATTGATACAATCTGGCCTTTTAAGTATCTCAATGACTTCTCTAATTTTGCACTGGTAGAGACTATCACATCTGGATATGATCCTGGTACTAGAAAAATCAATTTTATGACCTGAATCTATAGTATGGAGTGAGAGTGCTGATGATGATGAGTGTTGTTTAACTGCATTAGCATGCTCATCTCTCCTAACACTGATGTGATGATTACTCATACCTATGTAAGAAGCTTTACAATTTTTACATGAGATTTGATAGATACCATGAGATTCAAGAGGGATTGAATCCTTAGGCTTGGTTATTATATTGCTGATCTTTTGATGAGCAGAAAATGCTGTATCTATATTATAGCGTTTTAATATACGTCCGATACTGTCT
The DNA here is from genome assembly GCA_028023455.1 of Epiperipatus broadwayi. Lineage (NCBI taxonomy): Eukaryota > Metazoa > Onychophora > Udeonychophora > Euonychophora > Peripatidae > Epiperipatus > Epiperipatus broadwayi. Next base: position 449,221 of record JAQFVV010000496.1, on the reverse strand, counting down.
GTAGTTCCTTTTACATATGGAACACAAATCCTAATAGCCGATTTATCATCTTTTTGTTTCCTATTTTGTCTATTTTGGGCTTGAAATAAGGCTTTTTTTTTTATAAATTTGTAATTATAACTATTTGCTAATAAAACACTATTAATATGATTTATTTCTTCTTTCAGATGTGTATCATTTGAAAGGTTAATTGCTCTATTTAAAAGAGTTTTGGCTACAGAAACTATCTGAGTTGGATGGTGATGAGAATGAAAATGAAAATACCTGTCTGTGTGTGTATCCTTTCTGTAAATAGAAAAAGATAAACTATTTGGTGTTCTGGTGACTAGAACATCAAGAAAAGAGAGTTTTCCATCAGATTCTGCGTAAGCTTGTGTTTTAAGACCTATAGAGGTCCCTACCTTCGTATTTTTCAGACGCTTATTTCTAAGGTTACAGCCTTAGTAAATTATTACTTAATATAATAATGGGCGTTTAATAAAATTTATAATTATGATGAATTTAGTTTTTTTATAAGACCAGGTATCTCTATTCTTTGAACAGAATTAGTTCAAAATCATTATTACATCACATGGACAAAAAACATCATATAATCTAAGCTTACACATTGCTATTCATTTATATTAAAATAATGAGTGTAAATAATTTGCTAATATATAGCAAAGTTCAGGTAGGTTAAGATCATATGATATCTGCTGGTCATGTGATCTAATTATTGTTCTGTACCATTTCTGGATAAAGAATAGAGGTACCTATGGTTATAAAAAAAATAAGATCATAATAAAATACAAAAAACGTAATTTACTTCGGACTTATATAACTATACAAGAACATAAATAAGCTTGGGTTAAATAAAATAACAAGTTTTTTAATTTGAAAAGTGGTAGTTCATTATATAATGAAAATAAAAAATGGCTGCTAATGTGAAGATGTATTAGATCCAAAACATCCAAGTGCACTGTTCAAAAAAATCCAAAATTTTTTTCACTAATTAAAGTCATAAACTAGGTACTAATCTGATGATATTTGGATAGATTATTTGATAAAGATGTATTAAGCACTACCATTTGGAATCCATCGATTACTAAAGCTGTCTCTAGATGGCAAAAAATGAGTAGGAAGGGACACATTTACTAAGTAATATTGGTTATCACATATAGAGACTTCCACTTGTCTAACTTCTAAGTCAAGTATGGAATATAATTAAAAATAAAGTACTAAACTAAAAATAATTTTGAGTCAGACAAATTCTAATATTATTACTAAGTAGTAAGGTTTCAGCTTGATTGTTTTCTGGTTATATTAGAGCTGAAGTATTATCTATATAATTCTATAATTAAAAATCACTTCTTTTCTTTTCAAAAACTTTATTTGATGTATATATATATATCCACTTATTTCCAACGTTTCGACTATCTTTACTCTATAGTCATTTTCAAGGATCTAGAAAAAACATTACATTATAAACAAACTTCATATAATAAAAACAAAAATAATCAAAAACAATATAAAGCATATAAACCCCATAAAATTTAAAAATAAATAAAATATATTAAAATCAATTAAATTAAAAACACAAAACATACACCACACTTACTTGACTCCCTTCTCAAAAAACTTTCCCTTTTTACATTTTTTTATCCAAAAAACCAATTGTTACAATAAAAAAACTTATAAGTTTTTTTATTGTAACAATTGGTTTTTTGGATAAAAAAATGTAAAAAGGGAAAGTTTTTTGAGAAGTTTTTTGAGAAGTTTTTTTATTGTAACAATTGGTTTTTTGGATAAAAAAATGTAAAAAGGGAAAGTTTTTTGAGAAGGGAGTCAAGTAAGTGTGGTGTATGTTTTGTGTTTTTAATTTAATTGATTTTAATATATTTTATTTATTTTTAAATTTTATGGGGTTTATATGCTTTATATTGTTTTTGATTATTTTTGTTTTTATTATATGAAGTTTGTTTATAATGTAATGTTTTTTCTAGATCCTTGAAAATGACTATAGAGTAAAGATAGTCGAAACGTTGGAAATAAGTGGATATATATATATACATCAAATAAAGTTTTTGAAAAGAAAAGAAGTGATTTTTAATTATAGAATTATATGGCTATATGTACTGTATATTTTTGAAAAGAAAAAAGGATTGAGTCGTGATTAGAAACAGAAGTAAAAGTATTATCTAGATTATTACATGGATAAGTTCCCATTATTTTTCATTGTTAAATTTAATAAGTTTGTGAAAATCATTAATCAATATATAAAAACTTTCATTATAAAACAATCTTTTACAAAAGTAAAATTTTTTAAGCTAAAAAAGATGTTCAAAATATTAAAAATACACACAGTGCAACAGGAATATTATTGCATTGGATAATAAATACAAACATTTTATTCTATTTAAACTTGAATTCAGCTCTTCTGTAGTAACCAAAGACCAAAAGCAATCAAATTAAATTTGACATTATCATTTCTATAAGATGTTCTTTTTTTTATTTCATAACTAATTAAAAAAGTTGTAATTTTCACACATAAAGAATAATAAACTTAAATTTTGCTTTCTTCAAATATTGTCACCAAAACATTTATATTCTCTAAACACATACTGTTTTGTAATTTTCTTGTTCTCTGTTATTATATTTGATAAAAGATTTTCTTCTGATTTTTTCCTTTCAATTTTTAATATCTAATTTTTTTAAATCTAGGATATCATGATAGCCAATAGCAAATATCAGAATAATGAACTTCCTTATGCCTTATCTCAAATATCAGCTACTTTTATTTCGTATCAGATTTAATTAGGGTTATTTTTATATTTTACATTTTTATAAGGATTCTTGTTTCAGCAGATATAAATAAGCTTTGTGTTTTTGAAATAAGCTAATAACATTTGAGGCGATGATAGCAAAAATTATTTAATATTGCTTATATATACAAATTGCTCACGAAAAAAAAGTTTAAATTACTTGTTTTTAATGCTCTTCTTTTACTCTCACTACGTTTATACCATCTAGTGTAAGCTTTAATAATCAATAAATGGAAGTTGGCGGTGGTGCTTAATAAATCTTTATCAAATGCTAGCAAATGTTATCTTATACAAATATAACCAGATTAATTTTTCACGTTATATAACTTACATCAGTGAAGAGCTTTTGAATTTTTAAATGGTGCATTTGGAATTTTTGAATCTAATACACTTTTTCTCTGGCAGCCAATTTTTATTTTGTTGTTATATAATCTAGCTATCAACCCAAATTGAAAAACCCTGTATTTTTTCAATTCAAGCAAATTTGCTTGATTAATTATATAGATTTGAATCCAATTCAGTTTCTAAATATTATAGTGACTTCAAATTTTTAATAACCTTAGGCATCTTTACTTTTTGGCCAGGGTTGGTGTTACACAAATAAAATATCACATGACCTACTAAACATGGTGTTTACTTACACATTTTGCTGTCTATTGTTATGTCAGCAAAAATCATGTGATATTTTTATATCATGTGATGTTTTATTAGTTTAAGAAACAGTTACCAATTTTGACATTCATATCAAAATTTTAAACAATCTGCCTTTCCAGGATGACTGTTTCAAGATTTCCAAACATTTCTTAGCTAACTGCAACACCATCTGATATCATCCCAAAATATCGTTCAAAATATTTTTTTTTTAAAATATCAAATTTTAAACCAATTAGATAATGAAAGTGTTAAGTGCTTATTACATGCAAATTTACTGGCTGGATGTTTGAAATTGTATTTAGTAAACAATTTGCTTATATTGTTGCTACTGTACTGTTAGCACATTAAGTATACATTATCAGCCAGCACTCACAAATGAGCACTCAATTTCAACTTCAAGAAAGAAATGAGCAAAACAAATAATATATTAAAAACGAATTTTGCAATGATTATATAAAATATTCTGTGAACTATAAATGTATTCACATATAGAACATGCTGGTCTATTACTCTGTAAATTTATTTGAATTTCTGTGATACCATTTTTTTAACTTCTGCAGAAAAATTTCCTCCTAAAATACATTCTATTCTCCACTATATCTTCCCAATAAAAGCAATCAAGACTGCAATTTTTTCTGAAATGTGTTTGAGATAATCTTTATAAAATAAGTAGAAATTGTCTAATCTATTAAAACCATGCCAAGTTCATTATAAATCAAGCTTTTAACCAATCTTGCATTATTCATTTGTTTCACATAATCAATCTAATTAACATGTGATTTTACAGTAATGGAGTTTATAGTATCACATTCATGGGCTTTATAGTATCACATTCATGGACTTTATAGCATCACATTCATGGACTTTATAGTATCACATTCAGAAAATTGACACACAACTGGTTTTATGATTTTGGCATGTTTGTTTTAAAAAAAATATAGAATAACCTTAAATGAAATGTGACTAAAACTTTTATGTTACATCAATAAAATTTCCAAGTCTCAATTCCATATCATAAATTAGATAAGGTACTTATAACCTAATCAGGCTTGGCCACTTGATGGCATTTTGGATCGCCAAAATACCTAACAAATGCCGTTTACAAAACCTTCATTATGGCTATAGAAAACATCTAATGTTTGTCTTAGCCATTAGACGGCCGTTGATGATGATATAATGCAGAAATAATACGGCCTATTTCTGCTTTGTGACAGTTACTGTGAATTCACACACTTATCTTTCATGTACAGTTTGATATATATGTGTGTATATTTTGATTAGTCAAATTTTTACAATATACATTACACAATCTTTGTATTTGTAATGAATTTAAGAAACTTGACTTTATAGTAATTTTCCAAATGGCCACACCCTTATTTAAAGAAGGTGTAATGTGTAAAAGCTTGCTGAGGGTACGTCAAAGGAATTCAGCTGAGTTCACGTGCGAAATCTCGTTTTCACGTGAAATACCACGTAGTTCATAAAATGGCTGGCGATCATAACTTTTTCTGCAGTTGCCGAAAACAGAAGCCGGGTATTTCTGCTGTCCAATAAAAATATACACGATTTTTTTGTAAATTTCATAGAAAGCATATATTATAAACATGTTTAAAAAGTAAAGAAGACATTTATATGTGTTTGTTGTTGTTTAAAAAAATTTGAGTTTCTTTTGTCCTACTACGGTTACGATATTGATATTTTTTATTTTAGCATTACAAACAACAGAACTCTAACCCTAAAACTAACCCTAAACTAACTCTAAAACTAACCCTAAACTAACCCTAAAACTAACCCTAAAACTAACCCTAAAACTAACCCTAAAACTAACCCTAAACTAACCCTAAAACTAACCCTAAACCTAACTCTAACCCTACACAGTTGTTTTGTTATGTAGAAAGCAATAATTAAGGGAACGACATCGCTAAATAGACATCGCAAAAAAAGTTCTAGCAATCAATCAATTAATAACTAAAAAGGAGGAATGATGATAATTTGTCCAAAAACAGTGATTTAAAAATAATAAAAAAAAGGTTGTCGTTTACTAAATACAAAATTAAAAAGGCATGGAAAAAAAAGTTATAGCAATCAATAAATTAATAAACAAAAAAAAAAACAGCGATTTAAAAATCACACAGCCCCGTAAAACATACATTGTATTGTTTTTGACTGCCAACAATGCCATCAAGTGGCCAAGCCCGATTACGTTATAATTACCTTAGATAAAACTACAGTTTTATGTGCAGATAATTTAATTGCATTAGTTCTGCACTGTGATGATGTATGTCATCTTTTAATTTGTTAAAATCAGTAGCATACTAAATTCTGTGTTACATTTCACTTAAAAAGCTATAAAGGCATGGAGATTAATTTACATTCTCAACTCCATAACTATCCAAACTACAATTTGCTGAAAATTTATCTTTCAACATTGGTAGTAAAAATCTTGTGGTTTTTTAACATTATTTATATTGCATTTAAAATATTAAGTACATTACATAGGTCATCTTCTGTACTGATAAAAACTGTACAACCATCAGCATATTGTGAATACACAATCCAAGAAGTTGAAACTTTTGTTTTTGCTTTTGATCAATTTAATCATCACACCACTTTTAATAAACTGCCTATGAAAAGTTCCAAAGACAAAAGTAATAAAAATCAATAACAATGTTAGAGCAATTATATAGTTGCTTTACAATTTTGAGACTTTTATCCTCTTATATAGTTTTCCGTACCAATTCACAATTAAAACTTTAAATTATATTAAAGATCAAAAAAAAAAAAAAAGACAAATATGTATTATGTTAAACATAACTTAAATGTTTGTATGAATATTTATAAAACTTCAAAAAATTTAGTTAGCAACTGGTCAATTAAAAATGAATGGAAAAATATATGATAGTATATATAAACTTGTATAAGGTACGCATTATTTATTCTGTATATTGTTATGTTTTAGTCAATTATTTGAAGTTATATTGGATCTCTATATGATGATTTTATCCTATTTTACTGATATTTTATTTCGCTGTTGTTATTTTACTTCCATTATAGAGCACTAGATGGTGTTCTATCTGCAATAATTGGTTAATGTTAAAATAGATGATTAACATTTGAAAAGGCACAAAACCAATGTGCTAAAAAAAGCTTTTTGTGTGTAATTATTAATAATATATATATAATTATATAGCTGTTATATATGATTTTTAATATTTATTACAATTCATAATTATATTTTCTTATATTATAATTAACTCTTTTTCATATAATTTTACAAAACTTAAGTATTCAATTCTGTTTAACAAATCATTTAAAAAAATAAGATATTCCTGTTAATATTTTTGAATGATTTCCAAAATTTGAATCTAACTTCATTGGGGTATTTCTGAAGGTTAGGAATATCACAGATATTGATGCTTTTTAAATAGTTTTCATCTCCCTAATTTTGCAATAAACCTATAAAATATCACATGACTTCATCACATGACTTTAGCTGACATAATGCTGTTATAGCTGCATAATTTTTCACAATATTTAATCTTCTCACTGATGAAAGTCATAAGCATGGAACTAATCTGGGGATACTGGATAGGACAGCATACAGTAGTGATTTAGTAATTGCTATCATGTGGCATTAATTATTACTTATTAAAGCTTACAGTAAGTGGCATAAAGATGACATAAAATGTTGAAATATTATGCATTAACATGTATCTTACTTCTTACTAATTGATGATCATGTCTTATATTGAATCTTTTAAGAACATTATAGTCTTGAAATGTATAATTTTTTGTGAATTAAAATATAATTAAATTTTGCTAAATCTTCATTTGATTGCATCCATATCAATTTTCATTTAGAATTTTTTTCAAAAAATAAGTTCATCATATACAGTTTTTTCTTTTATGCAAACTAGACTTCTGTAGTCTATCTCATTTTTAGCAGCATAAATAAATTTACCCATGTGACTTTCATTTTTTTTAATGATTTATTAATTCTAGCAGTAGAGTCTTTTATGCCAATTTAAAAATATTATTTGATCTGATCAAAAGCATTATATATATCCATATAAAAATTCTCTCCTTTTTCATCACAATGAGAACTTGGGTATAAACCATAATTATAGGCATTTAGTAATTCCCATTAATTTGAATAATTAATTTTGTCACTCTGCATGATAAATCATCAATATATAATTTTATCCTTTTGATTTTTATTTATTATTAATTCTACTCTATTTATCTTCATATGTTTAAGTTTCTGTAATACAGTATATTCATTTTATAAATTTTCTTGTAATTCTTAGCTTGCAATTGTAGGTGTCTAAATAAACATTCAAAAATTCTTAGCACTTTTAGTCTTTGGCCACCATCCACTGTTTTGGCTGGTGATTTTATAGCCTCCTGAGATTAAGAGTCATAGTTTAATTTTGTCTGCTTATGATTGTAAATATTTTTTTTTTTAAAAAGAAATCATTCACACACTGGCTTTCAAAAAACTCAACTGATATTTCAATTGAAAACTATTAGGCAATTGAAAATAAAGACTACTGCATTTCTCAATCCAAAATTGAGAGATAAAAAACCCAATAAACTTTCCATGTTGGTTTATGTCTATTTATGGCATCCCATACATGTTTACTTACTTTATGAATAACTACATAATAACAATCACTGCAAGACATAAACATATGTAGTGAACATTAGGAATTTATCTTAATTGGTTCCTTTAAAAGTTCAAACGGGTGTCAAATGGTCTTCTTTCAGTTAATAGCAAACTCACTTTTGCAGCTTTTAAATTCTAAATATTAATTTACATTTATTGAGAATAAAAGGAATATATGCAGATAGAAATATACTTACATTATAGATATGTAAATAATTTTTTGTTTTATAATATAACCATGTATATGTTTTCAAATTGTAAATAATCTTATTTTATCATAAAATTTAATGCAATATTTCTATAAAAATATATGCACATTAAAAAAACTATTACATGGAATAAATGCCTATGTTATAATGACAGGGGAAAATAAAATATAGTTTATTTCAAGAAAAGTAATAGTTTTGTTGGGAGCTCTATGGCTTATTTTAGTATAATTACAAAAACTGTAAAGAGGATATGTTTTTTGTATGAAATAAAAAAAAAGATAAAATGAAAGATGATTGAATTAATTAATTTATGGATATTCAACACTTATTAATTATTAAAATATAAAATCAAAATAATTGTTGGAGAAAAAAATATTTTTTTTTGGTTTTTAGTTCATTACTCATTTTGCTTTTTAGTGTTTGAATATTTTGTAACTGACTTTTTGTAACTATTCATATTCAAATTTAAACCCGAAAATCTAAACAATGTTGTTAAATTTCCAGTACTTGAAATGAAATTCATGTTTGTTAAAAATTAATATTAATATCATTTATGTTCTTTACTACTTTTTACAATTCACTAGATGGTTTCAATTGCCCCACAATCTTCTTCAGAACTATAATAAACACAATACAACTACATGAATACAAATATACATGAAATATAATTTTACATTTTATATATATATTCCTATCTTATAATCATTATCATATATTCTATCTTATAATCAAATAATGATTATAAGATAGAATATATGTATATATATAAAATGTAAAATTATATATTCGTGTATATTTGTATTCATGTAGTTGTATTGTGTTGATTATAGTTCTGAAGATGATTGCTGGGGCAATTGAAACCATATAGTGAGTTGCAAAAAGCATTGTAAAAAATAATAAAGAACGTAAATGATATATTATATGGATTTGTAATGCAATAAGAAAAATAAAGTTTGTTTAAAACTGTTTTTTTTTTTTAAAAAAAAAAACAAGTTTTACTTCAACAATTAAGAGAAATTAAAATTTTATCCTTAATTTCTTTTTCTTTCTATTTTAATTAATTGTAAATGTTTATCAGTTAATTAGTCAAATGAAAGTATATTTATTTTAAAAACTATACTACCATCTAATGAACATTTTTGGAAACTTATTGGGCCCATTTCAACACTGTTTAAAATGTGGCCTGCCAATACTGTTAGGCTGGAACTCCAAATAGACGATCCTGAAATACTATACTGTTATATCCATTGTCACTGACACTTAACATATGCATAAAATTTGCAAAAAAATGATTTGTTAAATGTATGTTAAAAATCAGCTAAAGATTTGATCAAATAAGCAAATTGAATTTCTAAATTAAATAAAAGTATTTTTTAAAAAAGAAAATCATTTATGTAATTTACTTTTAATAACTGAAATACAGGCTTATTATATACCTGTATCAATATATGTAATATATAGAGTATATGAGCACAGACTTTCACGTGACCCAACACTCTCCACTCTATCTCATAACACTGATACACTTGAACACATATATGTTGAAAAGATAAATAATCACCAATATATGTATTTCATGCTAAACCAGCAATCACCAGTTGGTCCAGATTATCATCTCTACACATATATGCAATAAGTGCTCAGATATATATTAATATAGCCAATCTTAATACTTTAATGGACAGGCGTCAATCTACTCCACCCTCCAACTCTTCACCCATCCATCCAATTGAAAATCTGATGATGGAATGCTCAAAGGCCACCCTGGATTATGTCCTATACATGAGACATCAGACTGACTTTAGGTCAACATGGGTTTGGCGAGAATTTTGGCCCCAGGGTGGCCTTTGATCATTCCATTATCAGATTTTCAATTGGATGGATGGGTGAAGAATTGGAGAGTGGAGTGGATTGAAGCCTATCCATTAAAGTATGAAGATTGGCTGCCTTAATATATATCTGAGCACTTATTGCATATATGTGTAGAGATGATAATCTGGACCAACTGATAGTTGCAGGTTGCATGAAAAACGTATATTGGTGATTATTTATCTTTTCGACATATATGTGTTCAAGTATATCAGTGTTATAAGATAGGGTGGAGAGTAGTGGGACGTGTAAAAGTCTGTAATTACTTTTGTAATTCTAATATATTAAATAATAATCACCTTTTAACTAAATTTATGCCCAGTGTTGTTTGGTGCAGTGGTAAAGTAGCAGACTGCAGGTTAATATCAAGGACCTCAGCCCAGCCCTGCTATTTCCAGTATTTGAACATTTGTATAAACTCCCAAACAATCAACAAATTTGATTATTTATTTACAAAGTTTATCATTTTATTACATTATTTAAAGTTGTAATTATAAATTTATTAAACACACATTGATTGAGTAATATTTACTGAGGCTGTAACCTCGAGAATATTACTTACATTATTTAAAATGAATTAAATTTGAAATAATTAAATTTGAGTCGTAGAAAGGAGTTTAAAATTCAGTATCAAAATTATAATTTTATTGCAAAAAAATCCCATTAGAAAGCTCTAATTTTTAGTTTTATTATCTTCTTTTAATTTATACAAGTGAGTTTGTAAAAATAATTAATCAAAATTATGATTTAAATTAGTTGCTTTTTTAAATGACTTAAAATAATTTAAAATCTGTCACTATATTATATACAATTAAAATAATATTTTATGATCTCAATACTGATAGATAATCTAAGTAACCAAAGTTTTCTTATTCCTCAGTATCTTTTAGAATCAGTCTCCAATGATATTTTTTAGGGAGAGATCTCTTTAATTAGGGAAGATACGAATATTTAATGATGACCAACCATAATCAGAACTGAACATCCTTTATAAAACTTTACAAATTAATTGTTAAGTACATCATCATCAACCATTTTCAAATAAATATGATCATTCAAACTATAAAAATGAAAATCTAAACACAAGTTAATGACAACAATATTACATCAGTGATAAATTGTGCAATCATTAGATAAATCAATCCACAAATACTATATAAAACTACAAACTGGGCCATTACTGTCCTTATTTAATATTTTGTTGTGTTGTCTTTTAATTTTCTTTTCAGTAAACATTTCTTCTCAATACATTGTTTAATTGTAACTTGTTATTATATTCTATTCCTAATCATATTTTCACAAATAAATACAATTAATATTGCAATTCTTTAGAATGTTTTTAACATAAGCTTTCTAAATATAAATAAAATCTAGTCTTCTCATAGAAACCACATTCAAATTTACCATAAAACATCTATTTAGAATGTATTAATTTGTTCATTTATTTGAATCACACAAAATTGCCATTTTACAATAGTGAATTATGGGATATCATATCCAGAAAGTTGATTCAGTTTTTAGAATGATTTTATATTATATCAGATGGATATACAAGTCTCACTTCCAAACCCAAATCTATGTAAAGTTTTGGGTAAATAATATTAATAATCATATCACTCATAAAATTAGTTTAAAACTAAGAAGAAATAAAGCCACACAGAGTCTAAACTCTCCATATAGTAGCGCCACTCAATCCAAGCCAGGGTAATCAATGAAAGCAAAAAGGTTTGTGCATAAAATCCCTATCTAATGCCTAACCATCCAATATCTCCAGACTAGTTTCTTGCATCCATTGATTACTCTGGATTACACTGAGAGGGACTACTGTATAAAGAGTTTAGCCTCTGTGTAAACAGCTTGTGTAATCATAAAGAATAGTGATCATGTGATGTTAAAAAATGAAGCCCTGGAAATATAATATTAATGATTGGTTTGACAAAAGAAAAGTAAAAGGGGAAAATAAAAAATCAATAAATAGATTGATGATTTTAATGATTACTTCAACCAAAAATAAGCAGTGGTATGAAAGTAAGAAACACTAAAGCTCTGGAAGATAGTTTTAATGATTATTACAAACTAAGAGACCAAAGTGAATAAAAGTAAGGAACATTAAATATCTGAGAAAATGATCTTAATTCCCAAGAAAAGCAGTGATATGAAAGTAAGAAGCACTAAAGTCCTGAAAGATAGTTTTAATGATCATTACAAACAAAAAGACAGAAGTGGATAAAACTAAGAAACAATAAATATCTGAGAAGATGGTCTTAATTCCCATGTCATAGAAAGGGAGAGCTAGGGCTAGAAATAAAGAGCAGCAAAGTCTTGGGTAAGTGTTTATAATAACTATTGCAATAAAAAGGAGAACAGTAATGTAAAAAAAAAACAATAAAGCTGTGGACATAGGATCATGAACTCTACTTTAACAAAAATAACCAATAATGCCATATAGACAATCAAAATGAATATGACAAGCCATTTCAGCTTTCTAAAAAAGAAAAGAAAATATCACATTTAAACATATTATATTTTGATTTTGTTTAAATTTTGATAATAAAAACAAACAAAAAGTTTCTTTCAGTGTAAACTGTATAAAAATAAAATAAATTTTGAAAGTAATTATTTCTTTTGTGACCAAATTATGCAAATTATATTTTGATAAGGGTGAACATTAGTTAAAAGCAAAATGAATTACAATTTCAATGAGGATCATTGACGTTCACATTTCCCCAGAATTTAGGTGGATATCAATCATGTGATTTAAATATTAATACTGGATTTTAAATAGATAGATAGCAAATGTATGATTTAAAAATTATTTCACTAGGGAGGTAGAAATAGTTTTTTATTTCATTTTAATGTAATGACCATTCTACTGGGTTAAGTGCTATGGTTCTAGAGTGTTTGAGTCCTCAGATATATTCCACTTTCTGGCACTTCCAGAAGTTGAAATTTTATGGTTTCCTGAGCAATAAAACCATATGTTTTTTTCTGAATGGCTTAGCACAGTTGTAGAGTGTGAGTCTAGAATGTAAGGTTTTTGGAGCAGATTCTGTTGCATACACCATTTTAAATACATGTATATTGTCTATACCAAACTTAATGTAATTATAAGGGAATTGAACTCAGACTTTTCAAATTTACCGCAGATATTAAATCTGGTCCCTTATAATATATGCTCACATTACTTATAAATTCATGAGCAATAGTGCCATTTGACTTACTTTTTATTATATAAGAACTAGAATTACCAAATATTAGTTATTCCAATTCTAAACTCTTATGCAAAGTATTTGTTGGCAACAATAATAGTGCACCTGTTAAGTAGGTTTACAATTGCATTAACACCCTTTGACAAGTTTAACACAAAGATGGAATGCCTAATCAAGTTCTAAAGGCTCCTTGATCACAAATCAACCTGTTGTTTCCAATACTTAAATGTCATGTGACTTCACAATAAATAAATCATGTGATTACTTTAATTCACTAAATCTATTTGTAATAGACAGTAAATGACTCAAGCCCTTATGAAAATTACATTTCATGGCTAAAATGTAGTACCAGCAGTGAAGTTAATCCCAAAAACATCTATTCTCTATATCAAAAATTTCCAAATCGACTTACAAAACACCGTGATGGTGCCACTATTCCATTTCAATTTATACAGAAGATGAGAGAAATGCCATGCAAATAGAAAATTAATTCAGTTAATGTGAACAGGTCAATTAGATGCAGAATAAAAAAATCTAAAGTTAATCTCATTAAAAATGTAACTTCATTTACAGTTGATAAATTTTTTATTAAAACAATGTTCACATATTGGGAAATCAAAGTACTCCATAGATCACAAATTGGAAAAGTTGCTCTATGTTTATTAGTAATGGATCTGAGATTTGATATGTATCAGAAAAGCATTAGGGAGACACAATCCATGGAGAGATAAAAAGGGATCAAAAATAAAATACTCGGATGAGAGAACAAACAGATATTATAGTTCACATTAAATGAATGAAGAGACTGAAATGGAAATAGCATAGATATATTTAGAATTGATAATTAGATGGTTAATTACCAAGAGATTATTAAAAGAGAAAGAAATAAACCTCTTGTGAGATGGATAAGTGATATGAGAATTTTGTTGATGTAATGTGAAGAAGAGAGGCTATGCATCAGAGAAATTGGCTTAAACTTTGAGAAAACTTCATTCTATAGTAGATCAATAATGATGATGATAATTCATATTATTTTAAGAGTATATCAATTGTTACTTTACAAAATTATGATTATATTGCATTTAATAAAGCAGAATAATACTAAATCCTTTTTAAAGACTGTGCCATTATTGGTCATTTAGTAACCTTGCATTAATTAATGCTTTCTTTAAACATTATATTTCATGATAATTTTTATAAACGCATTACGTGATAAGTGATAAAAGCACAAAATTTAAATAAGAATAAACATTGCTGTTATTATCTATTATCATAACTTAAAATAAGCTATGGTAGATTACATATGATCAAAATCCTTGGTTTTTCTCTCTTAGCAAAATACATGTCCTACAAAATATTTTTTTATATTGCACTTTAAATTTTGTAATACACAATGGGTAAAGATAAAAAAGGTTACAATCGTAAGTGATATATTTATATAAATAAATAATAATTACGGTAAGGCAAAGTAGGCATAAAATAAATTTATTAATCTACTAAGCCAGGCTTTTGATATAGAGTATATTTGTCAAAGCATACTGAGAGAAAGATAGAGAGTCAACAAAAGGTATCAGTGTTTCTGCCAGCATATGAATTTGCATGATTATATATGTGATAATTGTAAAGTAATGAAATTCTGTCTATGTTGCCAGATTGATTGACCAGTGTTTGTTAAGGGGAAAGCTACTGGCTCAAATGTTTATCACATTGACAGAATTGATTAAGTGCCAAGCTTCCTTAACTTTACATTTCTTGTGAATGCTTTCAAACACAATCATCGAACTATCAAATACCTTGATCTGAAATTGATTAGACAGCCCTACACTATTAATTATTCAATGATTGTCAAGCTGTTCATCATTAGGGTTACTTGCATCCACAATTTAAAATCCCATTCAAATATAAAATAGCCAGCTTCAAAGGCTTTTTACTTAGTAACTCTAGACTCTGTAAATTTATATCCAATGCTAAAAATACCTTTGAATCTTATAAGAAGGACTTGTTAAAATTGGCCATTCCACCATTATGCTGGATAAACAAATGAAGAAATTCAACAATAGATATAAATACAATAGACCCTTTAATCCTAAACCTTGAATTAATATGCTATGTATTCCCAACATATATTCAAAATTAACATTGATCCTCTCTAAAGACTTCAACATAAGCTTTAGATATCCTCTATCCCTCAACAGACTCATTAACAACACTAAAGATAAAATCAGTAATAATGAAAAAGACAAAGCACTGCTAGTGTATGCCCTAGACTGCCAATCTTGCAATGATAGATATTATAGTGAAATGCAAGCTAATTTGAAATCTAGAATATCTCAGCATGTCTATATATATAATAGAACCAAATCTAACACTTCGTATAGCTCAGTATTCATAGATCATGACAAAAATTCTGGCCACTCTTTTAAATATGCTATTGATAAAGTTGTTGTCCTCAAAAGCAATCACAAGAAATGAAAAGTAAAGAAAGCTTGGCACATAATCAACTCTGTCAATATGATAAACGTTAGAGCCAATAGCATTACCCTTAACAAACATTGGTCGTTCAATCTGACAACATAGGCGGAGCTTTGTCAGTTTACACTTACAATTATCTCATATGCAAACATGGAAATTCATTAAAATTTATGCCCAGTATAATTATCTTTATATTCTGGTGGAAATGCTGATACATTTTGTTAATTCCTTCTCAGTCACACTTTAACAAAGATACTCCACACAAAAGTTTGGTTTAGCAGATTAACAAATTTATTTTATGTTTATTTTTTATTTATATATTACACAAAGAGTAAATAATTTTTGCTTTTTATTTTAGACAATTAATCCAAGTACTTAATTTTCAAAAACTTATATTATCCAATCCAAATTTAAATGTTGATTTTTAACTTTTTACAGTAAACAAATTAATTTGTCACATATTTGCAAACAAAATTAAAGAAAAGAAAATTCAGCAAATAGCTATAAATTACCTTCATCATACTCAAGAGCCATCTATTGTAAGCTTGAGTAATGAACAGACATCATAAATATAGTACTATAAAATTCCTATGTTCAGACTGACTAATTATTAGCTTTTATTTTATTAGTGAAAATTAAAAATTCAAAACTGAAACTCATGCATTTTTGCATCTAGCAGCTATCTAGGTTGAAATTTTAAAAACTGTAAAGTTCCAAACTCAAGCTAATGCACACCAATAGCTTCACAATTCCGAAATCAGATTGATTCTATATATTTTTAAGACTTCAGTTTTATGACAACTATAGGATCCTTCTATCTTTTGCTAAGAAAGTTAGCTTACTCAAAGTCTTCCAAAAATAGTTATTGTCACACTGATCTAGTTATCTAATGTAAGTTTCATGATGAAAATAGTTGTTTCTTTCTTTGTATAGATCTGCAATTTATATATTAGTTTGTGGTTTTATTAATTAAATATTTAGCAAGAAATTTTAACAATTGATAAGGATATATAGAACAAGTTGGATATTGTTACCTGGAATTTAGATATAAAAAACAGATCTTATCAGTATAACTTAATGTTACATTAATTTACCTGTGAAACAAATCTAAAGTCTGAATAAAGCAGTATAGATAAAAAGTATTTATAAAATTAAACACCAATGAATTTATTTTTTGGTACACTTTTTATTGTGCAGTTAGCTTTTAATGATATATTATAAACCAAAACTTATATTTATATAAGATTTGAAATACAGGCATTCTTTATATTCCTGGAGCTTAATTGTAAATATAGGAGATTTAAACATAGACTTTCAAGCACTCTTCAACTACCCACACTATCTCAGTGGTATGAGATAGTGTGGATAATTGAAGGGTGCTTGAAATTCTGTGTTCAAATACCCTATATATATATATATATATATAAGTAATCAATCAAGATTAATACTCCAATAGTGGTCTATTAAGTAAATGAAATACTCTCACTCCAAAGCACAAGATAAAACTTTTTCTTAAAAAAAGACGAGTCTATTTTTCTCTTTACCTCAATTTATATATAAAGATTAATCTTAACCATTTTAGAGAGAAAGTATGAAGATTTTAAATCAATTATATTACTTTATTAAAGTAGTATAATTACTATAATTACTGTATTTATCTAAAGTGGATGGTGTCAAAGATGTGAGTTGAGTTAGTTTGATACTTGTAATTCAAAATGTAATTATTTAATATAGATAAATATTTTTCATATATATATATATATATATATATATATATATGGGAGATGTTAACTTGGACCAAATGATGAGTGCTGGTTCAGCAAGAAAGGCATCTTCGGAGTCATTTGCCTTTTATTCTATCTTTATTTATATGAATTTAAAAGAATATGTGGTAGTATTGGGGTTATTTAATATATTTATAAATATATTACATGTGGGAAAGAGAAATGTTAATAATTTCATATGTGTGTGTGCTTAATTAAAAAAATCAGATATATTAATTTTTAATTGAGTTTTAAAGTTTATATCTGTGCTAGAGATAATCTCTAGTTTAATAAATTATTACTAATAATCATTACTGTATTTATCAAAAGTGGTTGATGTCAAACTTGTAGGTTGAGTTAGTTTGAAACTTGAAAATCCAAAATGTAATTATTATATTACAGCGATATTTCAAGTTGCTTTATATTATTTGAATTGAAATTTGTTTGAAAATTTTCAATTTACAGCCTGACAATACCAAATCAAATAATGAAAGGTGTAAATATAAACTTCCCAGCAAATAATATTCTATAATACATATATATTACTTATAAATTTTTATATATGTATGTAAATACATGAAAGCAGTCCACACCTAAGCAATAAAAATATTACTAAGAATCTCCTTTTATTTGTAGACAAGACAACTTTTATTGATAAAGGTGGATACCCACCTTTATCTGGTCTAACATGTTTATATATACACTAAAGATTGACAATTGACTGAAAGATATCGAAATTTATAGTTCAAAGAAATTTAGATATTCCTCATAAAACAGGCAAGTGTAATCCTGTTTTTGAAAGCAGATTAACAAATAGTGCATGCTCATATATCTTGCTATTTCATTTTCTAGCCAAACTGTAAACATCTGAAGTTATTGCTAATAGCAAATTCTATATACATATTACCTTGATGTATACACAGATCAACAATACAATTTTTAAAATGTATGCATTTAGATATGAGCAAAAATAATTAACAAAAAAAGTAGTTATAATGCAATTATAAAAAAAATCATACAGAAATAAATCTGAAGACAAAGTCAAAAATTGATCATATGACTAAGTATGCAAGTTGAGAAAATAACTACCAGTGGATGTTTTGTGGTGATTATTATACAGTAGAAGCTTAAAAATTCCTATTTAAGAATTTTTGATGTTTTAATATTTTTTTAAAACGTTATTTACTGAATCTATAGCCAGTGAGCTTGTTGATGGAGAAAAATTAGGGATAGTTTTCAGAAATATTCTTTTTATTGTAAAGTGCATTTTGCATGTATTGGTATATTTTCTTATACATTCAGAAATTAAAATATTTCATTAAATAATTTCATTAATATTTAAAGCAAGCTGTTTTTGTAGATGCGTGAATAAATAATGCTTTATATATACATGAATAAATAGTGTTGTCTCATTATTTTGGGCAGTTTGTAATCTTTATTTGCAATTAATAACCTAGGTAAATAATTATGAGACTTGTTTTTTCCCTCATCTTAGCGGGCTGTCATTAATATTTAAAGTATAAGTGTTTTTGTACGTAAAAAACGAAAGAAAAAAATAAAAATATTTATACTAAATGTGATTAAATGAACATACCAATTGAATTATTTCGTCACCACGTGACTAAAAGAAATATAACTACTCAGTAAAACAGATAATTTAATATTAATGAAATTCACTGATTTTTAATAGCTTAAAATTAATAAAAAGGTATTCAATTAAAATTATTGACATGTGATTAAACCAAAAGCAAATCAAATTTGCATACTTCATTTAAGCATTTTTTATTTATTTGAAATTTAATGCAATAGAGTTCATCTTAGACTTTCGAAAAATTGAGTAAATAGAAAATTTTGAAACTTTAATTAAAAAAGAAGCGATATTACATAAATATATTTACACATGCATTTGTGTAAATATATATATATATATCATTATCATTTGCAATCACTCATAATTGAAATATATGCACAAAACAATTTGTAAATGTATGCCCACATATGTTAACTGCTGATCATTTAGCCATTTGTTTTGTATTTTGCAATTTGTGGAATAGCTACTGGAACTTCAGCTATGCTTTTCGATAAATCTTGAACATATATATTTATTATGAATAAAAGGTAAGAGTAAACCAACAACAATAATTTTAAGCCAATAAACATCACATGATCGCCATTTCTTATGCTTGCTTATAACTGTTATTAAAACAGTCAAAACTCACTATACGTATTGGATGAGTAGGCACTAGATGGGGATTTTATAAATAAGCCTTCTGGAATCCATTGATTACTCTAACTTGCTGTGTGTGGCAATAAGTATAGTGAGTTTTTCCTGTTTTAATAACAATAATTTTATCAAAACCATAATAATTCTCATAAGTAACCTACTATTTTCTCAATCTATTTCTAAATAAAATTAAGTATTGGCAAACATATGAAATTGAAAATAATAATAGTATACAGTATATCAAACTTGTTATGTAGTAACAAATACATTATAAAAAAAGTTCAGATATTAGTACCTGGAATCCAAATATCTGAACTTCTTAATAAAAATAAATATCAAAGTCCTTCCTACTAATTATTTTCTCTTCTACAAATGACACTTCACAAATATAGATCCATTATGTACTCTCTATCACAGAAATGAAGAAATATTAGAACACTTTCTTCCGGATTGTTCCTCACTTCTTCCTTGTCATACTCTTATAACTAATATGATTCATTCAAACTCATTAACAATCAACAAACTCATAAAAATATACAAAGTGGTTCTTTTCCCAATATAAGAATTACTACATTTATTCTTCTCACACACTGATTCGTAAGACGCTATCTAAACTTTAGTCCCACATCTCACAATATTAAATCACTCTTTTTAAAAAAATTAAATAACATTAAGACCAGAGATCAAATCCATGCACCAACTGATATTTTTGCAGCTACATGGAATCTGATCTCATTAACAACAACCCAGTGACTTGGCTATTGAACATATTAATTAATATGCATTAGATATATATTGATTATTGCTCAATTATATGAACATCTATCTTATTGATTTTCTACTTGGAAATCTCTTTTGTTTCTATAAGACTTGTAAATAATCTCCAATGTATATAGTAAACCTAATAAAGTTAATTTAAAACTAAATGGAAGTGATAATTAGTCAAGAAAATGTTTGCGTGATAGCAACACCAAATTCAGATGTGAAAGCAGTAACTTAGATTAACTAAAATGGATTCCACTGCTTAATAATTTACAAAAGAACTAATAACTGAGGCACACAGACTTATTATATACCTGTGTCTATATATGTACTATATAGGGTATATGAACTAAATAATTTTATTTAAAAGATTGAGCATGTGCTGGCCAACAGTACCTCCAATTGCTTTGTAGAATAGGATATACTTTAATTAAAGGTCAGTTACTATTTGTAATACCAATAAATTTTTGTGCCTATTTCTTGTCTTTCTTCCATCAATTAAATTAGTTAATGACCTGGTCATCGTAACTTTCTCATGCTCTCTAATCATCACCTTTTCATGCTCTCTAATCATCACCTTTTCATGCTCTCTGGACATCATCATCTCATGCTCTCTAGCCATTGCCTTCTCATGCTTTCTAGTCATCACCTTCTCCTGCTCTCTAGTCATCACTTTCTCATGCTCTCTAGTCATCATCTTCTCATGCTCCCTAGTCATTACCTTCTCATGCTCTTTAGTCATCACCTTCTCATGCTTTCTAGTCTGACTTTCTGCTCACTAGTCATCATCTTCTCATGCTCTATAATCATAGCCTTCTTATGATCTCTAGTCATCACCTTGTTTTAACTGTGATAATGGAATACAGTGCTTATGCAACAACATTTCCATTCTTGAACTATATGCATAAAAATTCTGACTCCATTTCCTCATCATTTTTTTAAGCGAAGCTCTAAAGACTTAGGAAAGCAGAGGCAGTGATGATCTTAGAAAGCTATTTGTGATCCTTACTCAAGACAATACAATTACTAATGATTTAGTTTAGAAATGGATTGCAGATAGAAGTATCAGCTGGTAAAGATTATATGTTTAGACAGTCCTATTTAGAGATGCCTTTGCCTACTATGGAAGGGAAAGTTGATAACAAAATGTGATCCAACACGGTCTTATCCCATAAAGTCTGATTAAGTTGCCATGCCTATCAGATTACTCATAAAAATAATAGAAATAATAATCATATCAATAGAAATGGTAAGTCATAAAACAATACAAGTATTAAAGTATTATAAATCTATTTTTTTAATATAAGAGATTATATGAACTTTACTTGATACAAACCCTTTAAAAACAGAATAGAATGAGGAACAAACCTGGTGGCTGAGGAGCAATCAAGATTTAAAATTGATATACTGCTCTGAGAGAAACTTGACATTCTAAGGAAGAATATTTAATAGAACAGAAAAATGGCTATAAGTATTTTTGAAGGGAAGATCTGTCAGTTAAAGGAATAAGCTGCAAAATCTACTTTAGTATCTTCTATTTTCAAAATTCTCATTATATCAAAATAAGACTAATGGTATTAAAATTTGTCTTGCACAATGGCACTTGTGCAGATTGTCTTATTGCATATACTCCAACATTCAATTCAATACTATAAAGCAATAGCATTACAAAATCAAAATTTTCTTAATAGAGAATTTAAAGAATATATTGACGGAAATGTGTAGACTTTGGTCAAAGTTGTTTTGAATAACATGTGGGTTGACTATCACACCTTGTTTAGACAGAAAAATTGCTATAAAGGAACATAGATGCATCCATGCCCAAAACAATGGGATTTAATAGTTTACATTATAGTTGTAAATAGAATATAAGGAATGTTCACATTACATGAGCAATTCCAAGTACAGATTGATGGATGGATCATGGATTAGTATTCTCAAGATTAAAATAATAGTTCCATGGTAAAGTACATTTTATTCCAATCATATTCTCAAGAAAATTAATGTTTATTGTTAAGATGTATAAAGTTTCAACAGCTATTAAACTTTAAAAATGTTAATTTGAACCTTTGCAAGTGTCTTCTTATTACTGGAGCATAAAATTCTTCATAGAAATGTCCTGTTAAGTAATTAGTTTTTGGGTTAATTTTTTTAAAAAGAATAACAACTGGGTTTCCTACGATGGTTTTATTATTAATAATGTGATTAAAATAAAACAAATGGGATTTTCTGTTTGGCAATATAATAAATTAACTTTGGAACTTCATAATAATTTCAGAAAATGGAATGCAGCAGTTCAATGACTGCCCAGAAGGCTTAAAGATGATTTGTAGATTAAAACTAATAAATATAAAGACACTCACTGATCAAAATCACTTTATATAATTTTCAGTGCACTGAATGAAAATATGGATATGAAAAATAGGTATCACAATCCTATTAAATCCAATAATAGTACTTTTTTATAAAATTATGCTATTTTGAATAGATTGAATGTGTTGAAAAATAATACACTAGACTTGAGAAAATGACTTCTAATGATATATCCATTTTATCTACTGTTTTAAATGTAGACAACAATATCTAGCTTGGAGATATCAAACAATTCTTGATCATATTAAAAATGGAAAGACCTGGAAAAGATTTCAAATATAATGGTGATATGTTGACTTCAAAAATATTGACATTTTTTAATGAATATATGAATTCAAAAAGTTATGCTATCTGATATTAAAGATACTTTTATTGTTCGATTTATTTATTTTTTAAAAAAAAAAACATTTCAGTAATTATCATTGATTATCATTATTATTCACTATACTTTCAAGGATATTGTTAAATCGATTGCTACCAGTAATAGATGAATGGTTACCAGAGGTTTTAGGAATCAGAAACACCATGGACATTATTTTTGTTGCCCAGAAAATTTAAGAAGTGTCAGGAACAAAAGACTGATTTCTATATTGCTTTTTCTGATTTGGTCAAGGCAGTTGATTCAGTTAATATAACAGATCTATGGGATTGTTTGAAATAAATTGCTTTCCCATCTTCTACATGATAGAATGAGAGAAAGTGTAAATACTAAAGATGGAATATCTAAGGCATTTGAAATGTTAATTGGAGTTAAACAAAAATGTGTTCTGTTTCAATGTGCTTTATTTTGGGGAAATGTTTATTAACAGATTAATGAAACAAGAATCAAGTTGTCATAAAATCTGACGGCAAAATTTTTCACTTGAATCATTTAAAAGCAAAAACAAAAAAATATATTTTTGGATATTATTACGCTGATGATTAGGCTATTTGATCAACTCAATCTACAAATATGCTTAATGTTTTGAATACAATATATAGAAATTACAACTCAACTTTATTATCCAGTGATTGAAAAAAAAAACTCAGTGACTTTATGCTTCAACTTAAAAATATAAACCAATTTAATTAAATATTTTGGTAGTTTTGTAAATATAAAATTGGATTTGGACATTGAGATAGAACATGGACTCCAATGGGCTGCTTCTTTTTACAAGTTAAAAGATAGGATATTCTTGACAAGGATATAACTATTGTGACTAATTCCACTATATATAAAGAGATGTTGTTTTACCTAATTTATTGCATGGAAGTGAGACTTGTCATCCTATTGATTCAGTATAAAGGCATTAGAAAACTTTATTTAAAGGTGCTCTGCAAAATTTTAATAATGCAATGTTTTTTTTTAATGTCAAAGCATCGGCCTGGAAGTGAACCGAGGACAATTGCTTGTAAGCAGCTGTGCTAACCACTTGGCCACCAACACTTGATGAATAATGCAATGTTAAGATCATAAAATCAAAGAATATGCTCTTCAACTTGTTGGATATGATGTTATAAAGTCTACCATTGTAAAAGCACACTTTCATTGGCTTGATTTTGTAAAATAAATAAACAATGCAAGACTTTCTAAAACAATGTTTTATTATAAATTTAAACATTATATTCTTTGAAGCAGTAGGCTGTGTTTATGTTAAAAAAATCAAAGATTCTAAAAAGATACAATATTGACTGCTCCCATTAGGAAAATATGATAAAGAATAGAATTTATTTGACAGGGACACATTTTCTGCTGAAGAAATTAAAAGACAATATCACAAAATATCAAGCAAACTGAAAAATGAACCAGCATGTTTTATATATGGACATATTTGTGACTCACATGTATAGTCATCACAAAACTCATCAATACTGCAGACTTTTAATCTCTTGCAAATTAGAATCACTATATATGCTCCTTTACAAATGGATGGATATATATATATATATATATATATATATATATATATATATATATATATATATATATATATATATATATATATATATATATATATATATATATATATATATATATATAATCAATACACACATATATTCCCACAATAAAACTTGCCATATTGTTTATAATAAGATAATTAGATAAAGTCTTAGTTCTGAACATAATTACACAGATAATATTTTTATACATAAATTTTGAAATAGGAATTATGCAATTATGTAGCATTATCTTTACTATCTAAATGTTGTATATAGATTTCTTTATCAGTAATGTTATTAAAATATTTAATATTTTTTTATAATCTGTAATATTTCAAAAGTAGAATATTTTAACTTTTTTTTTATTTTTGAAAATCTATACATATTTAAAAAAAGGTGATATTCACATATGGACAAATCCTAAAAGATTACTTTATTGAAAACCACCTAAGTATAAAACAATGATAAGAGCTAGTTAACTTCTTAATTGTTACCATCAGAGTATCCCCAGAGTATATTATAGTGCTAATGTGCCTGACTTTAACTTACTCTCTTGCAGATACTATTTAATATTCATTTGATAGCAAAAACAAATTAAAATAATATTGATTGATTAATTCAAAATATAAATTCTAGGCATCAATATTATACAGAGAAATTTATTACAAACAAGCTGATTTCTAGTTTACAACATTTATTATTAGTAATTTCTAGTTATTTTTGTATAAAAGTACTAAGTGCTTTTAAGCAAATTTATTTTTTTGTTAGATTTTAAAAATTAGAACATATTTTTCATATTGTTTACATATTTGATTTTTTTCTCTAAATAACTGTGTAATATCTATTTTTTATAAAAGTAATGTGATTAGATTCAGATTGTGCTCAATAATTTATAGGCACTTGTGAGAGCTTTTGAGCATATTTATTTTTTTGTTCAATTTCAAAAGTGACAACATATATTTTTCATGGTGTGTTTATATAATCATGGTCATTCTTTGCAGAATTCTTGTATAATATTTTTTTAAAAAAATAATGTGATTAGATTCAGATTTTATTTGAAAGTATTTACTTTCAGAAGAAGACAATTCAAAAGAAACTCATAAAGAATAGCTACAACTTGTAATCAGATGAACAAGAATATGTTCACATTGACTATAATAAATATATTTTTATCACTTTTTTAAAAATCAGAAATAAAACTTCAAATTTTAAATAGAATTTCATGATTTTTAAATAATCTGAACAATAATTCACTCAGGCATTACAAACTAATTTAAAACACTTCTGGTTTTTTTTTTTATTTAACCTTTTTATCAGCAATGGGTTAACCATACAATAAAAAAAGTCATTCTTTATAAATCTTACTATGCATTTCTGTTTAATATTTTTTTTTTATATGTTGAAATAATATTCTTAAGAATAAATTCTAAAACTATAATAAAAAAATAAAGGTAAATTTAATCAAATAAGAAGTTAAAAATTTAATTCATTCATTGCTAGAAACCTTCAAAAAATATAAACCAATAAAAGATTATTTATAAAAGAAAACAATATTCAAAATTTACCAATTTTTTAATTACTTAATAAAATGAATTGACCAAAGAATACTTTCTTGAAATAAAGTATTTTAATGCATTTAAAAAATAAACATCCAGACTTAATTTGTTAATGCATTTTTTGAAAAATATATTTATTTATTATGTTTCTGAAATTATATCTTTCAAAATTAAAACAAAAAGTAAAACTATTTTTAAAAACTTTTATTAAGAATGAAAGTTTTGAACATTTACTATTTTTTCATTAGGAACATAATAAGTCTCTATACTTATAAGATTAAAAAAAATAAAATAATGGTATTATTGTGATATATAATGAATTATTAATAAAAGCTAATTATAATTAAAGTTAAAAAATGTTTACTTAAATAATTTTTGTCATATTGCATTTATAAGAACAACAAAATGAATTAAAAATATCTGACAGAAAAAAGCAGAATTTTAAAAAATGGAAAATTGTAAAATCATGCATGTAATTCTCTTTACTTTAAATGGTTTGTATGTGGATAAAAATGGGAGTGTTAACAGATTCAAATGTTTTCAGAGTGTGATTTCCTGTAAAATGTAATTTTAATAATTTCTTGCTATCAGCAGGATTCCAGAGATAAACATTAAAAAGAATAAATAACTTAGTGCTGATGTAATGAGAAGAGAAAAACCAGTCCATGCCATTATTACCTGTATTTTTAGTAGCTAAAGTTTGCTCCATAGTATAAGATAATTTTTTGAATAAAAAAAAATTAAATATCTGGGGTGGAATGGTCCAGATGATAACCTCAAATTGCATCAGAATATTTTAATTGTAAACAAAGGAATTAGCCAAGCATTTACTGACTGAAATGACTGCAAGCTACTAAATACCCTATTTTTATATGCTTTGATGTAAGTTGATATTTTTTTGTTGGTCTGACTGGAAATCTTGTAAGTTAATTTTCACCCACTAAAATTTCTTGTCATTGTAATGCATACATATGTATTCACAATGACAATTTTTTTTAGAGTTTGCAAACAATTTTAACACATGAGATACTGTACTCTTTACACTACTAATTTAACAGTTATCACTAACTTCAAACATTATCAATCCAAGCACAAGATGAAAGTTTTTCTAATATTAATCCAGCTTTTCTAATCTCTAGTTTTTTTCTGTATAGGTAGTCCCTATATTATCTTTTAGAAATATGTCCAGTCAAGTTTTATTTAAGTTTCTTAATTTTTTCACTGATGTAAATCATAACTCTGTGTTCCCTCACTTATGGATTATCTTTTCAATGTCTTCTTGTTATTCCTATTAGACATAATCGTTATAAGTCATTAAGCGTTCTGATCTTTCTGAATTATTCTTCTGTTAAATGTCCAAATCTCAAATGAATAAATATGAAAATGATAAAACACATCTGTTAAAACCT
The DNA here is from genome assembly GCA_028023455.1 of Epiperipatus broadwayi. Taxonomy (NCBI): domain Eukaryota; kingdom Metazoa; phylum Onychophora; class Udeonychophora; order Euonychophora; family Peripatidae; genus Epiperipatus; species Epiperipatus broadwayi. The sequence continues at coordinate 421,334 of JAQFVV010000496.1, read as the reverse complement.
TTTCTTTTTAAAACATAGACATATTTCCTTTGAATATTAAATTATTTCTACCAAAAGCACTCCATCCTAGCTTATCCTATGATTAATTTCATCTATTATGTTTCCATTGATATTAATAATCTGACCACGGTATTAGTGGTTATTAACATTTCCTAATTCATTATTATCAGTTTTTATTAACTTCTGTAAAATTATATGGAACTTTAATCTTTTTTTATCATTTATCTTTAATCCTACATTTTTACTTTTAGATGATAATTCTTGCACCATTTCTTAAATCTCTGTAGCATTATTTGCAAAAAAGAATCACATTAATTGCAAAACATAGATTAATTAAATAATATTCATTTACTTTTTCTCCAATAGCTTGTAATTTACCAAATATTTCTTATAAAACTGGTATAAAAAATTTGAAAATATGAAGTCATCCAGTCATACAACTGTCTCACTGTGAATATTCTTAGTATCACTATGTAATCTAAGGGTTGCTGTTGTATTTTTATAAATGTCCTTCAGAACATGGCCTTATCCAAGGTCTATATTTTGATAATTCAATACATTAATCACCACAAAAATTCTTCATCACATGATCACCATTTTCTATGCTTATACAAGTTGTTAAAATAGTTATAAACCAATATGCAGTGGGGATTATATAGAGATTTATGCATAAACCTTCTTGCATCCATTGATTACTAAGGCTTTTGTTAGATGGCACTACTGTGTGGAGAACTTGCTATGGTTTTCACAAAAATTCTTATAAAAACAAATGCATAGTCCATCAATCCAAAACATAATGGTAATTCATATTTATGGATCTTTTCTATAACTTCTCTCAATATATGGATGTGATCCAGTGTGTTAACTTCCATTGCAAATTCATTTTGTTCTTTTGGTTAGTTAGAATCTAAAGTTCACTGTAGAAAAGTCATAATTATCTTGGTAGAGATTTTGAATAGAACTAACAGAAGACTGATGTCTGTATATTCTAATATCTTCTTTAGAATCTTTCTTAAATATCAATATTACTACTGCATTCTTTCAATCATTTGGTATATCTTTATTATTTAAATATTTGGTATGTAACTTTGCCAACAATTTTTCTATTTCTTTATCTTTTTTAAATAATGATTATAATTCCATCATTTCCCAGACATTTTCTATTCTTCATAAATTTAATTGCACATCTCACTTTTCATTTATAATCCTGGGCAATTCAGAAAATATAGTAGTTGTAGAAGATACTTTTCCTTGTTCTTCATTGCTACATAATTCTTGATAGAAATTCTTTGATACATTTTGTAATATCATGTTTTTTTAAAATAATAGTTCCATATTTTCTTTTTATTGTAAAAACAACTTTCCTTTCAATACATCAATATTTCATTACATTTTTGAAAGTTTTATTCTCTTGTATAGTTTTTCTTGCCAATTCACTATTATATTTAACAATAGTGTTACTAACTCTTTTTCATACTATTTTAAAACATTCTAATAAACTCAGTGCAAGGTTATTCTGGAAAAACCATACAGTAGCAATAAGCATAAACAGAATGCAACTACATTGGAAATTGAACAGCATTTCCCTGCATTCTATCCCAGCAATTCTCATACAAAATCTCATACACTCCTTCACAATCTGGTAATTAACTAGGGATACTATTGGATAATAGACCCAATTCAACCCGCAGACAGACCATCCCAGAGAAAAAGAACTGCCAAAAAACATCACATGACCACACTAGTTAAACATAATGATCCAAAGCCTGCAACAGCATGCCAACATAACAATAGATTTTATTGCAAACAAAATTAAAATCTGGAATGCATAACAATTAATTAGCTCTGAACCAAATATCCAAAACCCAAAATTGGGGATTACTAACTGCAAAATTACAACGCTGTTTAAATTCTGGGCTCTCGACCCAAATATTTGGACTTTCTCATGAAGAAAACCTGAATACCATACCAGCATTATGGGTTCTCAATGTCAAATGACAAATCAGTAAAGTGGACCCAGCATTCCCAACTGTCAAAGGGGGGATGAAACCTATTCGCATATTACAAAGACATGTAATGTTCTGGGAAAGATTAGAACCATTATCTACCAAAATGTAAGAGTGGATTACTACCTAATAACATCATTGCAAGAATGCATCAAAAGAAGAGAATTTCATTTAATAAAACTCTTATATTCCTCACAAACTCAATTTGTTATGACAGGTGCAAAAAAATGTACACACAGCCCCATCCAGACGAAGACCTATGCTTTATCCAATCGTTTCAAAAAATTAATAAAAAAGACAAAATCCTGTCATACAAATTCATCGATGATGAGACCTGGAAACTATTTCAAATCCCCAAAAACTACAAGTAACACAAGATCTACAACAACAATCAACACACTCTATCCATATGGACTAAATCAATTTTTTTTCTATATATAAAAAAGTGAAAAAATAATCACTTGTAACACATAATTATTATAACAATGTAGACAAAATATAACCTAATTTAGCCTTTAATAAATTTATTTAGAAACAACAACTACGTAATTATAATGCAAATGATAATTAGAAAGAATATTGATCGTCTTATAAAAGGTACAATATTCAATCAAGTAATAAAAATTAGTACGGTATACAGATAAACGCTCATTAGTAGTTGGTACTGTAAATTGAGAATTTGTAAATATTTTTGTCCCTATCGGTTTGTTTTTCCTTTTTAAACTACTATTTAAGACTTCATTACTTTATTAAAGCTGTTTTTCTAAACTACTAATAGTGGACCTACCTTCACGATCGTTCGCGAGTGACAAATAGTTCAAGGCAGTTTAATAATGAGATTTCTAGCAAACTATAAGACGAAAAACACGAGACTAGTCTACACTAAAACAAGCTAATAAATCTTTTACTAAGTTTCTTCAGATTAAATTATGAAATTCTTTAGTACAACATATTCAACGAGGTCACAATATTTTTAAAATCAAAATAAAAGCGATAATGAAATAAATGAAAAATTAAAAATCGACTATAATAAAACGCATTAAACGTATAGTAAAACTAGTTTTCCTTTTTTTATTATTATTAAATCATTTAAAAAAATATATTTATTCGCATTCGAGGTCATCACGTATTTTAATATACAGTATATAAAAATATACTTTTCTTTTTTGTAATCTAAAAAGATTACATTTTACTTGTTGGAAGAAGTTTAATTGCTATTCGTACTCTCATATGCTGTGTGTGTATATATATTAAAAGTGAACTGTAACACACGTATACAAAATTCATACGAAGAAAACAATATAAAAACAAATTCGAGCATAATGCAATCTGGATTCGAATCCAGGCTACGTTAATTTAAAATTGTTTTCACTTTCTAATCAGGTTTAGAATTTCTCTTGCAGATAAATAACCTATAACCAATTCAGATAATCATGTATTAATAGCCAGTAAATGAGTATACAAGCTATTATTATTTAAAGGGGCTAACAAGGGGCGAAAAACATAATTATATGTTTGATAATTTTATTATTTAGTTTTATTTGTTAAATGTTTTATATAAAAAAGTAAAATTATTTATATTGTTAAAATACTTTTGATCATAAATAATAAACAGAAGTTAGAATATAACTCAAGGTTTTGAGTGGTATTATTTTCCTCTCCTCTTAAATAGTTAGTTAGAGCATCACTTTAAGTTCAATATTCACAAATCTAAAGTCCCAGATTGGATTCCCATGCTACTACTGTCACTGGTCCGACCAGCAACACCTGAAGAAAAGAGAATATTACTTGAAACTTTGTATTATAGACTAACTTGTGCTATATTACTAATAATAGAATATACTTAAAAAATTTAAATTTAGTTTGAATTTTTCTAAAAACATTTAATAAGTAAAGCTAGATGATAACAATAATCCAATATATTATTGCAAAAATAGAAAACCTTTAAAACTCTCACCATTTCACAGCAGATAAACTATTGAGTAATGCTTCTTTTATCACTAGCTTTTAATGACAAATTATTGAAAAGACTACTGCCCTACTTATTTAAAGACTCCCCCCTCCCATGTATATGTCAACATATAAAATAAAAAGGTATGTGAATATGTATTAAAATCACACAATAATAAAGTCAATCCCATAAAAGCACCAATCCTTTTGGAAGAAAAGATAGATGAATTAAGTTTTATATATCTAAATTTTATATTCATCAACATTAAAAATATATAAATAAAAATTAATCATATGGCTTATTGCTTGAAAAGTTCTACAAATCTCATATGTGACAGAGCTAGATTGTAGTCAATGAACTTTGTAGTCCAGAATCTATCATTCTATTACTGGACCAAAGCATGCCAGAACCACAACAATAATTATACAAATGAAAACACCTCTATAGAATAATGGCTATCATATATAAAATATAAATAAAAAAGCAATTGGAAAAGTTCAGAAGACAAAGTTATTATCAAGTCACATAAAACATACAAATAAACAACAACTAATAGTCCACAGAATGCATAAAAATTGAATGGAATTACAAATAATATAAAAAGTATATAGAATAATTAAAACCAATCTACATAACAAAAATCAAGTCACTGGCATGGATGCTAACAATTTTCTACAGTTTTTTTTTTAAATAACAAGAAAAAAAAGAAAGGCTTGTTAAAATATTCTTAACAAAATTTCCTCTTTTGAAGAGTTCCCATAGACAGGGTATTATAAAATGAAGACTGCCATATATATTTATATGATGATCATTCACAATATAAACTGAAATATATGTGTAACTCACTGAAGGTATTAAATATATAACATGTTTCATTTATCATTATCAACATTTTAACTTGTGTGATTATGTCAGAGTATCAGGTTCTGACGCATAAGGTTCTGAGATCATTTCTGGTTGCAATAGTGCTCTTGCTCAAACTTCTTATGAAACCCCAAGTATTAAAGCTATTTGATTATTTATTTATTTATCATCATACAACTTAAAATATAAAAAGATAAATTTATCTCTTCTATTTTGAGAAAATACTGTGGGAAAGTATTTACAAAGAATGAGTATTTCAAAATGTACCCATCAGCTGCAATAGTTCTAAGAATATTTGTAACATAAAATTACATAAAGATAACTTTCTGCTGAGATTCATAACAGACTTTGGAGGAGTGTACTTTTATAAAGCAGCTAAAATTATTACCACCTAGTTAATAAAAGATTTGAGTTTCAGAAGACACACCATAAAATATATAAATTCGTAGACAAAATAAAATAATTGAAAATAGATATTAACAAAAAAAATGACATCATTAGATATGAAAAAACTCTATGGCTCGGTCCCTCAGTCAAGATCCATAGAAATCGTTTGTGAACTGTTACAAAACATTAATTATAACACTTATAAAAAAGACTTTATAATGGATATATTGAAATAGATTAATGAAGATATCGTTGCTGTAACAAATGAGAAACACTACAGAATAAAAAAATGGATGGCCAATGGAGTTTCCATTCAGCTGAAATTTATGTAGTTGATATATATATAGGTGATTAAAGATATGGTCATTTCAAAATTCTTGAACTCATCGTTTAACATATTACATGTTGATATGTGGACAAAACCTTAATCTGTGCAAATGAAGCATAAATTACAAAAATTGATCAAAAGTCTGTTTTAATTAAGTTGAATTATTGAAAAAGAAGACAAAAACCAAAGTATTAAATTTCTGGATTTCTGTATTCAGAAGCAACTTGACACCTTAAATTATAAAATGGTATTGAAACCATTCATCCTAAGTCACTAATACCCATGGCTCACAAATACACTGGCCTCAAAAGATTTCTATATGGAATTTAAAATTATGCAAACTCAAAGCAGACAGGAAAAACAACATAGAGATATACACTAAAGATTTCAAAATTTGGGGGTTGTCGTCAAATAGCCACCATATCCCACTCGATGGCGCCATTTTCATGCTAAAACTATAAAATATGATCATTCCCGGGCCGTTAATTATAATCATTTTGATGTGATATTCGATGATTACCAGTAAAAGTTGTTACGGTTAGGTTTAGGGTTAGTTTTAGGGTTAGGTTTAGAGTTAGTTTTAGGGTTAGGTTTAGGGTTAGTTTTAGGGTTAGGTTTAGGGTTAGTGTTCTGTTGTTTATAATGCTAAAATAAAAAATATCAAAATCATATTTTTGTAAATATTTTTTTTTACTAGCATCTATAAAATAAATGATAACAATAAACGTAACTATATTCAACAAAGTATAACAGTAGTCGGAGAAAAGAAATAAACTAAAACTTTTTTAAACAACAACACACACACATATATATATATATATATATATATATATATATATATATAATGTCTTCTTTACTTATTAACCATGTTTATAATATATGCTTTTTATGACATTTAAAAAAACAGTGTACAATTGTACTTTTCTTACTGGATATTTTTGTGTTAACACTCTTTTTTATTTCAAAAATATACACATGGTAGAACCTTGTTTGTCTTGTGGAATGTTACGAACAGTACGTTACTTGATGCGTTACCTAATTCCAACTCACTTTACACATATATCTCATCAACATTTACCACTTAAAACTTCAATGCACTATGGTGTAAAAAGTCTGTTATTACTTTACAAAATCTGAACATTTCAATATTTTAAAATAAAAAAAAATCCAATGAAAACAACATCCATTCAATTCAAATACACACACCCTCTCACCAAGCCGTAACCATTTTATAAACTGTGCAAATTCGGAAAATTTATTTGCTGCGATGTGACATACATGATGTACTGCGATGCAACATAGTGGCCTGAAATCTGTAGAACAACAAAAAAGTTGTATTATAGAAAACGCAGGTTTGAACGTGTCGGCCATGGAAACGGCATTTTTATGTGTTTTAGTGTGAAAATGGCGCCATCGAGTGGGATATGGTGGCTATTCGACGATTACCAGTTTGGGATATAATAGAAATAAAATTATTAACCCAATTGACAGATTCTATATATATAAAAAAATAAATCTGTACACCCTCAAATTAGTGAGGATAAAAAATGAATAAACCTCCCATATATCTCAAAAGTCTGTCAAAAACTAAAAAGAATATGCTCTGAAAAATACAACTTGAAGTTTTCATTTTTCCCCTTTCATTGAACAATCTACTCAACAGTTCTAAGGATAAATTGCCCATGAAATTAGACCACCAGATAGTCTATAAAATTAAATGTGATCAAATTAATTGTAAAGCAAGCTGTGTGTTAAGGGGAATTGAGGATCAATCTATCAACAAGGCTGGCCCAGCATAACAGAGCAATGAAAAGCTCTGAATACTCCTGTATATTTATAGACCATGAGTAATAGAAAGGCTATAAATTTAATCTAACAAAAACTGAAATTGTATGCACCAGGAGAGAAGACAGAAAATGAAAGGTTAAAGAGGCTTGGATGATAACCAAAGATCAATTTTCAATAAACAAAGAAGAGACTAGCATCTCCCTATCAAAGAAGTGGGCAGTATGAAGAAATTTAAATATTTCTAAATAATGAAATAACAAATTTAAATGAATTTAAATAATGAATAAAATGATCAGTTATGGTTCCTAACTGTGAACACTAAGAAATGAATTAGCAGTGAATATGATATGTAATATATTGAAATCATGCAAAGCAGGAATTAAAAGTGTTTAGACAAAAAATATAGTTACCTTTTCTGTATAAATGCCTGAACATTTATATTACTAATATTATCATCATTTTTCAACATTATTAATCTATTACAAAATGAAAGTATCTTCATCAGTAATTGATTGATCCATAGCTTTTCTTCACCAAATCATCCCACCAACCTCATGTTCAGTCTCTTTCTAGAACTTGTACAATTTCTTAAAATCAAATTAAAAATCTCAACCTATTATCATCTCTGTCACCGATATGCATTTATTACTTTATTGCAGTCCAACAATTTATTCATAACACCAGTGATATGTCTTTGTTTTCTCATCTACTTAATTTGCTTTTGATTCCTTCTTGTTACTCTGAATATATTCTCTCCGTACTTTGTGCTCTGTCTATTACTCTTCTTTTAAAAAAAAAAAGTCTCAGATCCATAAGCAAATAATTAAAAAAGCATGATTATTACTTCAAAAACTTTCAAATGCAAAGTCAAATTTTCTTTTTATATATTGAAGTACATTTATTGTAAGTAATCAGCTTAGGTTTAATTTTTTGATTAATTTCATTTATTATGTATTTTCATAAATAATCTGATCATGGTTTTGTATGTATTTTTATTCTCTTTGCCTCCCATTTTAAGTTACAAAATACTTCTGGTAAAACTGATGTAGAATGTTTGAAAGATGTGGACTCACAATGACCTGTGACATGTTCATGGTCAAGAAAGATAGATCTCTATTCATTCTTTTGTTTAGTACTGTTGTATAGATATGCTTGTTGGGCAATTCTCATAGATCTATTTGCACAAGATTTTCCATAATACACAGAGCTGCAGCTTGGGTTAGAACATGCAACTGAGCATCCTCATGTTACAAGACTCAATGCAGTACACAACACTGATATTTAAAAGAGACAATTTATGCAAAATAAGACATTTCAACATAATCAGTTTTGTGATTTTTATTTCTACAAAATGTTTGTTTTTAAAAATTGAATATTTAAGAGGGTTTTTTTTTTATGATGGTAGGGGTGGGGAAGTGCAAGTAGTTGGATTTTCATAAGATGTAAAATAGTCTAACACTGGCCCTGCATCTAAATGAAGGATATAATAAATAATGTTTATGAATGCAATGCTTTAAGCGAAATGTTTACGGATAATTTAAATGAACAACTTCACAGCTACGTGACTGGGGGAGGGATGCAACTTCGATCGATCAGTAGTTAAATGCAATTGATTTTTTTTATTCTTTTCTATTATTTTTTTCTGTTGGAGTTCAATGCAAGTATTATGAATTTTTGATTTCATTACTGTAAATTACAGTAAGTAGTCAAGCGTTGGTGGTCGAGTGGGCAGCACAGCAGCCTTACAAGCAGTTGTCTCGGGTTGGTGGGTTCGCTTGCCGGCCGATGCTATGACACATGAAAAAAAAAAGAAAAAAAAATACAGTAAGTATTGTTTTTAAAGAAAACAAGTTAAATAACGTGTGTGCGCGCGCGTTCACACGAATGCTCCAAATGCTCTACATGATGTGGTGCAGTGATAGAGTGGAAAAGTCTGTAACCCTACGTTCATGAATCGCGACCCATTTTTGCTGTTTCTGGTGCTCAAACTTTTCCAAAACCATAAATCATTCGATTGGTTTACTGCAGTAAATGAAACAGAATTTTGTAACGTTTAAATTTCTTTGTTCTTTTGTAAATAAATAAAAAATATATATTGTCATATGTATAATATAAAATAGAACATAATATATTACATCATTTTTAAAAAAAGAAAGAAAAAATAGCTCTTACGTAATATTTTTAAATAATTTACATTCTGAAACTTTACAATTCCTTTTGAAAGTAATAATTACTTAATGAGTTAGCTATATTAAAAGAAGCATTATCGAAGCAATTAATCTTTTAACTGCCGCGTTTGGGCTTTAATTCGTGTGAGCTCTTAATTAAAGAACTACTAATAAATAAATAAACAATCTTACCTGCAATTGTAAAATCTATATTGTCCCATGCATTAAATATTATCCAAAATTTTGTTCATCTAAATAAATAAATAAATATGGTAAAAGTTTGTAAAATAATCACGTTACTTATCAAAGTTTAATTTTGATATGATATATATTTATTATCAGAACAAAAAAAAAAATCTCAAGATATTGTAACAATAAGCAAACATAAGCAAAACAAAGCATTTTGGTATCAAAAAAAAATGTTTTTTTTTTACTCTAGATATGTTTTTTTTAAAATTATAATAAACTTATTTAGAGCCTTTAAAAAAAAAAGAACAGTTTATTTATCAGGAAGTCATCCGGCGTTTAGCAACGATCAGTTAAGTGTATATCCAGTTGGATCATTCATTTGAAAAGAACTATTCTACTCAACTCTATTATTCTCATGCTTGCACATTTGACTTCCAGACCATCTAATCACATGAATAGTTTATTTTCAATTAGTTTTAATACCAAAAATTTCCTGGGAATTTAGCATAATGGCGGAGATCTAGAGTTGTGAATTCAATGTTTTTTTACCATTGCACTAAACTATGCACAGTTTGATCATCTTCAATAATACTCTGTCCTGTGTAAAGGTTCAGAGAGCAGACATATAAATTCATCCATTTCTCTTTGTTGCCCAAAACTTCAATATACCATCTCTTACATTATTCAGAAGATCAATTTTTTCCATTCTTTCTGCTTGTTTCTATTTATCATTACTTCTAAAATATCTTCCATTAAACTATTTCTATTTCTAATTTCTTCAATCAATGTTTTTTTTCATTTACTCTTTCCAAAAATTAATTTGTCATTTTATTCATCTACTTTTTTTAATTTATTGTCCATATTTCATAACCACACAATAAGTACACTCTGTACATGGCATTTAATTAATATTTTTCTTAATTCTCTTTTCAAAGGTCCTCAAAATATTTTCTTTATCTCAATAAATGCCCCCTTTGCTAATATTCTTCTTTTAACTTCATTACTTCTTTCATTCTCACTCAGCCAACTACCCAAATATCTAAATCCATTCACTATTTGAACTATATTATCATGGATTTAATTTCTTCCTATCCATAATCACTTGGTCTTCTCAACATTAATCTTCATTCCATATTTTATACATACTTTCTCCAATTTATTCAGCAGATTCTGAAGATTCTTCATCTTGGCTATAAGAGCCATATCATCTACAAATATTATACATTTTATTATTCTATCTCCAACATTTGTTCTTTCACAGTCTAAGTATTTGTTTAATATGTCTTCTAAATAAATATTACAGAGCACAGACGACATACAACATCCTTACTTAAATCCTCATTCTATATTCACTTCCTCAAACTCATTATTCTCCAATCTAATTAATATTCTTTACCCAGTATATATATTCAAAATCAATCTCTTTTTCCAAAAGATCCCTTTATTTTTAAGATAATCATAAGTTTGTGCCAAATTACTCTATCATATGCTTTTTCCAAATTCATAAAACATATATCAATTTCTTTATCTTTTTCAAAAAATATTCCTGCAATAGTTCTAACAACAGTAACATCTTTTGTACTTTTCCTTATCAGAAAACCAAACTTTTCATCACCAGTATAATATTGTACCTTTCCATAAATTCTTTGAATTCATATTTTTGAAGATTGAGATAACAAACTTATTTTTCTTTTTTTTTAGTAATTGGAATCATTATAGTCTTCAAGAAATCTTCAGGCCATACTCCACTATTATATATCAAATTGTACAGTCCAACTATATCCTTTGCAGTAATTTCTCCCAAGTCTTTCAAAAAAATTCTTTAAATGTTGCATTAAATCCAACAGCTTTATCATTTTTTATTTCTTTAATCAACTTTATATGTCCATACCTATATTATCTACTTCAACATCTTCATTTTCATAATTAATTGCATCATTTTGTTTTGTAAATACAAATGGAAGATATTCTTCACCCCCCCCCCATCTTTTTAATATATTATTACTGTCAGTAAATCTTTTTCCATTCTTATAAGCTCTTTCACATGCTAGCTCATTCTTTTTTCCTATGATTAAATACTAGATCATATCTTATTGCCTGTTGCTATCTTTTAATATTCTTGTTCCAACTATTTTTCTTTTGCTAAATCTCATTCTCTCCTTAGTTCTTCATTAATTTTTCTATATACTCTTTGCCCTTCCTCAGTATTGACATTTTTCCATTTTCTCCAAACTTTCGTTTTTTCAACATACCTTCCATTATCCAAGGTCATTTAGCTTTCTTTAATTGAATAGTTCCTATTTCATTTTTTGCTGTCTTTAATATTTTTTCTTTAACACTACATTTTTTTTGGTATTAAAACAAAATTATAAATAAAACAGTGATAAGCCAGATGTTCAGGAAATTGGGATCTTCAATCATCAAAATATCAAGTAGATGACAATAGATTGCTTCATTACACAAATCTTTTTAAAATTTTAGTTTTTCTCAATTAGAAATTGAACCAAAAACTTTTAGCTATTGAGTCTGCTTCTCTCAATATTAAATTAAACCACATCATGAAATAAAAAAACAAATTATACAAAAACGCAAACATTTCTTATTTAAACCAAGTTTTATCTCACATGACCAACGAAACATCATCTGATTTTATCTTACACATTGTTATTCACTAATAAATTCTTCTACTCTCATTACATTTATGCTATCCAGGGTAAGCTTTAGTAATCAATAGTGCACTATACAATCCATTACCCATTGATTATTAAAACTTACATTAGATGGCATAAATGTAGTGGGAATAGAATAATTTGCTACTAAACCAAGTTTTGTAAGTCAATACAAACTAAATAATAATAAAAAAGGAATCAACAATATATATGATTTTATATATTTATTTCCAAAAATAAGATTTATCCAAAAGTCAAATTGGATTTTGTTCATTTTTTAACTTTCCTTTTTGATTTAAAGAGTTCTATAGATAAGATTCTGCAATTGTGGAAAGTATATGAATTTTTTTTTTATTATATTAGATTATAACACACTTATATATATATAAACATATTTTGCTGGTTCATCCGTATTAAAATATTTTAAATACTGACATTTCGACTTGGTAACACAAGTCATCCACTGAGTAATAAAAACTAGAAACACAGTTGTAGAGGCGCTACAATCACTGATTTGAAAAAACCTTAAAATTCCACCAATAGCAAAAATGTTAAATTAAGAATGTTTTTTTAAAAAACCTTTCCAAATAGGAGGAAGTTTGCTTGTATCATCTTGCTTATTGATACAATCTGGCCTTTTAAGTATCTCAATGGCTTCTCTAATTTTGTACTGGTATAGATTATCACGTCTGGATATGATCTTGGTACTAGAAAAATTAATTTTATGACCTGAATCCATAGTATGGAGTGAGAGTGCTGCTGATGATGAATGTTCTTTAACTGCATTAGCATGCTCATCTCTCCTAACACTGATGCGATGATTACTCATATCTATGTAAGAAGCCTTACAATTTTCACACACATATACATATATATAATTCAAGTGCTTAACACTAAACTGAAATAAATATCTAAATATTAAACCACCCCACATGGCAGAAAAATTCAGCAACATTCTCTATGAAATAAGTATATAAATATATTAGAGTTTGTATTTCAAATATATATTTATTTCACAGAGGGTAGTGCTGAAGCTATGTGGGGTGATTTAATCATCATCATAACCATTATCAATCCACCACAGGATGAAGGTTTCTCCCAAGTTCAGTCTATCTTTTCTGATCTCTAGCCTCTTTTCTCCACATCACCCCTGCAAATGTTCATATTTCATCCATCTATCTCACATGTGGTCTCTTATTGGATCTTTTACAATATCTTGGAATCTAGTTTAAGATTTGAATTGTCCATCTATTATCATCTCTTTTAGTGATATGTCCAGCCCAATTCTACTTCAGTCTTTTAATTCTTTCAACAATGTCAGTAATACCCATATTGATTGCATTTTCAATCTCTTCTTGTTACTCCTAACTTTCATCTCTCCATACTTCTTTGAATGCTCTGAAGTCTCTGTATTGCTCTTTTATTAAGTGTCCAAGTATCAGATCTATACATAAAAACAGGGAGGTTTAATATTTATATACATATTAATTAATTATGCAAATTAGTATATTAAAAAGATGAAGAAATTATATAAATACATAACTTCTGAATTGTAAACTATATATATAAACAAACAATACTTGCATGATTGACTTTAGGAGAACAGCTTCATAATCTGTGCCATGTCTTAATTTACTGATAATGAAAATAATATCCTTCATTTAGAGACCACTTGAAGATAGTGCTGATGGTTCTTCAGATTTTTTAATCTCCTGCACATTGCCTATTCACTCATTTTGAGTTCATATAATAGTAAAAAGTAAAAATAGAATATTGATTTATTAGCCTAAAACAAAATCTGGAGATATTAGTATTAGAACTGCTGAGCTAAAACCACGATCCATGGTTCTTAAGCTTCAGAGTCTGCCTACTCCACCACATCTTCAAATTATGCAGGGCAAATTAGTACTATTTGCTGTTGTAGATCAGTAATTAGTAGCTGTTGCTTTTTACTTGCTCACAACTTCAAATATCATTGCCAGTTCATCCTAATTCATTGGTAACTTACTCTCAAATGATAGGTTAATACTGATTATGATATTATCAAGATTGGATTGAATGGGTAGTAGATCTAGCCAATAAAGTGACAATAAAAGTAAATAAACAGCCAATGGCATAAGTGGCCAATTGGAAAATAGACTTAGTGAATTTGATTATTTTCATTAAGAATGAAAATTGTACTATATATTGAGATTCATTTGAGAGGGTAATGAAAATAACTTCAGTCAACTATCAAATATTAATTGAAATTAATAGAATACCAGGCAATCCCAAGTCTGAAGCTGCAAACTGTTAGCAACTTACGTCATTGTATCAACATAAGATAGCCAACAGGTGAACTGAAAGTGTCATGGTTCAAAACGGGAGTCTCAGTATTTCTTCCTTAGTTCTTGTTATAAGGATACAAGTATTCATTTGCAATTTGCCTATTGTAATGAAGGAAAACCTCTATATATTACATAAAGCCTGTGTATTTCAGCTATTACATAATATTGTATATATTTTTGCTATTGTAAATATTATTATTAAAGAATGTATTATTATAAATGGTCGAATTGTCTGTTATCATTGAATGGCCAAATTATACTGGTCATATTACATATAAACACAACAGGTATTTCCCTATATTTATTTGTCTATACAGTGTATTTATTTTTTAACACTCAAGTTATTTAAGTAAAATATATACTTTGAGCATTTGTTTGTAAATAATGCTTGTACTTTATCTTTCTTTATTTTTTTATGTAAACTCAGATCTATATATATATATATAAAAGATTTATATATTTTTTTATTTTGGAGGAACAAAAATAAATCAAACTTGTCAGATATTCTCAGTAATAAAGTATTGTTTTTTCTCTCTTCAATCCAGCAGAAACAAAGAATTGAAGCATAAAGAAAAACAAAAAAATATTTTATTTTCTATATAAATTTTGACACATCTAATCTAAAAGTTAAATTAATTGGTATGTGTATATGTGGAAATTATATAATGTATGAAATTAATCATAAATTTAAACTTGGACGGAGTGCTTCTGATATAAATAACATTAAAAGAAAATATGACTACATGCTTGGGGAAAAAAGGATTTTTATATATGTATTTTATCTAAACTTATAAAAACCTTAAATAACACCATGACATGTGTTAAGAAATATATTAGGATTAACGAAGGTGGTAAAATGTACAAGTTGAAAAAGAAATGAAAGAATTAAGATACTAATATGAAATTACACTGAGATATGTTGGTGGAAGAGATAGCTGTAAATGGAAAGATAAAACATTAAATCTCAAAAGACTTTAAGACATTAAAAAAGACTATGAATGAGATGCACAGATAAGAAAGTTACTGAAATAATACAATGAAGAGAAGTCATAGATGGGAGAAACTATAATAAACTTGGAAAGTCCCACATTCTATGTTGAATAGATAATTGTTGAAAATGATAATAATTACTATGAATGAATTGTATGATTTGGTGCAATGGGCAAAGTTGCAGATTTTGGAGCTCATGATATATAGATTATGGCTGATTTCTATCACTTTTATTCCCCAAACTCATAAATTTCAGAACAATAAGGTATTTAATTATTTTATTATTAAGAATAGCATTACAATAAATATACATTTAAAATTATAATTAATAAATGTTATATACACATATAAACATGTGGAGTTATCCTTTTATAATTATTTAAATAGAAAGCACTTTACCTAGAACAGTGGCCAATGAAAACTAACTGCACCAGGTCAAAAGTGAAAGTAAAATTATTAGGCTTATTGCATTCAAAAGGAGGATCCCAATATAGAAATATAAATTAATATATATTAAACAGTTTTACTTTCACTATTGACCTTAGGTAGTTGGCTTTCATTGGTTGCTGTTCTAAATAATTTGCTTTCTAATTAAATAATTATAAATGGATAACTCCACATTTTAACTATTTACATATAAAATTCATTAAAATATTATATTACTATATACACAGGTGTATCCACAAATAACTGGAATTTTATGATAAAAATTGTTTATATAATTTTAAGCATTATAAATTTAATCACTTTCAAATTACTATCCATTTGATACAATATGTTAGTCTAAAGATGCTTTTCATTTTTCAATCTGAAAATACTTGCAAAGTTATGCCTTTTAATGTATCTGTCAATTTTTCCTCACCACTTCTAAGTCCACAAAAAAAAAACCAAGAAATATTGAGCCATTTTTTTAATTAGAGATATTAAAAAAAATTATACAAAGTGAGATTGAATGAATACAGCTAATACATAAGCTGAATCATACTGAATTTAAAAAGTATTTCATACTCAAGGCTTTGAGAGATGACACTTTGTAAGGGTGGAGCTTGCACTCTTTTCTTTGTCACAAAATAAAATGTTTATGTTTTACCACAACCTGTAAATGTTTCAGAACTTTCAGATAAAATGCCTGGTTATTATGAACAAACTTTAAGAGAAAAATGCTGCTCCATAAAAAAAAAATCAGCATTGTTTTGACTTTGGATTTTAGTTGTGATGCTTTTTAGGGATGTGGCAATTTTAACATTTCAATTAACTGTGTTTTTGTGTGATCAGCTTTCTTGGTAATGTTTCAACACTGCAACTTGAAACTTTTTTTCTTGTCATTTTTTGCAAACAAAAACAGAATTTCACACTGTCAAACTTTTCAGTGACAAAAAATGCAAAATGCAATTTACAATACAATGTTATTACATGGCTTCATGATTTCACATGGCAATGTTGTTTGAAAGATTGATACAGAAGAGCTCCTGCAAGATAAATGTAACAGCAAAAATATGTAGTACAACAAGCATGCAAACCAGATAATGATTCTGGTTATTTTTGGGTCTCCTCTCATGTATATATTATTTAATTAAGCATAATCCTAAATATAAATGATTTTTCTGCATGCAGTGTGTTCAAATATGTAGATAATTCACTGAAAGAGCATATATCTCATATTCTACAAAATTAGTTCTTAATATACACTTAATAAACACACACACACACACATATATATATATTGATTTTAATCATAATTGTGAGAATTGAAAAAAACACCATGTATTTGGTAATAAAATGGTCACAGTTCTAGTGTTTTCTGAATGTTTGTGATAATGGTATTTTAGTTACATTTATATATTGGATTATTTCCATCATCTACTAATGAGTATTGAATATCTTTAAAAAAATTAAACTTTATTTAAATTTTCAAAGTACGTTCAACTGTTAGTAGTAGCACACAGGTTAATATAGGCACAAAACTTTGAGAGGTATTCTTCTCTCTTCTTCAGGTGTTTCTGATCTGACCCATGACAATATTAGCATGGCAATCAAACCTGAAACCCTAGATTCTTGAATATTGAATTTTAAGATAACACTCTAACCAACTGAGCCATATTGTCAAAGGCAGCAGTCAGTAGAAATCCCATAACTTATCTATGAGGTTTTTCCTGATTTCTGCACGTTTTCATAAGAGCAAAGTTGATTAGTGGTTTCCATACATTATGCATGCGCACACTAGGTTGATTTATGGGGTTATTCATCATTATCATATGAACAGCTTCTTTGAATTTTCTTTTTTGTACCTTTTCCACTCTATCCAATATTTTTGTATTATAGACAACATAAAGAACTATCAAAAGAAAGAACAATTATTTGTTCTGTAGCATATTCATATATATCAAAAATAGCAGACAAATTAAGAAAAATCTGCAATCAGTATAACATAAGAACTGCATTCAAGAGCCATACCATATTATAAGCAATTCTAGCATCTACAAAGCTAAAACTTAAAATGCTGAAAAACAAAAACTGCATCTATGAAATACCAGGTAAATATGAAAAAATGTATATTGGTGAGACCAATCACCTCATTGATAATCAATTGTAAGAGCACAAATTGATGATTAGAAGAGAGAAAACAGATATGTCTAAGGTAGCTGACCATGTATGTACCAATGAACATATGGTAAAATAGAAAAATATTGAATAGAGAGAAAAAGTACAAAGAAAAAAATTCAAAGAATCTGCTCACATGATAATGGTGAGTAACCCCTTAAGTTATCCTAGTGTGATTATACATAACATATAGAAACCCCTAATCAATTTTGACCTTAAAAAAAGTGAAAAAATCAGGAGGAACCTTATAGATAAGTATATGAAATTTCTACTGACTGTTGCCTTTGACAGAATGGCTGTTAGAATGTTATCTTAAAATTTAATATTCCAATAATCTGGTCCAGGTTTGATTCTCATGCTAGAACTGTTACTGGTCAGGGAAGCAACACCTGAAGAAGAGAGGAGAATAATATCTCTCAAAACATTGTGCATATACTAACCTGTCTGATATTACTAACAGTTGAATGTACTTTGAAAATTTAAATGAAGTTAAATTTTTCTAAAGACCCTCAATACTCAATACTGGATGATGGAAATAGTCCAATATATAATACAGTTGAAGTTTTAAACTATCTAGATGCTAAAATATAGTAAAAGACATTTAACAAACTACTATGGGAGAAATTGATGAAACCAATAAGGAAAGTTTGATGGAGTGATATGGTGAATCATATAAATTTCTGTGACTAATTTCAATATTTTTTAACTTCAATTTGAGTCTAGATGACAGTACTATAACCACATTTTGTATAAATTTTCTGACCTTTGCCCATATTGAGGTTGTTTTTGGATATATGGGTACAAATCCAATGATTCTAACACTGAAAACAAATTTATTAATATGCAAAATTTTATATTTATTATTTTATATCAACAAAATTGATTTTTATCAGATTATATGTAAAGACTTTTTGAAATTAACAAACCAGCTTTTCAATAAAATTTAAGATACACAAATAAATAGACTTAGAACTTAGAAAAAATGGTAATGACTTCACTTTCATATTTTACTAAAAAATTAATTAAATATTTTTTTTTACAGTTTGGTAATTAATATATTCTGTGCTCATATTTCTTTTTTTTTTAGTAATCAATATGAGCATAACAAACTAAAGAGATTTGAATTTTCTTTTAAGTCTCAAATCCATGATCACTATTAGAAAATAAATTTCAAGTACAGTATTTTGAAAAAATGGTGAAGAAACACAAATACTTATATATAGCAGACACACAAATGCTTTGATATAGAAAACAAACGTATACTTTGATGTATCAGATACACATACATTTTGATAAAGTGAACACATTTTAATATAATAAACACATATGCACTTACATGTAGTAGAAACATATACACTTTAATACAAAAAATAAACATATTCTTTGATACACATACAATCTGATATAGCAGACATATATACATTTTTGAAACAGTAAACATACAAACATTTTAATACGGCAAATAAAACATGCTACATACTTTAGTATATCACAGATACAGATACTTTGATATAGAAAATAAATATACACTTTGATACACCAGAAACACGCATTGATAAAAATGTTGATGAAACAGACATATACCCACCTATGCAGGATACACGAGTATACTATACATTTTGAGGCAATAGACATATATACATTTTGATACAGCAAATACAAATAGGCTGAGACAATAGGTATATATGTATATTATAACAACATCAATAAATTAAGCTTAAATACTATCAGAACTAAAAGAATGAATGGTTTTATTACATTTCTTTTCATAGTTTACTATTTAACTATTGGTTAAGCATAATCCAATGGGAGTTGTAGTTATTTCCAATTCGATTTCATATCATAAGCTAAAATTATTTAGTTACTTTTATTAAAGCTGATTTTTCATTTAGTATTTGGGGAAGGTTAAAACTAAAGCGCTGCTTCGATTCTTCAAATAGAGAGAAAGGTTTTAACTTTTTTTACATGCGCCTCAAACGTTTGTATAATAATCAAACGATTGTGATTTTAGAGCACTTACACTGTATACAAATCAAATTAAAATAGATTTCACTCGTTGATTTACAACAACTTTAATAAACAAAGCTTAAATTCCATCAGAGCTAAAAGAATGAGTGATAATATCATTTCATTCTTTTCACAATTATTGCCATTTCACTATTTGTTAAGCATAGGCCAATGGGAATTATAGTTCCTTCCAATTCAAATTTCACATTGTAAAACATAATTAGTTAGTTATATAAATATATATACATACACTTTAATACAATACAGTTGATACATTTATAATTTAATACAGCAGGAACACATACACTTTAACACAGAAGACAAATATAAACTTCGATACAATCGACACACATATAGCAAGCACATGGATACAGAAAATGTATAATTAGATATATAAACAAACATACATTTTGTTACAGCAGGCACATGTATACTTTGACTCACAATAGATCTCCACACAATTTGATATAGCAGACACATATACATTTTAAAGCAGCAGGTATAATAAGCCAATAAACATCGCATGATCACCATGTCTTATGCTTGCTTATAACTTGTTAAAACAGGCAAAACTCACTATACATATTGCCACACATAACAAGCTAGAGTAATCAATGAATGCCAGGAAGGCTTGTGCATAAAATCCCCATCTAGTGCCTACTCATCCAATCCCCAGACTAGTTTCTGACTTGTGGATTAAAAATATTAAGGTGTTTTCAATTTAAGACTCATGGTTTTGTAGTTAAGTATAGATAAAAGGTGACTGCTGGAGGGTTGCATTAGATCCCAAGATCTAGGTGCAGTACTCTCAGATCCAAGGCTCCTCACTGAAAAAGGCCACAAGCCAGAAACTAGTCTGGGGATATTGGATGAGTAGGCACTAGATGGGGATTTTATGCACAAGCCTTCTGGCATCCGTTGATTACTCTAGCTTGCTGTGTGTGGCAATACGTATAGTGAGTTTTGCCTTGTTTAGCAGCATATATATAATATATATATATATATTGATCTAGCAGATATATATATATATATATATACTATAATACATGAGAAATATTTACCTTAAACAGCAAACACACATTCAGTTTAATAGCAAAATCACATATACACTTACATACAGTAGACAAACTAGGCATACATACTCTTTTTACAACATAAACTTTGATACAGCAAACATGCACTTAAACATAGAATACACATATACACTTTAATATAGAAAGCCTATATTTTTTTTGATATGGCAGACATAGAGCCACCTTATTACCAAACATAAATATGCATTTTGATACACTAAACATAAACTTTTATTTAACAGATATATATATACTTTGATACAGTAGACATATATATATATATATATATATATAATTTGATACAACAGATGTCTATATCCTTTTACAGAAAAGACACACATTTACTTTGACATGACAGACATAGGTATACTTTGATATGGAAGATAAACATCTATTTTAATTCAGCAATCAAATGTACTCTTTGATACAGCAGACAAATATATATTTTCATGAAGCAGATATATACATTTGATATGGCAGACATAAATACATTTTGATACAGAAGATAAATCTTCATTTTAATATAACAGACAAACATTCAATTTATAAGGCAGATACATACACATGATATGAATTAGAAGTCAAATGTATACTTTGATACAGTAAACACAAAAGCAAAAACAAGTGTACAATTTGTTATAGAAGACAAATGTACATTTTATACAAAAGACTAACATTTTTTTCATAGACCACATAATCATATCCTTTAATATCAAAGATAAGCACACTTTAATAAAGAATACTCATTTTTTCTTTATAGAGTCTTAAATCACATGTTCATTTTATAGATTTTATCGACACTTTTCTAGGAACTACATGCATTTTAATACAAAAGTCATACATATTCAATATACAGTTAGAAACAATAGACACATATACAATTTGATAAAAAAAAATTAAAACCACATACACTTTCATACAACTGATGTATGTATACTTTGTTACATCAGAAAAACATACTCAAGACAAAAACCTAAGTGATATATTAGATAAATAGACACTTTGATACATCAGATACATATCACTATAATATTTATGTGCCTAGATGTGACAGTAGGGACCTCTACAAATCTTAACACAAGATTAATCCCTACTATCACATCTAGGCCCATAGTCTTAAGGTTATAGTCTTAATATATATTACTTACATAATGAATATGCGCTTAACAAATTATTAATTATCATTATAATATAATAGACACACAAACACTTTGATATAGACTACCCATATAGTTTGATATAGCAGACACACATATATTTTGATGTAACATACACATATATACTTTGATAGAGTAGACAGACAAATACTTTGATATAGTGGATGTGATGGAAAACACAAGCATACACTTTAATACCAGAACAAATGTAGACTATTATAGATAACACACACTTTTATTTAGCAAACACATACATATTATGTACAGCAGATAAACTGATTATAGTATATAATTTGGAAATTTAAAATTTTACATCTATTAAAAATCCAAAATTTCTTCTGTGTCCGCTAATTCATTTCTTTTTTTCCCTCTTATTAATACCACAGTTTGTGATTCATCATCCCTGGTTTTAGTAGCTTCAAATTTGAAATTCACCAATCCATGTGCTTGTTCATGGATCTGATCATTGTCACAAATCATCCATAATTCACATCAGCTGTTTTTCTCATCTTGCACACAGAGAAGCCTCACAGTTGCTTTCTTTAATTTGTTGTTGAATTGTCTTTTCTATATTGGTATTATTCTACTTGCCCTGTTATTTGTTGTAGTAGTAGAGAGATAGACTTTGTAAATTGCAGCCCATGGGTGAAGACCCAGCTCTTGCACTTATGTAACTCAAACTTCTTCAGCAATAAACCATTTGATAATTTTATATATTTAATTGCTAATTTATTGATGACTTAATATGTTAATTTTAAAATTAAAACGTATCATAGATATATCGATACATGAGAAACATAATAAACTACTCAAAATTTTTAAAAAATTCAGTTAAACAATTTGCTCATTTGATCAAGCATTTGAATAATTTAATAACATAAACATTCAATGAAATACTCCTAAAGATATATGCTTATGATTCTACATTACACTTCATCCGCCAAAGAGTAATTGACACGGAGGCAAAACTTTCCATATGCCAAGAGTAATCAATGGATGTAGGATGGGTTGTGCATAAAATCCATTAATTATTTTGGCTTTCACTGAGTAGTTTTACTACTGTATGGAGAGTTTTGCCTCTATGCTACCAGCTTGTGTAAGCATAAAGAATAGTGATTAAGGATGTTTATTGGTTTAAAGAGCAATTTCCAGACTTCATATTATTATACACTCCACTTCTTTACAATATTAAACCAAAGACCAATTAGGTTTAGCATGAAATAAACTATGTTTTAGTTTTTAATTATTTAAATCTTACTATCTGACAGAGAATTAGTCTAAGGCATAGTTGAAATAACTCAAGATTATCAACAAACTTTAAGAAAATTAATATAAAAAATGAATTGATAAATCTATTGCTTGGAAGGTCATAAAAAGTTTGAATTCTGGATCAAACCTGGAATCAATTCAAGGACCTGATACTCCAGATTTGGCCAGTGCATTAAACTATTCAGGGCAATGAAGTAATCAAATATTTCACTTAACTACAAACTTAATATGCATAAAACTGGAAATAATCACAATACTTTCTAAACCAGCCAATCCATTTGATGGTTAGAAGAAACCTCCAAATTACCAGATAATGTAAAAATCAAACTAATCATGCCATGAGAGATGTGTTTCTGAACATATAATCCTCTTTTCCAATTCCTATGAGAAATTACCAAATTTTCATGTCATTATAGTAACTTTATTTTTCTATAAATACTAAACCAAAGACTTATTAAAAAGGTATATTGTAAAGAGTTTGTGAGTATGCATAGTTTCAGGTAATTAAGAAGGCTTTAAGTCAATAAAATGGCATAAGAACTTCTGTATTTACACACATATAAAGTTATTAGCCTAAAATTGCAAGTAAACTGAATCTGATTTTTAAACAAAACATGTCTGTTTAGTTTAGTGCAGCTGTAGAATGATGGATGTGAGATTGAAGCTCACTTTGTCATAAAATCACATAATTTTTAATGTGATCATTCATAGAATTATTTATTTTTATAAAACAATTTCATATTTAGGAATAATGTTTTACTCCATTTATTATTCTCCAGACAAATCTATTGCAAGTTTGAATAACTGATAAATACTAAATCATCATCTTCAGTATTTCTATCTTCTTACTGAATCTGTTCCATGCCTGATTATCTTCAGCTTTTCTCATGACTTGAGATTATTTCTAAGTTGACTTTACTGATTAACTGAAAGATGAAAATTTGGCCAAGTTTAATCCCATATTTTTGATCCATACATTCCAACATCACTTTGGCAATTTTTTTATCTAATTCACCCATCTCAACTCACATTCTAGTTCTATATCTTTCACAATATCCTGGAATCCAGATTAAAACTTCAACTGTCTATTTTTATTTTATGTAGTCTTTTAATTCTTTCAACAGTGACAGCAATATCAGTTTGTTCTCTCATCCATACAATTCTGATGTTTTTCTATTTCTCCTACTCTTCTAATCCGTATTTTGCCTTAAGGATGCTATCACGATGTAAACTGTATTCAAACTGAAAGAATCTTATTTTTCTGATCATCATAACATCATTCATTTTCAACTGATACACACGTGAAAAAGATAAATGATCTTCAATATACATAATCTGGGCTGAACCAATTTTGATCAGTTGATCTGAATCAACATCTCCCACACACATATATAATCACTGCTCAGTTTATATTAAGATAGCAAATCTTAAAACTTTAATAGACAGGCTTCATTCTATTTGACCCTCCATCATCAGATTTTCAATGATATGGATGGTTTAAGAATTGAGGAGTGGAAAAAATTAAAGCCTGTACATTAAAGTTTAAAGATTCGATATCTTAATATAAATTAAGCATTGATTATAAATATGTGTGGAAGATGATGATCCAGACCAACTGAGGAATGCTGGTTCAGCATGAAATACATACATGTGAGATCATTTATATTTTTCACATGTGGTCATGCATGTAGGTTGTTTAAGATTGACTGGATGAGTGAAAGAAGCTTGAAAGCCTGGGTTCAAATCTCCCTAATTACATCTAACTTAAGTATCTATTCTGAACTAGTATTTAAATATAAAAGATTAAAATGTTTTTATCAGCTTTCCTTTTTATGAGCTGGGTCTCAGTATTCATAGTTGTGGAGATGATTTTATGTGAGAATATCCAAACAAGCATTACAAAAAAATATATAATAAAAAAAACTGCATCAGGCAAATGTAAACTTATACATAATTATAATGCTGTATTTAACACAGAAAATATTATGAACATTAAACACAATGGTTGCTTTTAAAAAGTAGACTGAGCATTGAAAATGCATTATGGTTAATTCTTACATTGTTAATATTTTCTCTGTGTTTATGTCAGGGTTATGCCAGGGTTATGCTTGCATATAATGTATTTTGAAAACATTATGCAATATTGTAGTCATCAACTGAAGATCCCGTGACTCACAACAAATGGATTACATAATTAATAAAAGAAAAAAATCTGCTTGGAATAATTAAGTAGAATTATTAAATGCTTAATTTGCCATTATGATGTCAAGTGTCAGATGACATCATAAGGAATGTATCATATGATTACTTTAATATAGAATATTATATATTAAGTAAAAGTTGTCTATTGTTTAAAATAAATTTTATTGTAACTTATATACATTTGGTTTATGCCATGCAAGGCTAAAGGTAGAAATCTGCAGTTTCAATTGGGATTCTTTTGCGTACAAATCGAAGGATTGTCATCTAAGTTAGTGAGTGTCTCATTTTTATGGGGCAAACCTTCTATATAAGCCCCATGTGTTGTTGAATAAGAATTTTGAGGCCAGTATTAAGTCTTTTGCCTGCAAGGTTTTTAGCTGGATGTTAAATACTTCAAATGGGTCTGGTCTGGGTATTGTGAATTTGGAATCGCACCTGGCCATCCATAGGGCATATGAGATAAATATAGCCATGCGTATGACTGGGAAGTCACTAGAGTGCAAGCAGCTTTTAAGGTCTAGGATCTTTAGGAGAAGAATGCTGCATTCCTCATTGATGGCTCTCCTGATGTCCTGATATCTTGGGCAGAGGGAAATGATGTGTTCAAATGTTTTGGCAGAGATGGCAAATTGGGTCTATCTTTGTCATGAATCTTCTGAAATGTAGGAACCAGCTTGTTGGAATTGTGCCAAGATTTATTTTTATAATGTGATCCAACAGTTTTGGTTCCATTGCTAGGTGTTTAAAGGTTTTCATTATTTTGTGATTAGTTCGGCCCAATTGTATTTGGATTGTTATTGGCTCCGGATTTAGTAGTGCATGTGCTTCCCAGATGTTTATCTTGTTCTGGAGGGTCAAGCTGGAATTGCCATTGATTCTGAGAATTTTGCTTATGATGGAGTTTATCCAGGCAGTGCGTGGAGGTGGCGGTCTATCTGTGGGTATTACAGGGTTGATTATGACTGTTGTGGAGTATTTTTTAATCAGGCTATGCACCAGAGAGTGTTGTTTCTGGTGCATAATCATGTTCAGCGAATGGAGGGACAGCCCATTGAGTTTCCTGTGCTGATAAAGGTGAGCTGAGCTGATTACAGGTGTTCTTCCTCTCCAGATGACTTGATTGCATATTCTTTGTATTTGGGTATTGAAAGTCTTGCTATTAGTTACAAGGAAGTTTTTGTTTTCATAACATATTTATTTTACATATTTTTGTTTTGGTCACATATTTATTGCACATGTTTTTGTTTTGGTAACATTTATTTTGAAAATTTTTGTTTTGGTTAACATATTTATTTTACATGATTTTTGTTTTAGTCACCTATTTATGGTACATGCTTTTGTTTTGGTAACATATTTATTTTGCATGTTTTTGTTTTGATAACATATTTATTTTACATGTTTTTGTTTTGGTAACATATTTATTTTACATGTTTTTGTTTTGATAACATATTTATTTTGCAAATTTTTGTTTTGATAACATATTTATTTTGCAAATTTTTGTTTTGGTAACATATTTATTTTATATCTTTTTGTTTTGATAACATATTTATTTTACATGCTTTTGTTTTGGCAACATATTTATTTTACATGTTTTTGTTTTGATAACATATTTATTTTGCATATTTTTGTTTTGGTAACATATTTATTTTACATGATTTTTGTTTTAGTCACCTATTTATGGTACATGCTTTTGTTTTGATAACATATTTATTTTGCATGTTTTTGTTTTGATAACATATTTATTTTACATGTTTTTGTTTTGGTAACATATTTATTTTGCAAATTTTTGTTTTGGTAACATATTTATTTTATATCTTTTTGTTTTGATAACATATTTATTTTACATGCTTTTGTTTTGGTAACATATTTATTTTACATGTTTTTGTTTTGATAACATATTTATTTTGCAAATTTTTGTTTTGATAACATATTTATTTTGCAAATTTTTCTTTTGGTAACATATTTATTTTATATCTTTTTGTTTTGATAACATATTTATTTTACATGCTTTTGTTTTGGTAACATATTTATTTTACATGTTTTTGTTTTGATAACATATTTATTTTATATATTTTGTTTTGGTAACATATTTATTTTATATTTGTTTTGGTAACATATTTATTTTATATATTTTGTTTTGGTAACATATTTATTTTATATTTGTTTTGGTAACATATTTATTTTGCATGTTTTGTTTTGGTAACATTTATTTTACATGTTTTTTGTTTTGGTA
This sequence comes from Epiperipatus broadwayi, assembly GCA_028023455.1. NCBI lineage: Eukaryota > Metazoa > Onychophora > Udeonychophora > Euonychophora > Peripatidae > Epiperipatus > Epiperipatus broadwayi. The sequence continues at coordinate 393,125 of JAQFVV010000496.1, read as the reverse complement.
ACATTTATTTTACATGTTTATGGAAAATAATTTGAAAAAAAAGTCAAGAAGACATTTTTACAGTAGTCTATTGTGCATATTATTACAATATTTATAAGTCAACTCAACAGAATCATTTTAACAGACTTATGACTAATACCCATATTCTTACATCAATGGTACTTTGTTAGTTAAAGCAAAATGAGCTATGATACAAAAAAATGGGCATTTAGTTATAGGTTTGTTTTAATGACACTGTTGGATTCTGACTTGTAAATTGTTATTGTGGCCTAAATATCAAAGCTAATTGTTTCATGGAAATGTACTTTTAGTGTTATGTATTATTCAGTAGCCAATTTTTATATATGGGCTTATTAAAATTATTAGAATTTATTAATATTTCATATAATTTGCTGAGTACATAATTGAATTGTATAAAGTCTAATGTTGTAAATAAGCACATAAATAATTTTAATGGCTAATGCTAAGAATACAAATCTATGAATGGACCAACAAATCGGAATATATTACTAAGTTAATTTGAAAGCAATATCATTTAAATGAACTTTCAAATAATTGGCATCTTAAATCTTTGTAGGATAAAAGATGATCTGTAGTCATATTTTATCTGACAGAATCAATTGGCAATGATATAACAAAAGATGGCCATTATTTACAAATTCATTTAAATGATTGTTGGGAAATCTTACTTGTAAATTATCTTAATAATGTATTCAAACTTGTTTGTTCTGTTAATAGGGTTATAAACATAAAATATTGGTCCATGTTATATTTAAACAATAACATTTTGAAATATAGCTAATATTCAGTATTGAACAAATTTGAAGTTGTGTTTAGGTGACAGTTCACCACAGCTAACTCATCTCTATATATATGCTACATCAATGATGTGCTGATTTATGCTGAAGAGAAACTATTACTGAAATATGGGATGAGCTGAGTCAGTTATCTTTTTTAGCCTGGGCAACAGAAAATGAAGATGCATCAAATGGAATAAAATTCTTGGATATGTACATCCAACACTCCAATGCACAAATAAACTACAGAATGATCATTAACCCCTTTAATATTTGTGGTGTGATTTATCCACCCTCACACACTCCAACATCACACAAACTCATTGTCTTTAAGTGTTTTCTGTGCAGAAACTGTAAGTTATGCAAGTTTGAGGCAGGTAGGAGAGACAACATTAAAGACTACATAAAAGACCCAATCAATTCAGGGTAGGATCATAATACATTAAATAAAAATCTTAAAAAATTCTACTTCCCTCTAAATACCATGCATGTGAACATCAACAACACTAATGCATGGATCAGCCTTCCTTTCATACCATGCACATCTAAAAAGCTGAAGAAAATTTGCCAAATGAATTCAACATTAGTTTTCAGGAACCCCTGCCCCTCAATTTCAACCAAATACTGAACAATACCAAAGACCAAGTTATCTCCAGACCTGACTCTCCAAATAGTATAATAAAATTAGCTACAATGGATCAACATGCAAAGTGATTTGCTGTGGTAAGTCTCATGCCACAGTGCTATTAGATTAGTGCAACACAAATACATAAGCAAATTATGCCAAAACAGATCCCAATATAATCAGTATTTGGAAACAATTTCAACCCATTTTATATCAAAGTTGTTTGTGCTCAGTGCAATGACGAAAAGAAAAAATATGAAGAGGTATCGTTTATTGCAAATAACACTCATGCCATAAACAAAAAAATCATGTATTGCATTATCATGCAGATGGTATACTTAAATTTTCAAATGCGCATACTAATTAAGGTGTAAATTCTCTTTTCTATACACTCATATTAGTAATATTAAATCATCTATGCTCTTTTATTCCAATCCCCTATGACCGTTTAAAGTATTGTAAAACAGTAATAAAGAGCATAGATGATTTAATGTTATATGGATTTGGCAATGCAATAAGAAAGATAAAGTTATTGCACCCATATTAGCGCTATGAATATGACTGGCCTGCTTGAAAGCAGAGCTAAACTGTAATTGTTTAAAGGAGTCATAACTTTATAATCTTTCTGGCATAATGGACCTTCACTATATACTGAATTACAAATGAATAAGGAAAGAAAAAAAGATAGTTTGAGTTTACTAATTGTATATTATATTAAATCAAGACATATCATTTTTATTAATATTATATTTAAGATGTATTTGAAGTTTTTATATATATAAGCAGCAAAATATGACAGGCAACAAGGGATAACATTTGTTTCTAAGTTGTGAATATTTGTTAAGAGTTAAGTATGTTTTTAAATATTTTTTATAACGTCCAAAAAGAAAAAGGAAACATTTTCTTTGTTTTTTTTTATCTTCTACTTTTTATGCGAATGAATTTTACAATATGCTCGCATAATGACAGTTTTATGATTTATTACCATATCTTAAAAAAATATTGCAGACATAATACATCAGTCTTTTTTTTTTTTTTTGATAAAAAATATTTTAAGAAATGTAGTAAAACATTGATTTAAACAAGTGCTTTATAAACATGTGAAGTTCCTTTGTTATATATAACTCTTAGTTCAATTGCTTTTAAAAAGACATTCTTCATATTGACCAAACAAATAAAACAAACGATCATAACAATCTAAAACTTGAATGACAGTTAAAACTTACTAAAGCAATTTTGATACTATATACAGAATTATACAGTTAAGTGTATAATATTTATAAATTATAAAACTCTTAGATAAAGTGCTATTAATAATCCATATAAGAAAGTGCTGATGACAGTTTTAAAATTTATTTATTGTTATCTAAATATGTCCACTTTTGTTGCATAATGTACAATCATAAGAACGGTAAACGTTTGCTATGCTATGCGATACATTGTGACCTCTTATTTGGAGTCTGGAATCTCTCAGCCACTATGCCCAGAGAAACCTGTTAGCCACTTTCCATTCCCTGCTCTAAGTTTTTCCCATATTCTTCTCTATCCGGCTTTATCCTTTTTCCACAAAATAATCTTTGTCAGCTTCATGGCCTCTATATCTAAATCCCCTTTATCTCTTCCCAAATCCAGGATAAAAACCAAGAACCCACTTTCTGTATAATCACTTTGTATAACTTCACTATTTGTATCCTTTCTGCTTGCAGGCACTTACATTCAATTAACACATGCCTAATATTTTGTATGCCTTCTTTACACAACTTGAAGACTAAATCACCATATTTTCCCATTTATGAATATATTCCCTTAATGCTAATGATCCTGTTCGAGCCTTAAACAGTAAATTACTTTCCTTACTAATATCATAAATTAACAGCACATGATCACTATTTAGATTGCACTGAGTGGCAATACTGTATGAAGAGGTTTGCCTATTTTAATATCATAAATTAACTTGCACCCAATATTCTGTTTACTTCTATATATATTTAAACTCTTCTTATTCTCAATACTAGTTCTCCATCTTTCCAACTCCCCATTTTTTATTAATGCATCTATTCTTCTATCCCATACCTTGCCACTATAAGATTCAACAATCCTCCTAACACAATCATCCCATCTTTTGTGTAAGTATACTGACATAAAGTCTTTATCCAAATCTTCTGCATATCATACTACCTTTCTCATTCATCTTGTTGCCTGTTCTTTACTCATAAACCAGTTTATATCAGTTCATTGCCCTCTATTGTCAAATTTTACTGTGCAAACATAAAATAAAATCATTTACATTTGCATGTCTAGTCCTTATAAGAATATCTAGCCTAACAAATACATTTATTCAAGACAAACTTCTAATCAAATGTTAGCAAAGTATCAATCTGCATGGCAAATAATTTAATTTATGAAAGTAGAATTAATTATTACTCATTTAAATATCCTTGTTGATAGTAAATATATAGTAAGTAGTCATAAAATAAACAAGTTGCTTGGAGTTTCATAAGATGTATGCGCATTAGAAATAAGAGCTGTATTTATAATCTACAGATGATGAGCTTCAGAGAATTGTGGGATCAGTATTCACAAGCTCTTAATGCTTTCTTTTCTCATTCCTTGGGATTATTTTTAATTAACATAAACTTTATTAATTACAAAAGAATTTTTACAATACACACAATTTAAATGCAATTTACCCATTCTACTTTGAACACTTTTTAGTAAAAATCTTTTATTGTACATATATGCATTTCAACTGTCCTGCAGTCTTCTTCAAATTGATCCTGAAAATGATTGCAGGACAGTCGAAACATATATATGTATATATATGTATAATAAAAGTTTTTTGCTAAAAAGTGTTCAAAGTAAAGCAGATAAATTGCATTTATACAAGATATTACTGCAAAATAAAGTAAATGGTGAATTTGATAATATATGTAATTTAACTTACATAAGTAAAAGGCATTTTGTTAATCATTTGTTTCATAAACAAGAAATGTATTCTAGCTATTGCTTTTATATATTTATATGATAGCACAATAGAATGTTTCTACCATACTTTGCATAAGTAATTTTTCTGAAGGTGTTTAAGGATGTTCATATAATGCTTAAACCAATCTTTAATTTTTTTCAGAACAATTTTCTTGTCAAATATGTGAATGCAGTTATTCTAAGTGTATTTATAATTAAAGATGCATTATATGGATGAATATGTTCATAAAATAATTGCTTCAAATTAATGATGCTGTTTACAAAAGCAGATTGTCTTAAATAGTAAGAAATAAAAACAAGTTTGAAAGATTTTTAATGCATCCTCTGAAAACCTATGACAAAGTTGATATGTGGATTTCAAATTAAACCAGAACTGATATAATAAAAACATTTTAGAAAGTATGCTGAAGTAGATTGAAAATAAATGTTACCCATGACTGTGGAATGCAGAGATTTTAAAATTTATTTTAGATATTTTGTATTATAACAAAGGGACAGGAGAGAGATGAATCAAATAAATTGATTGCACCCAAAAGTTGGGAGTCAAATTATAACAAAAGAAAAGATACATATCGAAACAAATATACCGAATGAGATTCTGATGGTGATAACACTACGCAATCACCTGCAGAGACTTTAATGATGCTAGCACAGCTAAGCTTAGTGGGTTATTGATTATATTAATGTTTACTATAGAGACATGCATCAAAATAAAGGAAATTATAAAACAATGACAAAATTCATCTTATTACAAAGTAAATGAATAAATTAGGAAGATAAAAAACTTCACTCATTCCTATACAACACTTTTAAAAACATAGATTTCCTTTCATCCAAATGAATTCTCTAAGCAGCATAAGTATTTGCATTTAAGGAAACATTTTTATAATGAAATTGTTTCTGTATTTTCTTTAAATATTTTAAAGAGCAAATATTTATCATCAATCAAGTTGATCTGATCTACTCTATTCTTGTAGAGTGAAAAATAATGTACTTTTCTTATAGTACAATGAGCAATAAGAAGTTTCTTATGCCACATTATTAATTTTTGCACTAATAAATGAATTAATAATAATTGATAAAATAATAAGTAATGATCTCAGGGTTCTTATTTATTAATTTGGAAAATAAATCATCATACTATGTTGTTAAACAAATGAATGGTATGCCAGTAGACTATAGGAAACGTACACTTCTCCTATAAGCTAATGTATCCAAATATAGTATAATAATAACAACAATTACTTAAAGAAGAGTTTAATCTAATTAATAATTGTCTAAAGAAATATCAATATGAAAAAATCTAAATCTTTTACCCAGGATGACATTCAAGTAAATAGAAAGAAAGTATACTTTTTATATCTTTCTACTACTTTCATCAACAACACAATCAAAATAAACAAGTTCTAAATAATGTATTTTTTATTTGCAAGCTACATAAAATAATGCACAGTCTGAAAATGAACTAAAGAATTTAAAATCAAATCAAATGAATATCCAATTTTTTTCACTGCAATTCCAATCTTTGAAATTGTAACACTCATTCAAATTTTGCATATTAAAATTGGGATTTTGGATTTGCATAAAAATTGATTATCTGATTTACGAAGATTTCTATAATATAAGTAAGAATTTAGGGCACAAAAAATTATATATAGAAAACAATGACTAAATTTAAATAATTTTAAATACATTTATTAACATTAATACTGAATTTACAGGTGACAAAATTTATTTATAAAATTATTATAGAAAGTCATTTGCTGAACATAGGTGCTGTTACTTTAGACAGGATGCCAAAATAAATATAAAATGATCACCTATACACTAACAAATTATCTATTACAGCTGTAAGTATTTGGGATGAACTATTAATGATACACTCATTTGAGATAAACTGTTCCAATATTTGACTAATCTATTTTTTTAATGTACTGAGGGTAAACCATCCCATTAAACAATCATTTAATAAAATTGCTTAAACTATAATTAAATAAATACTATACTTGAGATACACTTCTTTGTCTGATAATAAACTATAACCTTTTTATTAACAATGTTTAAGACACATTAAAGATTTTAAATAAACTTTAATCTGAACTGACCTGTAGCTAAATTTGTATTAGCAAAGTTATATAATAATGACAATTAGCATATAAAATACAAGTAAGACAATTACTGTCTAACATTATTTGTTTAATAAAAAATATGGAAAGACTCATCATTTCCACATAATAAAATATTTAAACTTAAATGTCTTACCAATCCATCAGTGAATTACTTCTGGATGGTAATAAAAATGGTATTTCATAAGTAAATCTCTCATTGTGCTATGCACAAAACAAGAATTAAAATTACTAACATTTTGGTTTACTTGTGGACTACTGGTAAAGCATAGCAGCACAATATACACAGTTTCACTTAATAAAAACACTACAGATAGTAAAGTGCCCCTCGAAGCAACTAGATACTTCAAAATCTATCTCATCATTGCCATATCAATCTTAAAACAAATAACTTCACCTTACATGGTGAAAAATAACTAGCATCATCATGTGGGATAAGTCAAGAAAGAATAGCATGGTAGATTCCAATACCTTTATCTTAAGTAAAATATATGTGTGGACAAGGTCTCAACACATAAGGAAAATGGAATACTTACCATGAAAACAATTATCTCTAGAGACCAAGCTACATTAGCTAAACATGAAAATAATCCTAGAATATAAAATACTATCCTCTCATGAAAAACAAATGCTAAACAATGGGAAGGGTATGTTCTATCCCTCAAAGCACAATATAAGTAAAATATTTAATAAGAACTCATGCTTCCCAGATATACTAAATGGGAATAAGTATAGATCCCAGACTAAGCAATGACAAGATAACAAAAGTTACCACTCAAACACTACAGAAATTAATATTCACTCTAAAAAAATATGTACATTAAACAGTGTATATGAAACCAACAAGTTACTATAAGTCAAACAACTATAAATATTTTAAAATAGCATAATAAAAATTTTGTTATTAATAAGAAATACACACACTCAATAAAACAACATAAAATTTATAAATTAAAGTGGACATAATAGTATAGATAAATATTACTAAATATAAAACTAATAAATGCTTTGTTATATTAAAAACTTCATAATGAAATTATTATATCATATTAATAGTAAAAACTATTGTGAGCTTCTGATAAACATACACTGTATGTTTACCCATAAATAAATAAACTATTAATAAATGTTATTCATGAAAGAAATATGTATCTCTACCTGGACAAAGTATATGGTAAAATTGATTTTAAGCCAACCCTAGGTCTTCATTAGAATTCCTTCTATAGTGAGCAATCTGTCATGGGAAAAAGATGTCTTTTTCCAGGTGAATTATCTAAAGAATGTGACATCTGTATGTTTCATACTTTTTTTTATAAAAAAAATAAGAGCAAGAACGATCTGAAATGAATAATAATATAACAGTAACACTTAACAACTAGTTTTTTTTAGCAAAGATTTGGATCCATTTTTACTGGTTCACATTAAAAAAATATCAACTAGCTTGTTTTTGATATTTACATTTTAATAAATATTATTAAGAAAATTTTCACTTAATTCTGTCCATAGCTATACTGGGAAAAATAAACAACTTTTTTTTCTTTTTAAAATGCATTTTAAATATTCTTTTTAATTTGCAATTTTTTTAATAATTCACTCAGGTACATAATTATAGAAAATTTTTTTTAAAAAAATTACTATCAACTTTTAAAAGTCTGTAATTTAGATTAGTTCATTTTAAATAATGTATAATATTCATACACATTAAAGCTATTTTTTCATAAAGTTTCCTAGTAATTTATTCACTTCAATTCTATTCTAAAGATCCTCTTGCACAACATTAAGAAGCAAACATCTACATAAAACAATTATTTATGCAAAGTCAATACAGACAGAAGAGCTGATGTTGGCTATAAATATAGAACAACCAAACATTTGTTGGCTATAAATATATAAATAACAACCAAAAGAATAGCTTGATTCCAAGAAAAAATAAATCAGCATGTTAGAATTGGAGATAACAAACCATGAATAACCATACAGTACATACCAAACATGGCTAAACATTTAGTGAAAACACTATCAATAGAATTTTCATTAGGCTTCTGCACTTCTTCTAACATCAATAGACTCACAAACAATTCAAAAGACAAATTAGATCCAAAGACAATGCCCTAAGTCATATATCAAATCCAATACCTTCTGGCTGGTTGCAGGGCCTTGTATTATGGAGAAACAAAAACAACCATCACAAATAGATCATTGCAACACATGTGTATAGAAGAGTATTGAACAATTAAGAGACATCAGCATTTTTAGAACATGAAAAAACTACTGGACACAAATTTGAACCCACCAACCCCATAATAGGATGTAGAGAAAGAAACAACCATAGGCATAAATTAAAGAGGCCTACTTCATAAATAATGATACTAATTTTATAAATAAGGACACTTACTTCACCATTTCAAAAAGATAGACAAATTAAACAAAACAAAAAAAACACCATGGCCTATGACAAAATGAACAGCTAACTAATTTGCATAAATTACAATACTCATTCTCATTATAGTGACTGCACTCAGCTATGAATATGAATCTAAGAACTTTGAAAACACTTAGCATATATAAACTTATAAACATAATTAAACTTTTCTTATAAGCGTGTCAGCACAGAATTATTAGTATTAGTAAAATTAGAAGAGAAAAATCACATTTTCAAATTAGTGCTTAAAAAAAATAGACTGTTGTTTGTGTGACTATAAAGACAGATATAATTTTCAAAAGAAATAACACATACTTTTTTCCTTTTAAAAGTTTTGTGTTTTAACCTTACCTTAGTCTATAAATAAATTCTGAACATGCAGTAAAGAAAGTATTGTGAGTAGAAAACCTTAAAAGGGAAGAAACATGGATTCCTTCCATTTGGTGCCTATAATTTAAATGGAAGGATTAACAATAAATTGCTATGCTGATTGTCATGTATCCAAGACTGCAAAATCTACTTGGATCATAATATTGACAAAGAAAGAGCAATTGGATAACACTCAAGGATTAAATGTCTATGGTTCTCTACATATATTTATGCTAGCACAAAGATGCCAAAAATGCTGCAAAATAAGAAGGCACAAATGAAATTTTATATACAGTAACATTAACAGATACGAATAGAAAAAACCTTACTTATTAACAACAGTTGAAATTATAATGGTAATATTTATAAAAATCTTTCTTCTAAATTAATAGTATTAATTACCATGCAGTTTAGGTTGTCATTCAATAATTTAAATAATAATAATCAAGTAAAAGTAAAAAATCAATTAAAACATAATTAGTATTTGCATAACCTAGTATAAAATTATAAATAACTTTATTAAAAATTATTACTTGATTCTTATTCTTTTTAAAAGATAATATTAAGAATTCTTCATACATATTTAATTTTATTTGCATGAAAAAAAACCCTTTCTTGACTATATGCATTGATAATTTTAATTATAAATTATATATCATATCTAATTATACTATAATGAGGGTACACTATAAATTAATTATAAATGTACATTATATGAAATTAATTGTTTTTATAAATCATTATTTATTTTAATCACTATAAATAAATGTTTATCTTAATAAATTTATATTGTTGTTATTAATCTAGGTGTTTTGATTTACAACTGCATGAATCATAGTACATTACATGTTATATCTCATTAGAAAGTAAAACATTTAGTAATTGTCTTCTTTGCCATATAGGAGTATTTATATGAACCCATTGGCACTCTTTATAAATTTAAGAGTCCATTGTATCTGTAAAAATAAACTTACAAAGCCATATGTAATCAACTTATTCATTTATTAATTATATTTTTAAAGTGCTTGAGTATGACATTTATTCAATATATTTAGATTGCCCAAATATTTAGTGCATAAGTGGAGAAAACCACTTGGTTCATGATTTATTATGCATGGTTGCCTAAATCTATGAGGCACATACAACATCAGCTAGACATACTGTTATAATATTTTACAGTATTCATGACTACTCAGATATGCAAGCTGTTCAGTGAACAGCACTTACTTTAGTTTTATATTTGGCAGTCCTTATTAGTTTTCCTTTTGCATTTGGCTCATTCAACTTTCATAGAAGGAAATATTGCTATTAATGAAACAATGTTGCATCATTAGCATTGTTCATAGGTTTTATTATTAATGATTTTCCTTTACAATATAAGCTTATCAGACCATAGATAAAGGTGGTACCACCTTTATGTTACAGAAGGTTGCTTTGGCAGCAGATTGAGATTGTTGATAGCTTAAAGATTGACTGTTATAATATAATATGAATACCAATATCCATTATCCATATAACCATTTGGATTTACTTTCCAAATAACATCTTGGTAATTTAAGTAAGAGCAAGAAAAACAATTTCATCAAGACCTTTTATATGGGAGAGAAACATCAGAAAAATGGGGTACATACAAAATAGCAGATTATGTTTGGAACATTTGGAAATAACCTTAATAAATCTTATTCCAGAAAGTTTTATGAAATTATATTCTTATGTATTGTTGATAATATTAGGTGTTTATTATAATGTACCAAAATATTGGTGATATTTATATTATTTAAATTTAAAATTAATAGCATCAACTACATTTTTTGAATATCATATCAAATAAAAACCCAAATTTTTAATGGATGGATAATTCGAGTAATGTGTATGCTAGTTACAGTATTCCACAAACTATAGCCAATATGATAAAATTGGTATTGCTTTTGGAATTTTTGTGACTTATTAATGAAATAATCTTACAGCTGGATATATGTGGACAGTCAGTAATTATATTCAATTTATGTTATACTTCTTGCACTGGCTTTATCAGACTTGGTACCAACAAGAAGAATTTGATATTTTTAATATTTACTGTTTCCATGATTGTAACACAATATCTTGGAGTGGCATTTCTGTCTCAAAAAAGTACTATGGAATATTGTTGTGATATAAAAATATGTGAATTCTGAAGAATTTTAGGATAAGTTCACATAGAATGTTTCCATTTTTATGCTAGTCATTCTGTATTTTATTATTTCATTTTGTCAACAGATAAGAGTAGTGATTAATAATAGAAACAAAAATATTTTTATATTAAATTCTTTTATTTACTATGCACTAAAAAGAAAAAACTTTCATCAACTATGTTTGGGATCTTTAGATTGAATATGAAATAAAGCATGTGGGGTTCAGAAATTAATTAAATCAATTCCCATCCTTTATAATAAGGAATTGACTTAATTGATTTCTGGATTTTTCATGCTTTTATTTTAAGTTAAATCATAAAACTCCAATTGTGATTAAAGAAACTATCATTTTGATATTTATAGCCTATGAAATTTTTTTATTTTAATATATATATTGTAACCATTTGAGTTACATAGCATACAATAATATAGTGTGTGTGCATATAGTACCAATCAGTCTCAAATGACAAGCACAAAGATGGCTGCAAACAGAATTGTAACCTAAACAAATATATATAACAATAAAAGGATGGTCTGGGCAAAAATATTTTCTCCTGTGTGTAAACAAGTAATATATTTTAGGGTTATAATTTCAAAGGGTGATAATATATTTATAAATATACAATCGTGTACACCAGGAGTAAATATGTATTTCAAAATTGATATTTAATAAATGTTTTATTTTTTTTATGTAAATAAATATGGTGAAGAATTAAAATCATTCTGGGAAACTTAAAAAAACCTGTAAGTAGCCCAGCTGTAAACATGTATTTTTTTATTTACCAAACTTTGTATATTTTTTTTCTGTTAAATATTGAATATTTTTTTAAAAATAAAAACATAACTTAAAAACAATTTTTTCTGTAACAATACGTATACAGTTCATAAGTTTTATAACTTTTTTCTCTTTTTAGAATTTAGTTTTCATAACCATAGGCTAGTCAATGACCCCTTTATTCTATTGTGAAAGGTTTTAGAAAAAAAAATGTAGAAATTGTATTAGTGATCATTTGACACCTGCAGAAAATTTATTTAATTACAAAATGTACTCTTATTAATTAGAGAAATACAGGGATTAGAATTCAATGGTCTGAATAATTCTTAAACTCTTAGATGAATTAAAGTTATTGTTAAACAAAAATTTTTATTAATTAAACAAATTTTTTTTTGTTAAAAGTCAAAGATAGATTGGCTAAAAATAAGTTCAGCTATATCTATTGTTTGAACGTAAATAATTGAAAGCAAAGAAATTTAATATAAAAAAAGATTATGAGCAATAGTTTGTAGAAGGGATAATTTAATTCATCAAGTAATGAGAGGGATATGTATTGCTGCTCAGGTGATATGGGGATTGATTGGCAGTCTATGATTCATTTGCAGACTTGAAATTGATTGGTAATCTTTCGAGTAATTCACAGTCTTCTAATTCAGTCATGATACTCGGATTCATAGGCAATTTTTTAATTCCTTCAAGATACTCAGATTGATCATTCAGATTCAGATTATTCCTTTTTATGCTGGTTCAAATTTGCATGCTGATTAATACTCCATTTCAAATTATTATGCTGGCTTAATACTTTTTTGGAAAGTACTGGATGAAGGAGAAAGAAAAAAAAAATTTCCTACTTTTGGAAAATACCGATCAAGAAGCAGTTATGGATTTTAAATATAATTTCGGAGAAGTTTGATCAAGTAATAATTAAAAGAAATTGAAAGAGAGTCAGATATAATTGTGAAAATACTGACCAAGAAGAAAAGTTAATAAAGTAAATTATACCTTTAAAGAGCACCGGCTGAGAAATCCTTATTACTTAATAACATACAGAGAATGTAGACAAAGCAGAACTACAAATGATTAAATGCACTGGTGAAAAGTGTTGACCTAGAAATATCAAAAGTATGAACTAAGACACAACTTAATAAACAATACGAGTCAAATACAGCGTTCAGGAACCAGTGAAAATAGTGAAACCTTCATTAAAATGTTGTACCACTGAAATAATGGAATTCAGATATATTTGTGATATGTCAAGAAACATGGAGTAGAGGACCAGGTTTTGCATATGTGCACTGCTTGAAACCCTATGTTATGTAGCCATTGAAAGATGTGATTTTCTTCTTCATAACAGTGTAGCTGCTAGAGACAATGTTTCCACCCTCCAGGGAGAGCTTTCCCACAATCGCCTGCTCAGCAGATATATCACCATCAGAAGCCCCAGCCCTGAGAAATATCAAGTATTATTTATATTTCTTTATTTTGTTTTGTTTTATTTGTCCTTTCTTTGTTTTTTTTTTCTTTTTTATCACTATTACTATTAATTTCCTATTTTACGTATAATTTATGAATTATAAATAAACCAATATAAAGGTTAACACTCATATTAATTTAAATAAAAAATAATACCATAGTAGACTTATGGTAGACTTGCTCTTGAATGAGTAAAAATAGATTTTATTTTGCTTTCATAGTAGTTTATTAATTATCGATTCCCTACATATAGGATCAAAGAATGTGTAATAATCTTCTTGCGCTCATTACTTCTTAAAAGAGTGAGTCTACTACCAAATTTAAATCATGTGGTCATCAGATGCAATGTTTCACCCTCAAATAACTATAGCTACTTATCCAATCCACCATGTGCAGGATTCTCCAAAGCAAATTAATGCGAGGGTATTTCATTATCATTTTATTCCATCTGCTAAGTGCAGGATTGTTTTATTTTTTGTTTAGGGAATAAAAGTATAAAACAACAAAAAAAGATGTAGTTCCATATGTTTTTTCTTTTACTGTCAGCTACATGCAGGACTTATGTTCGGAACTTATTAGTATTCAAATACAATTACTTCTCACTTAAATTGTCATTTTAATTTAGCAAAGTGTTTAATGTCATCGCATAAGAAACAGTGAGGGTCATATTTTTCTTTGAGGCATATGCATAACATTGTCAATGTATATGAGATTAGTATATTATATACTGTATTTTAAAATGTTTGTTTAAAAGTGTGTATACATGAGAAAAACTCAGATCATTCCACCCCTTGCAGAAAGCTATTTAAAACTCAGTTAAATTTCCACTAACAATTCTTTTTGGTATTTTATGTACTTTATTTTTCATTACTATTTTGTAAATAGTTAAATTGTCATAGGGGTATACTAATTGTCTTAGGGGTTTAATAAAGTTAATATTTAATTTTAAAGCCTAGTGTAATGCTGTGTATTATTGTTCAGCCTTTCTTATTAACAAAGAACCAACCACTTTCCTGAGATAAAGAGTAGACTGGGCTAGTAAGGGATTCATCTTTATCAGGATTCAAGATTATTCGGAAGTGTATCTACTTTTCCATTAATTTAAAAAATAAAATAAAAGAGAGAAATACTATCTCTCTGTGAATAGTGTGGTCATTCCCTTATTTATAGAGTTTCGCAATATTCTATCGTTAATTGTCAAAAATGTAAAATAAATAATGTTTTTAGTTTACTGACTGATCAAAATGTATCCTTACTTCAATTGTTGTAAATAAAGTCTATAAATGAAAATAAACTTATGTATGAAATGCTAAGGGCATCCTACTAAAATCATATAATCAGCGAAACTCTATGGTTATATCTTTGTGTTTTTTTTATTAAAATATATAAGACATCCACCAAATCACCCAGATAAATCTGTTTTGTAACATTGAATAAAATCCTATTTTAAATATACATTCAGTATTGTAACTGCCGCACTAAATTAATATTTGTTAAAAGAAAAATAATTGTATCAAGTTTGTTAAATGTTTATAATGAAAATAAAGTTTTAAAGGTGTGAAGTTGATTATATATATATATATATATATAACTCATCTTGAATTTTAGTTGATTATATATATATATATATATATAACTCATCTTGAATTTTGCCCAAATAAATATTTATATTTTAAACTTTAATCCAGTTGTTCGAATCTCCTTAATAAATTTATACTTACCTATGTTTTTAACTTATATCTTGGGTTCACTCAATCTCTCATTATCATCACCACCTGAGTTCTCATACAAAACGATATAGCACCAGGCCCAGAAATAATTTATTTATGTAGTATCACCGCAGGTGTTGTTCGTAGTGTTATAGATTTGGGGAATGGGCAAACAGGTTAGAATTCATGATTGCTTCTGACCTGTGTATCTCGGGCATGATTGGATTTGGGGTACTTTTGCATAGATTCTAAATCTTGTTGGATGGACATACATTTTCGACCAGTACAGTATGCTGCTGTCTATATGCAGAGAAGCACAGATAAACTTGTATACAAAAGTGAATTGTTTTTAAATAATTCATTTGATAGACATTTTAAAACTATATTTTTAAATTTAAAGACATTTAAGACATTTATAATTAGTTGAGGGGTAACCTGATATAAGTTTTCTAACATTGTTGCAAAAAATGACTATACTTTTATTTTATAAGAATAAAAGAAGGCTGTAATAGAATTTGATAACTGATTTTAAATTATATCTATATTTTGTTTATACAGATATATGGGTAAAATTTTCTGTATGTTTTCCAAATGGAATTAATTAGAAAAAAATATAATATTATTGTAACAAATTAAAATAATACATATATGTAAAATGTAATCATTTTTTGTCATTATTGAATATCAATTGAAAATATATTAATTGTATATTAGAAATCATGCATCTGTGCATACATATATATAAATCAATGTAACAATTTAAATTTTGAATAGTAATTATGTAAATCATAATGTGATCATTTGAAATTTTGTATTGTGATCAAAATCAAAAAGCTTATTTGGGTAAGGTATTTTAGGTATTTTTGGGAAGGCAGGATAACAAGCTCATCATCCAGGTAGATGAATGCTTTGCAGTGCTTTGCAGTATTTCTTGGGCCAGGGAACAAAGATGCCTGGTAGCTTTGCTTCGATTTGGCTAAGGAGGTTAATGTAGAGGATGAATAACAGGCTGCTAAGTGGGGATCCTGGAGGGATGGATCTCAAAGGGACAAAACCGTCTATGAAAAAACCATTCAGTGAGATGTGGATCAATCTATTATTCAACAGGTTATCAAAGATTTGAATGATTTGGGATGGTATGTCTAGTGAAGATAGATTATTGAGCAGGATGTTGATGTCTACAGAGTCAAAAGCCTCCAAGATGTCCAGCTGCACTGCTATGGGTTTGGATAGATTTTTGGATCTAATATGATCACAAAGGATCTTTACCTCCCTGATTGCAGTGAGCGTGGATGAGCCTTTCTTTGCAAATTGCATATGGGATATATTATCAAGGAAAATATCTTGGATTTTATCTTTGATCATTCCTTCAATGACCTTGAAAAGTATCGGAGTCATTGAGATAGGCCTTATGCTTGTCAGTGCGGATGAGTCTTGGTTTTTCTTTAAGAACAGCACTATCGCTATAGGATAAAGTTTAGAAATTGTTCTCCTATTGGATGCGAGATGGTATATTAGATTTAGTACCATAGGAGTGGTGAAATTGTTGAGGTGGGTAAGAATAAACTTTGGGATGCCATGCAATCCTGGATGTACATTGGGAGGCAGGGCAGACAAGCAGTTCTTGATGTCTGATGTGGGTAAGAATAAACTTTGGGATGCCATGCAATCCTGGATGTACATTGGGAGGCAGGGCAGACAAGCAGTTCTTGATATCTGATATTGTGATTCCTTGATTATTGTTTTGTTTTAAATCAGACCATTCATTTGAAGGGTTGGAGACTGAACCATGACTGAATCTGAATAAGCATCTTATTGCTGGAGACATGGCCACCACCAACAAAGAGGGATGAAGGAGTATCCTGCTTCTTTTTGGCTCCCAGGGCCCATCTGAGATAGCCACAAGTCCAGCAATTTGGGGCTTGCAAGAATACTTTAGCATTTTTTGTTGCTATGAGTTCAGCAATCACATATTGTTTCTGTTTATATTGGGTTTTAAGCAGTAGAAGATTGGCGATAGTCTCTTCACTTGATGAATAATTTTTGATATGATGATGGAGCAGATTAAGTTTATTTATAAGAGACGTAGAGCCTTTGTGTTTCTTGGTATGATGTACTATTATGGATTGCAAGATACCTGTGAAGGCAACAACCAGGCCTCCTCTAGTTGTAGCTTCAGAATGTCAATTTTTTGTAGTAGTATATAGGCATCAGAAAAAATAACTTCCATGGCTGAAGCTTTGGTTATAATCCTAATAGTTTTATTGAGATTAATGGGTTCATAGTTGTCTAGCTCTAATGAGGCAATTAGAGCAAAATGGTCTGAGAAGGGAACCAGTTGGAGCTTGACTCCCAGACCATAATCCAGCTCAGAGGTGTAAAAAAATCAAGGCATTCACAGTTCTGGTGTTCTTCATATAAAATGAGAATGCTTGTTTAGGGAAAAAACTCTTTGCCGTTTAAGAAGCCTCTAGATAAAAGATGAAAATATTTCTGAGTAAATATGTCATATTGCATATTGAAGTCACCCAAGAGAATTGAGGAGGCAATATTATTTGCAGTAATAAGATTGATAGTATACATTATTCGGTTGTCATCTGATCCTTCATGTCAGCCGCCAGAGGCGCAATTTCTAACTGAAAAACACATTAATATATAGTTCCCGGGATAGCGATTCTCTATTAATATTGACTTTTTTTTTGGTTTGTTTACAAAGTTTACTTTTTTAAGTTTCTGAATTATTTTTCCCAAATAATATTTTTGACGATGGGATAATAATAGTTTTTTTTTTTTTTTAACAAAGGATCTTTTTTGGTGTGTGTTCAAATAGTAATTTTTTTTTTTTTTTTTTTAAATAATATTACTGTTTTTGTAAAATTGGATTGACAAAATTCAAGAGATAACGGGGTTTTATGATGGATCTTTAAATAATAATTTACGTTACTTTGATAGGTTTACATTGATTGCCGAAAACAATTATTGGGAGAAGTGTTTTTTTTTTTTTTTTCGCGCATGTGTGTTTATGTTTAAATAAAATTTAAAACCTTTACTTTTATCAGTTTACATTTGATGGACGAACGATTGGACTTCCTTTCATTTATAAATTATGGTTTTGGTTCTACAAATAAATATTTTTGACAATGGGATGATAATAGTTGTTGTTTGTTTAATTTTTATTGATAAGAGCAGGCGTTTTTTTGGTGTAGATTCAAATAGTAATTTGGGTTACATTTAAATAATAAGTTGCAGTCTTACTTTGATCGGTTTACATTTGATTCCTGACACTAATTACTGGGAAGAGTGTTTTTTGTGTGTACGATTGTAGACAATTATTGGGAGAAGGGGTGTAACCGTTTAAAGAATAGTAGTTTACGTTACTTTTAGTAGTAGTGTACATTTGATTGCTGACAATAATTAGTGAGAGGGATGGGTGTTTTTTGGTGATTGGCGACAACAATTATTGGGAGAAAGAGTTTTGTGTTTTGTTTTTGTTCGTGTGTATGTTTAAATCAAAATTTAAGTTACTTTTATCGGTAACCATTTGATTGAAAACTGATTTGACTTTTTTTTTTTTTTCGTTTATAAATTATTTGGGTTTTCCCAAATAATATTCGATTTGACAATGGGAAAATAATAGTCTAGGTTTCTTTAATTTTGATTGATAAGAGCGAGTCTTTTTCGGTGTACATTCGAATAGTAATTTGGGTTATGTTTAACTAATAATTTACTGTCTTACTTCGATTGGTTTACATTTGATTGGCAAGGACAATTAGTGGGAGGGTTTTTTTTGTTTTTTTCTATACGATTAAAGAATAATTGATGTTCCTTTTATTTGACCGTTTGATTGCCGACGACAACAATTATTGGGTGAAGAGGGTTTTTTGGGGCTATGTTTAAATAAAAATTTTAGTTACTTCTTTTATTTTACATTTGATTGCCGACGCCAACAATTATCTGTAGAAGAAGGGATGTACGTTTAAATAAAAATTGAAGTTACTTCTTTTATTTTTGACATTTGATGAAGGTCATTTAGAATGCCTCAAACAAGCTTGCCTTTACGAAGTGAACCTTTCCGTCGGCAGATGTTTTCGGACCTCAAATCTGCATATATTTGCCACACAATCCAATCTTTTCTTTCAGCAGCAGGATGTTTTTTCCTTTTTTTCTGCTGTAGAAATATTCCAGCACTGGCCCGTGCCTGGCAATTCCCATCTTTTAAAGTTTTCTGTTGTGGGAATTAGCCGTACTTTTTGTCTCGGAAAACTTCTCGCTAAAACGTGACTCAAAGCGTGATTTTTAAACTTTTACGCTACTCCACCCTAATCGAAAATTTAGGAGAAATACAAATTTATGAGGAACAATCACGATACTGTTAAAATTGATAAAATGTAACAGTACATCGATTGGTCTTAAAAAAACAAGGCACTGATGAAAATTTAAATAATTTTGACACGATCAAAATAAACACCCTAGTACGATATTGTTACATCAAATACATAACGCAGCATTACGATATAGTGTGTGACACAAACAACTACAGCATTTTCCTCTGCTTTTAGCATCGGAAAAAGCCACACCGTTAGTCGCTAAGCCGAGTTAACACTCTTTCTAGATTTTATCGTAGAAAGGAGACTTAACTTCCGAGTTAATACTCTACCTTTTAGCGTAGAAAGTAGACTTAACTCCGAGTTAACAATCTTTCTAGGATTTCTTTTAGAAAGAATGCTTAAAGGCTTGGGTGCGGCCGCGGAAATGGCATATTTCTAGAAATTTAGCTAGAAATCGCGCCTCTGGCGGCTGACACGAACAATCAGATGACAACCCATTATTCTGGTTATGATGAATGGATTGTTCTGACAGTAGGCATAAATTGCAATGAATGTAATAGAGTAATATGAAAGCCTGATTGCAATAATTTTGGCATAATGATAAATCACTTTAAAGGTGGATGATACTTTATTGTTATTAAAGATGACACCCACACCTCCAGCTGCAGTGAAATTAGTAGATAGGAGAGTGAAGTCCAGCTTTGTTAGCTCTTGCATGATGAGAGGATTAGATTTCTGGTGATATTTAGTTTCTTCCAAGAACAGAATATGAAGAGAGACTAGATAAAAGAAATGCCTGATCACATAAATTTGGTTCAAGGGAATTAATTCCCCTGATGTTTAGGCTAATTATTTGGCATGGAGTGTTATCCATGAAGAGATGTGCCATTAGATTTGATCGCGAGTGGAAATTTTAGATTGGGGGTTAGTAGGATCCTTGAGGTTGCTATAATCCTGATTCAGGTTAGATGATAGATGAGAATCGACTTGGGTGTGCTCTGATTTATTCTTATTAGATTCATGAGTGATAGGATTCTTGAATGTGCTAAGAAATTTTTCGCTTTTTTCCAAGACCGAGTTTGTGCTGTTTGGTAGTGAAGCCTTTTGGCTGAGCAAAAGGAGAGGAAGGTGAGTCCTCTTCTTCAGAACTGGCCCTGGAAAAGTTAAGACAATTTGCATTTATTATTAGCAATAGAGGAATAGATAACATCCATATCAGAGACATAGTCTGAAATGGGAGAACTATTTTTAATTGGTTTAGGTATTTTCATGTGAGAAAGACTTTTGAAGGGGTTTGGAGGTTTTGAAACATCCACTTTTAAATTTAAACCACAAAAATTTGAAACTTTTTAAGCGAGTCTTATTTAATTATTAAACCATTTAAGAAATTGTTTCCGGTTTTAAATCTGTTCCAGAACCCTTAAATAATCTTAGATAATCAACTAAAAGAGAATTGGCTTTTGGTTTAAAGTATTTCATCCTATTATTATTATTATTATTATTATTATTATTATTATTATTATTATTATTATTATTATTATTATTATTATTATTATTATTATTATTATTATTATTATTATTATTATTATTATTATTATTATTATTATTATTATTATTATTATTATTATTATTATTATTATTATTATTATTATTATTATTATTATTATTATTATTATTATTATTATTATTATTATTATTATTATTATTATTATTATTATTATTATTATTATTATTATTATTATTATTATTATTATTATTATTATTATTATTATTATTATTATTATTATTATTATTATTATTATTATTATTATTATTATTATTATTATTATTATTATTATTATTATTATTATTATTATTATTATTATTATTATTATTATTATTATTATTATTATTATTATTATTATTATTATTATTATTATTATTATTATTATTATTATTATTATTATTATTATTATTATTATTATTATTATTATTATTATTATTATTATTATTATATATTATTATTATTATTTATTTATTATTATTATTATTATTATTATTATTATTTATTATTATTATTAATTATTATTTATTATTATTAATTATTATTATTATTATTAATATTATTATTATTATTATTATTATTATTATTATTTATTATTATTTATTATTATATATTATTATTATGTATTATTGTTATTATTTATTATTATTATTAATAAATATTGAATTGAATTGAATTATTATTATTATTATTATTATTATTATTATTATTATTATTATTATTATTATTATTATTATTATTATTATTATTATTATTATTATTATTATTATTATTATTATTATTATTATTATTATTATTATTATTATTATTATTATTATTATTATTATTATTATTATTATTATTATTATTATTATTATTATTATTATTATTATTATTATTATTATTATATATTTTGCAATGACTGGTTTTAAAGGATACTTATTTAATTACATCATAAGTCAACTTATCTGTAATATATTTATAAATACTGCTAAATTACCAATATTTTAATCTTTAAATACTGAAATTCATCTAATTAATATATATAAAATTAATATAGTCTCTATCTATTACGTAATAAATAAATAAATAAAGATAACAGTAAATTTTTGAACATTAAATAATATTAATTTAAAGTGCTTTTAATTATTCCTATATAATCATTATCAACTAATAATAATAAACAGCCACTTATGAGTACAGCCATTCTAACTCTAATAAAAATATGAAAAAGAATAAAACTGCACTAGAAATGTGTTTTGTGGTAACTATATAAACCAATCTGTATACCACAAAGAAAAGCCATCCACATATAGACCATGTTAACCAATTTTTCAAGTTCTTGATATTTTATAATGTTACTTTTTAGTTTTTCCAGCAGGAACTTTTTTTAAAAAATAATTCAACACCATATCTAAATTATAGCTCTCCAATGTATTCTACTATCTGCTATATCTTCCCATTGAAAACAATTATCATTGCACTTCTTTATAATGTCTTTGAGATAATCCTTATAATATAGATGGGGTTACCTTTCCTAATCCATGTTCAAGTTCATTATAAAATATTCTTTTAAGAAGTTTTACATTGTTCATTCACTTTACATATCCAATCCAACAAATACGTTATTTTATAATTGTGGATTCTGTACTATTAGGTCAAGCAAATTGAATAACATAATGATTGTTTTTATGATTTTGCCATTGTATTTCTAAAATTTTATAGAGCATCCTTAAATGAAGTTCTCCTAATGCCAATATATTTTACTGGTAGTACTGCAAGTCTTACATCCATGCACTAAAAATTATATATATAATATTAAAAAATACAACATTTTCAAATTATATGTAAAGTAATAAAAATGACTTTTTCTCTATGAATTGTTGTTATATATATATACACACACAGAGAGAGAGGAAATCAAATGTTAAAGATCATCAGCCTTTCCAATAGTCTCTTATAGAAAACAGAGAAGTCAACAGCAATATTTACCAGGCTTTCCTGGAAATCGCCAAGTAACGAGTTTAAATGTTTTTCCATTATTATTTAATAGCAAGATATCCATTAACTGACTGATAAACAGTTGAATAGAGATAATTTAGTTATAGACTGTCTACCTGGAGAAAATTATCAAGTCTATTAAAACATTTTGAAGTTTACTCATCCCGGATTTGAAATTAAACACTTCTCATTATATGCAGATGCAAATCTTTTATTTACATGCATAAACATTAAAAAAAATTTATAAAAAAAACTTTAAAAAAAAAAATACAAAACATTACGTCAAAATTTATTTACTTCAACGCGGATTATTATGATCACTGCACGATAATTTTTAGAATATTAAACGTACTTGAGAAAGAAGGTATTAGTTTATAAAAACAATACCTCTTTTTTATTATTTTCTAACCTGCTGCGAGGTGTAATAAGTTTCTTCTTATAGATGATAATCAGAAGGCAATAATAGAGGGGAAGTAAAAATATTTCCTGTTATAAAAAAGAAAAATGAAAACATATATATGCGTTTGATTTTTTCTGTGAAAACTAAAAAATATTCTTGATAATTTCCTATTCCATTTATCATCTTAAAATATTTATATAGATTTCTTTAATCTATTTCATTGATCATTTATCTATTTGTTATTATTTTTATTTGCATTTCAAGTTTTTTTTATATGTTACTATCATTAAAAGGAATTTGATGTGGAAATATTAATCTTTTTATCTGGACATTATTAGCATACATAATTAATTGCTCATGACATGGTATTTGATTCCAGGTGAAAGTTTACAATTTCTTATGTTTCTTAGAATTTTCAAACAAAGTTAGAATCAACATATAAATAACCCAAATAGTGATCAGTAAATGGATAGACAGATTTTTTATATTGTATCAATATAGTCGGCATATACTGAAGTCATACTGGGATAATTCATCAATAAATTGAACATTTTGAGAGAAATTTTGAGCCTGTAGAAGTATATCATATTAAAATATAAATTAATTTTAATTATATATGTATTGGTAAATCTTCTCATTAATTTAAAATTTTTCTTTTTTTTTTTTTGTAATTTTTTAATTTCTCTTTTAATTTTTTTTTTTTTTTATATACATGTCAAAGCGTCTGCCGGGAAGCGAACCCCGGGACTGCTGCTTGTAAAGCGGCTGTGCTAACACTCGGCCACCAATGCTTGACAAATTTTTAATTTTCTTATTTGTCTTTCAAAATTGGGAAAATTAGGTCAAGTTTTAATAAAATATATTGATAAAAAACAAATTCATTGCAACTTATAATTTTTTTCTTGCATCAAACAAAACCATTACTTAAACAAATTATAGAAATTTTTTTTAAAAAGGGTAAAATAACTTAATTTTTTTGTTTGTTATTTTGATTATTAGCAATAAACAGAGTGATCACCCTAAAGAAAGGCCAGAAAAAATTTTTGTTTCACTGCTAAGGTAGCATATGTGATTCAGATAAGATTGCAATAATTCAGAGAGTATATTTGTTATCTTCTTCAAAATTTGTTTTTATTGAGTTTTAAATCTAGTCACTAGATTGACATAATGCTTTTAATAGTTACTGATGGACTAATTAATGTCTAATTGTCATTATAGCAAAATATTTCATTTTTCAATGGTGCACTACATGTAAATGTTTAATAAATCAAATATTTTTTATCCTAAAATACAAAACCATATTTATTTTTACATTACTTTGTAAAAAATTTAAAAAAATTATATGGAAAAATGTTTTCTTTTTCAATGATGAAATACACATAATACCTGTTCAATTTTTGCAAACTACTTATATTTTAGATGAATTTATAACAATTTAACAAATAACTTATTTTATTCAAATACAGTTAAATGTTATAAAAAAACTATTTTTATCTTTAAATTCTTTATATAAAAATCTAGGTTTCACTATTTATATTTTTAAATACCTGTTAACATAAAAAATAAGCTGAATCTTCAATTTATTGATTAATTATGCCAGTATAGCTTCAGTAGCTCCATGAAGTGTTGAAAAGAAAAAACTAAATGAAAAGTGGAATGCATATGCTGACAATGTTAGTACCTTTAGTTTGTAAATAAATAAAATTAAAACCTTAATAAAATTTCACTAATTAGGAATTGTTCAGCTTGGTGAATAAAAAATGTTTTTATTCCTTTGCCATCAATTCGGAGTTTGTGAAGAGACTATCTTGCAGTATGATATTTGGAGAATTTTAATTACACATTTTATAACTTCATTAATTTAAATCTTACATTATTTGCATAAATTAACAATATTTTTTTTTATTTTCTAAGAAATTTTTGTTTGTGGCTCCATCTATTAAAGTTACTCATAATGGTAGCTTATCAGTACTATAGATAAGATCATCTTGGGAAATTTAAAATTTTATAAACTCAGATGTTAATAAAAAGTAACAAATGTAAGCTAAAATCATACAATACTCATTCTTTATTATTAATATATTTGTTTTAATTGTGTGAAATAATAGTTGATCCCCCCCCCCCATCAGAGATTTCATTATTTACAACAAAAAAGTCCTTACAGTTTATATAAAATATATTAGGCAGCTAATTTGATATTTAGATACAAACAGAGTTGGAATATTATATCAGATAGCTAAGAAATTTTGAGGCAAAAATAATAGGTCCATAGTAAATTTATTTAGTCATCTAAAATTGTAAAGTGACACCTTAAGATAGAGGATTATGGTGAACATTTGAATTCTTTAGGTGGGTGTTCGAGCATTGATTATAATAAAACATTGCACCTATCCCCCCATTAGCACTTGTCCTTTATGCAAAGTTTCACAATAGTGGTCATCATCAATTTGTACACATTATGTTGATTTACAATCGATTATTCATTATAACGTTGAAATGGAATACTTATCCTGCCATATTCATTTCACCTAGTTATATTTTACAGCCCACTCTTTTCCAAGTTTAAACTTTGAAAACGTACCTTAAAAGACGTATACAGTTATATAGGTATGGTCACATATATATATATCCAAGCATCAACATTTGTAATCTGTTATATATAGATTACAGTAATATAGTTATTTAAAAGTAATGCATAATTTAAAATACAATTTAATTCAATTTATAATTCATTTTATATTTCAATTTGTTTAAATCGCATGGATGTATGTCTATTACATGTATCACCATTATACATATATAGCACCTTGCTATTTCATTATTTACTATATTTCCTAAATTTAATTTAAAATAATCTAATATATAGGGTATATGAGCACAGACCTTCACATACCCGACCACTCACTATACTATCTCATAATACTGATACACTTGAACATATATATGTTGAAAAGATAAATAATCACCAATATACGTATTTCATGCTAAACCAGCAATCATCAATTGGTCCAGTTTACCATCTCTACACATATATGCTATAAGTGCTCAGATATATATATTAAGATAGTCAATCCTCATACTTTAATGGACAGGCTTCAATCTACTCCACACTCCATCTCTTCAACCGTCCATCCAATTGAAAATCTGATGATGAAATGCTCAAAGGCCACCCTGAGGTCACACCCATGTTGACATAAGGTCAATCTGACCCCTCATATACAGAACATAATCCATTTAATAAATATACAAGGGATGGGCAGACATCTCTACTATATAATAATTGAAACACACAGGCTTATTATATACCTGTGTCTGTATATGTTATATATAGGGTATATGAGCACAGACTTTCATACACCCCACCACTCTCCATACTATCTCATAACACTGATACACTTGAACACATATATATATTGAAAATATAAATAATTACTAATATCCATATTTCATGCTAAGCCAGCAATCATCAGTTGATCCAGATTACCATCTCTACACATATATGCTATAAGTGCTCAGATATATATTATATATATTAAGATAACCAATCCTCATACTTTAATGGACAGGCTTCAATCTACTCCACACTCCATCTCTTCAACCGTTCATCCAATTGAAAATCTGATGATGAAATCCTCAAAGGCCACCCTGAGGCCGATATAATCTGTAAAATAAAATCATGTGATGCAAATCTGTTTTGGGATGGCATGATGAAATCTAAAAATCATTAAGACAATAACTGTTTGTCTAAAATATATTTTATCTTGTAAATAAAATTTAACCAACCGTATCAATTGCTAAAATCTTGTGAAAAAGTAAATGATCAAATCTTAGAAAACATCCTGTTCAAGGAATAATGCAAAAGATAGGAGTTATTTTTGGTACTCAAAAAATATAAAATTTAAAAGTGCTAATTGCTTATTTTGCTGGAGGTAAATAGTTTAATGGAAGATGAGTACAAATAATTCCAACTTTTTCTATGTGAAAAACACTCTGTAAAAGCTTCGAAGCATTTTCTAACTGAATCCATGCCAGTTTGATTTTTAATATGGCTGAATAGAACAGGTAAAAAATTGCTGTTCTCCAAGCCTGGAGAATGGTAATCTCTGTCTCCATTCTACATGCTGAGGGCACCTAGCTATTATAGCCATGGAAGATATTACTGTTATAGACCTGCTGCACTGATTTTTCAACTGGAGAGATGTTGCCTATCTTAAGAATAATTACCTACACCATATCTGCCATCAAAAATAATACCAACAGATAAGCTTCTACCAATGAGTTATAAGTGAAAATTCTTAAGACCACTGCAAAGAGTTCAAATGTGCGTAATTTTCAAGTATATCATTGGTGTTAGTACATTCTGTATATAGTTGTTAAAAACTTATCTACTATATTTGAGAGTTCTAAAATTATATATATTGTATATAATTTTAAACTGAAAAAAAAAGCTAAAATTGTAATTAATTTTTATTTTCTATTTAATATACTATATTTTATAACTACACAAAGATTATGTTTAGATTTAAATTGTTCTTTTGCATACTATTTGAGTCATATACAGGTAATTAATAATGCTATTCTAGAGAGATGTTTTGTAAAAAGGATTTATTCATTTTTTACTATTTATAATATCTTAAATTTTTGCTTACTTCCAATGTTTTAATAAAATAGCATTTGCCAATGCCAAGATTAAATTTTCAAAGAAAAACCATTCTCTCAAGCATGAAGTAGTTGAGCATTCAGAATATATGAATTAACAAAATTCACATGCTCAATCTCATTCTTTATCTCACAATCAATCTTATTACGATTTGAGATCTAACGGTTGTTCTGTGAAAAGTTAACCTTGATAATGGCGAATGCTATGTTATCAAAACATTTGGAAATAAGCAAAAATAATACACGGTTTAATCCAAAAACTACTTTATTTACATCATATAACTGAAAACTTTAAATATAATATATATATACTTTCTGGAATCTGTTTACTTTATATAGTTTTTATTCCTATATTTATATCCACTATCTGCAGGCCTTTTTCAGTAATATTAAACATACATCATATAATTAAAAAATAAACAAATAATTCAATTTAACATTCAATAATTCTAAAAATTATATAAATATTAATTATAAATTGAAATAATAAATAGTATGGCATTTTTTATAAGGAGGTCAAAAGAAAAATTTTGTTTTACATAATATTATATCATTGAGTGAATTGAAAAGAGAACAATATTTTATTCTCTGTTTTGAATGGAAAATAAAACAAATTTTTCAGTTTATATTCTCATAAATCTCTTTATTTTATTATGTGATGTGATGCACTGTTACTTCTCCATATATGGAGTTAGGAATCTCTCAGCAACTATGCCCAGAGAAACCTGTCAGCCACTCTATCTTCTTTTTTCATTCACCACCCTAAGCTTCCTTATATCCAGCTCCATCCCATTTCCATAACATAATCTTTGTCAACTTCATGGCCTTTATATCTAAATCCCTCTTATCTTTTCCTAAACTCAGCATAAAAACCAATAACCCATTTTCTGTATAATCACTTTGTTTATATTTATTCTTCCACAACTTCATTATTTGTACCCTTTCTGCTTTCAGACATTTACATTCAATTAACAGATGCCTAATATTTTCTATGCCTTCTTTACACAACTTGCAGATTAAATCATTCACATTTTTCCATTTATATATATATATTATCTTGATGCTAAAGATATTGTTTGAGCCTTAAACAGTAAATTACCCAATATTCCATTTACTTCTATATATAGTTAAACTGTTTTTACTCTCCATACTAGTTTGCTACCTCTCCAACTTCCTATTTTTTATTAATGCATCTATAGTTCTATTCATTAACTCTTTCACTAACAGCTTTCCCGCCTAGTGGCAATTTCAGCTACATTTGCAATATTTTATTTTTACAATTAAACCTTTATTCAGTATCATATTTTGCTAACTTTTATATAATTTATTACAAATATAAATTTACAAACAAAAAACATCCTAAAATTAATATTTGAACTTTGCAAATATGACAAAAATGTACTAAAATATAATTGTAATCTTGAGTATTTTTGGTATAAATATATATTTTATAAATATGTTGCATAAATAACTCTTAATATGTACATAAACTAAAGAAAATATACATTTTTTCTTTACAAAGTAATTAATGATAAATGCTTGATCTCAAGGCCTGAAAACAATGAATCTACTAACAAAAAGCAATGCCAGTTCCTTTGTATTGTGATCTTACCAAGCAGTGGTTTTGCCAGTTTCTTTGCAATTTGATAACTGTATAGTAATGCTACCTTCAGGTTTTTTTTAAAGTAATAAATCAGTATAAATTTGGGTTCCAGTTTTTGTCTTCAAATGAACACAAAACTGGCAAAATACTTTATAGATAGCCAAAAAAATAAAATAAAAATAAAAAGAGACAGCAGTATCGTCAGAACATGCTAAAGGTATGCAATAAGAAATGGACATATTATCATTTAAATTCTTAGTATCATTATCATATTCTTAATGAAAAAATATGAAAACTGAAACTAAAAAAATGTTTCTTTGAAATTATAAATTTATAAAGTCAAATCTTTTTTCCTCATGAAGATTCCAGAAGAAAACTAAAGCCATTAATAGATCTATTATATTAATATTGCCTAAAAATATCAATCTTTAGAACTTCAAAAAGATTATACCAGTCTTGAATCAGATGAAATACAGCAGTTTGATATATGCTCACAGACATGTATTTTTCATGCATGTAAGTTGATATTAAATACTATGTCTGTAACATTTACAAAGAAAATAAAATAATTAACATGCATATATAAAACTAGAGACCATCAAAAGTGATATCTTGTTATATTGCCTTCTCAAAGCCAAAGAAAAACTTATAGACAGTTACAAACTCATAGACTTCCCCAGTTTGGAACTTTTTTTTTTTACTGTTATTTTAGTTTTTATTATTATTACCATCATTTTAAGAATAATAGTTTTTAATTAGTTACAGAAAATCATTCTGAAGATCACAGCAGATAGTTTTGATCGTTTATCGATTTCAGGTGATAATATATTAAAACAAAATTCTCTATTAAAATTAAAATTACACACAGACTATTCCCTGTGGTCATTATTAAATCTATTTCAAATTTATTTATATATATATTACATTCAAATAGCCTTTCATGCTAATTGTGCATACGCTTTGCGAGTGTTAATAATAAATGAATACTTTCTCACCAATACAAGATATAGTGTTTATGCAGGAATAAAAGAAATCCTCTTATTCCTACAACTCAAATGCTTATATATGAGCAAATCTGAAGTACTGACAAAGAAAGCATGAGGATGGAACAGTCACTTTAAATTACTATATACGATGTCTGAATGAATGACGTTGGTGAAATTATCTAGAATTTACTAAACGTCATTCCAACTGAAACTTAATCATATGTATTTTTTTTGTATAGCATATGTAAACAATTGTATTACATTCAAATATCAGCCTTTCATGCTAATT
Source organism: Epiperipatus broadwayi (assembly GCA_028023455.1). Lineage (NCBI taxonomy): Eukaryota > Metazoa > Onychophora > Udeonychophora > Euonychophora > Peripatidae > Epiperipatus > Epiperipatus broadwayi. The sequence goes on along the minus strand of JAQFVV010000496.1, from coordinate 361,885 downwards.
GTGCATACGCTTTGCGAGTGTTAATAATAAATGAATACTTTCTCACCAATACAAGTGTGAGGATGGAACAGTCACTTTAAATTACTATATACGATGTCTGAATGACTGCTATTGGTGAAATTATCTAGAATTTACTAAACATCATTCCAACTGAAACTTAATCATATGTAAATAAGTATTTATTTTGTATAGCGTATGTAAACAATTGTATTACATTCAAATATCAGCCTTTCATGCTAATTGTGCATATGCTTTGCGAGTGTTAATAATAAATGAATACTTTCTCACCAATACAAGATATAGTATTTATCTTATATTGTGAGATACAATTTGATATGCATTTTATTTTGCTAGTTATAAATAAGCACTATTAAATTTAAACAATACTTAAAATATAAACATTTCTCCTATAAATAATTAATGAATATAGATATTAATTCACGTGACTATCCAAGTATTTGAATGAGTGCTATAATATGTCTGAAATAATAATAAACAAGATATTTAAGATGATGTTGAGTACTATGACACACCAATATTATTTTCCAATAGTGAATTGTGTCATGAAAGAAGATAATAGTTATTTATATTGTTTATTATTATCTTAAATGCTACAGAAATCCTAACATATCACTTATTTATTTATTTACTTTCTCAGTGATGAAAATTTATTCATCAAAAAAAGGTACAAATACAGTTAAATAAAAGATTTACAAAGAATGGTAAAAATAAAATTCAGGAGTAAGATGGTAAAAGGGGAAGAATACATATGAAAAGGGGTGTGGAAAGGGTGTGTATTAACTATTAAAGACGAGTGAATGTTACAATTAAGAATTATTTGTAAAGTCTAGTGTTTAAATATGAGTAGCATTTTAGGAGTACAATATTGAGAAATCCAATTTGTGATGGATAAGTTGAGAATAGGAAAACACTTGGAGATAACAATATTGGAAATAATAAATTTAAATAGGGCGAATCACTTGCAATTAAAATGATTAGGCCAAACTGCAATTTACTTTGCAATAATATTTGGATAAAATTGTTTATAACAATAACGCTAAAAACTCTATGAATAGCGTTTTTTCCCTAGTGATTGAGAAAATCAACGTTGGCAACAATTCCCACATCATCCTCATCCTAGTCCTACCCCCTCAAAAGATCCAGGATTTAGGTCTCTGCCCCCCTCCCAACAACCAGACTCTCTCATTCAATCACCAAAGTTGAGTGTAATGAAAATTTTAATTAAAAGATACAATTAGGAATTATTTGTAAAGTCTAGAATTCAAATATGAATAGTATTTTAGGAGTACAATATTGGAAAATCCAATTTGTGGTAGATAAGTTGAAAAATAGAAAAACACTTTAAGATAACATAAAATATGGACTAAATCAATCTACTGTTTAGTTCTTCCAAATGGCCTCGAATATCTTCACAAGAGAGCAATCCCAAATACTTTGGAAAAATTATGAAAAAACTATGGAGAACAAAAAAAAAAAATCCAAGCTTCAAAATGTCTCTGCTGAAAACCATTCTAATCCATCATAAAAATCACATGAACAGCAAAAGACCAGCCTTATCAATAACAACATTGGAAGTAATAAAATTAAATAAGGTGAATCACTTGCAATTAGAATCATGAGGCCAAACTGTAACTTATTTTGCAATAATACATGGATAAAATTCATTCAGAATCACCATAAATAATGTTATTTTTTTTTTATCTTGTGACTGAGAAAAACCAAAGCACCCTCATATCACTTATTTTTTGCAATATTTAAGTACATGTATATTATATATACCTTTAATCTAGATGTAATTAGAGGGGATTTGAATCCAGATTTTCAAGCTTCCTTTAGTCATCAACTCCATCCCATACAACTGACACACATGACTACAAACATGCAAAAATGATAAATGATCTCCAATATACATATTTTGTGCTCAACCAGCACTCATTAGTTGATCCAGCTCAGTTCTTGGTTTATATTAAGATAGAAATTTTCCAAACTTTAATGGATAGGCTTCAATTTTTCAGAATGACTTATGGTCAACATGGGTATGAAACAAAATTGGCAAACAAAAGCTTTGAATATGTCATCACCAGATTTTCAATGATATGGATGGATGAAGAGTTGGAGATGGAGAGGATTGAAGTCTATCCATTAAAGTTTGAAGAATTGCTATCTTAATATAAACTGATCACTCATTGTATATATGATGACTAAAGAAAGCTTTAAAACCTGAATTCAAATCCACTTTAATTACACTTATTTTTTGATAAATATTTTTTATTATGTGTGAAATATTAATCTACTCTAAAGTTTAAATATCATTAATAAGCTTTAATATGTGTTCCACTAGATAAAACTGACAGATTCCATAGTGAATAAAGAATGATATCTGAGTTTATTTATATTTTCTTGATAAATCGCCAGTTGTGCATTGCTGAGATTGTATATCTGACTACACATAATAGTATTTTTTTTTTGCTTCATAAATTATGGAGTTACATATTCATCACTGTAAATGGAATATCAAACATTACCACTCCATGCATAGACAAGTATAGTTTAATAGCATAAGATTATAGTGATTGAACTTCTAAATATTAACACACTTTGGCAATTTGGTAATTTAAAATTACCTTTATGTTATTTATTTAAGAAATAAACAGTGACAGAAATATATGTCTGTGTTTAGTAAAAAGAGCTTGAAGTATTCATTTGGGATAAAGAAATAAAATGTGTCCCCCAAATATTATAAAAGTTAAGATACACTAAAGTTATAATGCATGAAATAAAATTTGTCACATGCACACAAATAACAAATGCATTAAATATAATTCAACTAATATCATATATATATATATATGTAGGCAATGATATTGTTTTATAAATGGAAAATGATAAATAAGTAATAATAAGTGATTGAATGAAAATAAATAGTGCACTGATAATACAGATAGGAAAACAATATTAAATAATTTTGTTTAGGATTATTTATACACATACTAAAAAATAATAATAATTAAAAACCACTCAGTGCTTAGACAATCCCAATATCAATAACAATCAACAATTTTAAACTGCTGTCAAGGCAACCTCTTTTTAACAATACATCCATACATTACAAAACCATAGTCCTATACAATATCAAAATACACCTAATCAGTCTAATTAATACATTGGAGGGAGGGGGTTTAATATCTATGTTTAACAAAGATCAGTGACTTTATGTGTATTTATTATTTGCATATTTATAACAAGCTCAATAAATCATTGTTGTTTTCTTTAAACCAGTGTTTATCTTTAATATTTATGAGAATAAATTTCAAATACTTATAGAGAATTTTTATTTTATAAGATCAACACATAATCACATGAACAATAAATAATTATAATTTAATTATTCCATTGTTAAAATCAATTATTAATACCATCCATCTGAAATTTATTTATCTTCATTGATTACTGTAATAACTCAGGATTTGTATGTAAATCCATGCATGTTATGGAATGAAAGAAAGAAAGTTCAAGCATTTACCAGATTACTTAGTAACATATAACATATTGTATCAATAAATATTGGTTTTCTTCTCATAAGTTTTATGGTTCAAATGATCTGACCATGACTATAATTTATATGCATATAAATAACATATATGTCTGTATAATGCACTGAAAATTGTATAGGGCTGAATTTCAATATATAACAACATTTGGAGAATAATACTCAAGAGACTATTCTTTTGAATTTAACTGTTTAAAGTTCAGATTTTATTTTTATTCACAGATGGCGTTATGATTTAATATTTTCTATTTAATTTTCAGCTAGCATTATGCATTATGAAGTTTTCATATGCATATAAATGAATTCATTTCAATTAAATAAATATTCAAGATAGTATAAAATTTAAAGGAAAATATTACAATATCTTATGGAAATTTTTTAGCATTAATAAATATATTGTGAATGGAAAATAATTATAGAAAAGGCAATAAAAATTCACAGCATACACAAATAGTTTCAAAACATATGTATGCTTATTAGACTTTTACAAACAATATAATTTACATTCAAATATCAGCCTTTCAAACTAATTGAGCACGCGCGTGCTCAATTAGCTTGAAAGGCTGATATTTGAATGTAATATAATTGTAAACACGGCGCTAGATAAAATAATTGCTTATTTAAACAATATAACTGTAAATATTAAAAGTACATCAAGAACAGTCATTTATTTGCCTAAATAAACTTCAGCTATGATGTAATAAAATAAAGTCAATTAAAACTGACATCACAACATGTAATACTAGTATCTCTCACTGACTTATTCTTAAAGTAAAAATGGAATCACTTTTAGCTTATAGTTTTAGAGTTTATAAGAATGCAAATTCTGACCTTAGAATATCAAGTAGACTTAGTTCACTTTTAGTTTAAAGATACACTAGACCAAAATATTATTACCAGTTTGTAATTACCAGTTTTAATTCGTTTGCCTAATTCCATTATAACTAAAGTTGATCTGGAAATTACCATTATACTTTAAATGTTTACTGACACATGTATATGTGTGCATACATACTGAAAGTATAATGAGATTTTTCAGATATTTATTTAGATAAACTTTAATAATATAATAAATAGTCACTAGTAAATGGATATGGTCATTTTAACTTCAATGATTAAAGAATGAAATTAGAAAGAGAAAGAAAATCTGCTTTAAAATGAGTTTTGTGATGATATATATACAAAACAATTTATAAACTACAAATATGTCACATATAGAACATACTGATGAATTTTCCTGTTTGCTATTTTATGATGCTGTCTTTAAGTTTCTTTAGCAGAACATTTTTCTTTCTAAAATACTTCAATATCATTAATACTACAATTAATATTATACATACATATAGAATAAATTGTAATAATGTTCAAGGCTAAATGGATTTGTAAGTAATCATCAAAAAACAGTCAACACTTAGAAAAATCTAATATTAATAACAATCAAAAATTTTGAATTGTTGTTCTTGTTAAAAGGAGGTTGCTATGACAACAATTTGAAATTGTTGATTGTTATTGATATTGGGTTTGTCTAAAATTGTTAACTGGTTTTTAATGATACAGAATAATTTTATATATATATATAAAATTATAGACCATTAATCGGAACATCTATTATTAAAAAACGTGTACTATCCAAACAAAATTTGAGAATTATTCTTATACATTTACAAATAACATTTTTAAAAAAAAAACTTCCAGTAAATAATAGTAAATTAATAAGCTTAATTGCAATGAACAAACTGGTTTTGGAGCAGAATCTAATTTAACAGGAAAGAGTAAAAGATCTTTCAAGACCAAAAATCCACAAATTCATAAAAGGCCTGGGACATAAGATTTTTAATTAATGGGGTTTTATACCTATTCTAACTGACAATCCTTCTGAGTCTAAATAAGTTTTGTCTTTAACCTATAATAGTTCTTTTGTTTGAGTGGAGTGGGCTAAAAGGTGTTCCTTTTAGTTCAAACCCAACTCTTTACAATGATTTAAACCTATAAAGATATTTTTATAGGTGTAATAATTCAGAAGGTTTAACATCTTTCTTGACATCCTGCAAATAATAATTATTCTTTAGAGATATGTATATGATGAATTATATATTTTCATGGATTTTTAAAGTGATAAAGAATAGAAATTAAGATATTATATCCATGTAAAAACTTGGGTCAAAACAATAGAGCTACTATAGTTTCAGGAGGATTGTCAATTAAGAATTGATGGTTTTCTGGCATTATCACAATATAAAATTATCGCTGTTTACATAAATTAATTTTTTTCAATGAGCATTCAATATTTATTAATTTATTGTATTTGGGGTCTACACACAAAATCAAAATTCTCCATACAGTAGTGCAACTCAGTGCAAGCCAGAGTAATCAATGGATGCAGAAAGGTTTGTGCATAAAATCCCTATCTAGTGCCCACTCATCTAATATCTACAGAGTAGTTTCTAGTTTGTGGCTTTCATCAGTGAGGAGCCCTGGATCTGAAAGCACTGCATATAGATATTAGGATCTAATGCACCCCATTGGCAGCCACCCACTCATAGCTGTAAACACAATTTCTATTCAAGTCCATTTGCTTGTATAATCATATAGATCTGAACTCAAATCCTTAATTCAGAATCTGTCCATTTTGGTATTTTTAGTTCTATAATAAACACAGTAACCATAATCCTACTGGGTAGAATTGGTATTAAACCACTACACATCACATGATCACCATTTTCTATGCTTACACAAGCTGATAACATAGAGGTAAAACTCAATACAATAGATGTTTAGTGATTTAATACCAATCCTGCCCAATAGGATTAGGATGACTGTGGTTATTAAAGAACTAAACATCCCAAAATGTACAGGTGTAAAACTGAGTTCAGATGTATATGACTATACAAGCAAATGAACTTGAATTGAAAATAATATTATGTTTTCCTTTAGGACTAAAAGCTATATAATTAACTAAAAGGGTAAAAGATGGTTTCTGGAGGGTTACATTAGATCCTAAGATCTAGGTCCAATACTCTCAGATCCAAGACTCCTCACTGATGAACACCACAGCTAGAAATTAGTCAGGGGATATTGGATAAGTAGGCACTAGATAGGGATTTTATACACAGACCTTTCTGCATCCATTGATCACTCTGGCTTGCACTGAGTGGTACTATCATACGAAGAGTTTTGCCTGTCTTTCAGCTTGTGCAAGTGCAAATATTGGTGATCATGTCATTTTATTAGGGAACTAGTGAGGTACAGTTTATTTGGTGTTGGAAGAAAAAGGGTGACAAAATCTTGACTTGATTAGAGTAACAGAAAAGTTTATTGTGATCATATTGGTGTATATTATAAATGAGAATAGTGCATTTTCCCTTTCCTTGGATTTCCCTTTACTCAGAGTTGGAATAGTCATACTTGGTTATGACTAACTGCTATATGTTTATGTACACATGAAGCATTAATGTTTATGCTTAAAAGTCAAGTAAGTTTTCAATTTCGTAATAAGAGCTCAATGCGTTTGCAGCATTGACCATTGCACAGATGAGATGTTCAGCACAGTTAGGTTATTATTAAAACATCAAAAATTTATTTACTAATTTCATATTAGAGCCAGTTATTGATGTTATAATTGATATTATATATATATATTCTTTAATTATTGACAACTGCGCTCAAAATATCACTAAAAAGTATAAACCTCCAATATTTTTATAATTTGTTTGGTTTTAAATTATTCAATTTATACTGACTTCTTATTTTAAAATCTATTTTTTACTTTTTATCTCCAAGGTTTAAATTATTTCTCATCCATTTCCATATGAAAATAAATGAAGCCCTTTAGGCCTTATAGAAAAAAGCTTCGTGAATCAGAAATTATTAGTCATTTCAAAGTTTCTTATAGATCTTTCTCCTATCGGTAATCAATTTTGACCAATAAATACATTATAAGCGCACATATTCTGTACACACACACACACACATATATATATAATGTACATGTAAAAAATACACCATTGGGCAAAAAAATTTATTTATACAAATTCTGCTTTGGAACCCATACGAACATATAAGAAATATATGAAGTGTTATCATCATCATCACCATGATTTTCATCCATTATCAATTCATTGCAGGATGAAGGTCTCCAAGTTTAATCCATTTTCTTTGATCTCTAACTTCTTTTCTTCATATTTTTTGCTTATACATATATACTTTAAATGATCAAATTTTAGTGTTAAAATTTGTCCACAGTGTTGCCTTTTATATATAAAATTAAAAATAATCTATTTAAAACAAAATTGAAATAGACAACTCACTATAAATAAAATAATTATTTAATATATCAACTCGACATTCATTTCTTAATGAAACCTTTTCAAGATATTTCTTTTTACACAATCACATATGATGCGATGTACTATGTCTTCTTCTTTATTGGAGTCAGAAATCTCTCAGCTGCTACACCCAGAGAAACCTGTTAGACACTTGCCCTTCCCATTCCATTCCTACCCTAAGTTTTTTTCCATATTATTTTCTATTCTACTCCATCCCATTTCCACAACATTATCTTTGTCCACTCTATAGCCTTTATATCTAAATCTCCTTTATCTTTTTTCCAAACTCAGCATAAAAACCAAGAATCCACTTTCTGTATATTCACTTTGTTTATATTTATTTTCCCACAACTTCATTATTTGTTCCCTTTCTGTTTGTAAACATTTACATTCAATTAATGGTTGACTACTATTTTCTATGACTTCTTTATATATCTTGCAGACTAAATCCCCCACATTTCTCCATTTATGTGTATATTCCCTTGTTTCTAACAATTCTTGTTGAATCTTAAAAAGTAAACTATTTTCATTGCAATTATCCTAAATTAACTCACACCAAATATTCTGTTTACTTGTGCATATATTTAAATTCTTTTTACTCTCCATACTAGTTCTCCAGCTCTCCAACTCTGTATTTTTTATTAATGCATCTATTCTTCTATCCCATTCCATGTCATTATAATACTCAACAATTCTCCTAATACAACCATCCCACCTTTTGTACAAGTATACTGGCATAAATTCTTTATTCAATTCTTCTACATATCATACTAGCCTTCTGATTATCTCATTGCCTGTCCTTTATTCATAACTAAATTAAATATTATTTTGGCTATTTTTTTATTATCCATAAATTACAATCTACCAAAAATTTTCATTTTACTTTTTGCATCTCTCATATTAAAATTTAACCATCCCATTTCTCCTTGAATTGCCTCTTTTGCTGACTACACATCTCCATCTAATGCACGTCTTCCTACTTCTCTTTGTACTTTTTCTAAGTAATCTAACTCCCAATCCCAAACACATAACACATCATTATGATAAGTTAACCCACTAACTACCTTATACCTACTCCATCCAATGGACATTATTTACATTATATTACAATAAATATTATTAGAAAAGTACATATAATGTATATAAAAATGATTAAACTTATTACAATCCTTTTTTTCTTTTTCATAATATATATATATATATTTACCAATAACCTAAAAAATATTAATAATCCTTTCTTTTTATTTTAAAATTATAACTCTAAAGTTTCCAATAATCTCACAATATCCATTTCCCTTCTAATTGTGCTTGACCTTTAACCATGTTTACATATTTGTTTAAATTTTTTTAAATATACAAAGTTTCATAACATTTTCTGTCCTTGTAATTTTTAACATACTTTATTTATTATCTGGATTTTTTTTTTACAATTCATCCTATGTCCAGCACCCAAAAATGTATATATGACCCTTATCTTATATCCTTTCTGTTAATTGTCTTATCATGCCATGCTTTTTATCTTACCATAGGTCAAAAAAAAAATAGAATGTCATGTATGTGATCATGAATGGATAGCTATCAAGAGCTTGAAAGGCTGAGTTCAAGTTCTGTCTAGTGCATCATTTACATCTATTTTTTAATTGATAAATCTTTATTTAAAATTTGATAGTTTTTTAATCATATAATTAGAGTTCTGTGAAACATATTTTTTATCAAGTCTCAACCATACATATATTCACTAATCTATCAAGTTCATATTAAAGTAGTTTTAAATTTTCCTCCCTGCTTTTAAATTGAAACAGGTAAAATTTGTCCTTGCCTTTTTTATAACATATCTTTGTCACACAAATAACAATGTTTATTTGTTTAGATAAAAAACTTTACAGTACCAAAGAAATGCATTCATCTATTATATGTAAGACCTGAGAGTGAATTTAGTCAAATAAACTTGAAACATTTTTTCAACAAATAAGATATTTTCTTTTCAATAGCAGGTCTATAGTCAATCCAGATAACTATCCATTATTAGTTTGGTATGTAGGTAACTAGATTATCCTTCTTCACTAGAAGGTAAAACAAAGATATAAATCTGAAAGTTAATTATTTAGCATTTGGAAATCTGGTGACATAGACTGAACCTGTTATGTTTAAGTAGATGTTACATACTTTCAAACAGATCTAAATTCTTTTTGCACAGCTGAAAAATATATCAAAGATGTTTAATGTTTTTTAAAAACAAGTTTTAAAATAAGAAAACAAAAATCAATAAAATAAACAGAAAAATACTTGGATTTTCTGATAGCATACTTTTTATTTTATACTAAAACTTAATAAATTGGACTTGGATTTTTTTTAAATTTAATTTTAAAAACGAAATACATTTAAAAAAATTATATTTGAATTCTACAAATATTGAAAAAATGGGCTACAAATATGTACAAAAGATGTAATTACTTCACACAATGAACTTACATTTACGTGAAAGTAAATTTTTTCAGAAAATAAAAGAATTCATTTATATTTTTAAGTTTTTTAAAGACTATTAAATGTGTATTTATGATAAATCCATCAAATTCTGCTTTAAAATTATTGCTTTATAATTATTATAATATTTGAAAAGATTTTACCACCATGTCAATGTTAATGATGTTACACATAGCATCATTTTATTTGTTTATATTACAATTAAGTTATAACTTCTATTTCTGAAAATGAAAGATAAATTAATAAATTACAAGTGTATGTGTATATATTATTGTTTTAAATACATCTACATCCTGATTAATATGGAATCTATGTGCAAAGATGCACCATAGAAATCATCATCAATTTTACTCTCTGTTTTAATTTACAACTGATTATTTGTTATAACAATTGGGGGGGAAAAAGAATTTTTGGTGGCCATTTTAAAAATAATGGATATCTTGTAAGATTGATGATGTCATAGATAGTGACTTTATATCATCTGAAAGAAAAATGGTGACATTCATATTAAAATTGTACAATACTGAGTTTATTCATTATTTACAGTACATTATAGCATATTACCGTATATAGTATTTTGATTATCAAATTAAAATGTCTAACATACAGTACTTTATTTAATTTTCACCCAATGCCCTTACAAGATAATCATCACATTCATTAGTCTCATCCAAAGTAAAGTTTAATGATTACAAAAGTAAAAAAAAAATCACTTCATTCGATACATTAATGTTGTATTTTAAAATGTGTACATTAGCTTAAAATTTTTATACTCAGCTCACTTTTATGGATTAAAATTATTAATGGTATTTTACTTGCAACAAAAATTACAATCATCATCATACAGTAATTGTAAAATTTATTTTTGAAAATCAAAAATGATTTTGTTCATTATGCAATTAAAGTGTAAAATATTGATTACTGTATAGTATTTGCTTAATTTTAAATCATAATATACTTTGTTACAGAGACATTGGCAAACCCCAAAAAAAGGCATTATCATAAACGTTTTTAATTATGGTGCCAAAAAAAAAAATACAAATTTCATTCATTATAAAACAAAATAAATTTTGGTCATATATTATTAATAATTATTTTTAAATTGTGTACTATATTAGCTAAAATATTCAGTCAACTAATTTTGAATTAAATTCTTTCACTAAAATTAAAACTGATAATATCATTAATCTAAAGTATCTTCGGTTAAAAGGAGAGAGAGAAAAATGATTTCATGAACTATGTAATAAATAATCTACTTTATTTAATCAAAAATTATTAAATCTAAGTGCTAGATTTTAAATCATAATCTTGTAATTTGTTTCAGACATAAGGAAGAAAATGTCAAAGTTATGGTAAACTTAAAAAATTATAGTTGCAAAAAAAAAATACAAATTTCATTCAAAATAAAACTAAAAATAAATTTTGGTTGTATATTATTAATAAATAATTTTAAATTGTATACTGTTATGTATTAGCTAAAATATTCAATTGAGTAGTTTAAATTAAAACCTTCTGAATGTTAACTTCAATCAAATCAAAATTGATTATTATAATAAATGTATTTTCGATAAATAATAAAAAAAAAGATGATTTTATGTATTTAATAATAAATTTCATATGGTGAAAATGCAATACAAATAAATTGAAAAATTTTCATGCTTTTAAATGGCTGTATTTCTGTTATTATAATGTAATGTATTATTTGAAAAATAGCAAAGTCATTTCAAAAAAATGTTACTACCCATAATAAAATGTAACATCTTATGCCGTAAAAAAGACAAATATAAAGTGTTGTTTATTTAGATCTGCAAAGTATATATTATAGAAAAAAGCTTAAATATTTATTGCAATATGAAAACAAAATGGATTAGATACATTTTTTAAATATGTCAGAATTTTTATTTTTTTCAAAGTTGATTGCATGATTAGGTTGTGGTAATGAATAGTTTTATAAATTGGCTACTCATACTGTGGATAAATAAGTCTTTATAGTCATCACATTATAATTTAATGAGATATTATTAAACATTGCTTTTTAAATTTTAAATAATTTTACATAAATAATATGAATTTTAAAAAAATGTAATGGTTTTTTTTGTTCCAATGCAATGATTAATAATTTTGTGAAAGAACACAAAATATTGTCAACTATGAGTTTGACTCCCTTTTTCAGTCCATTTTTCTGTACATATGCCCAGTGAAACCAAGCATATTTTTTTTAGTGATATTGAATTTTTTTTAAAGTTACACCTACATAGTATAAATATTTGAAAACCAAGCACTCTTCACAAACCTGGAGCTTTAATGGTAAATATAGGGGATTTGAACTCAGACTTTCAAGCACACACCATCTATCTGCACTATCTCATGCAACTGATACACATAACCACACATATATAGAAAAGATAAATAATCACCAATATACATATTTCATGCTAAACCAGCACTCATCAGTTGGTTCAGATTATCATCTTCCACATATATATATAATCAGTGCTCAGTTTATATTAAGATAGCAAATTTGCACACTTTAATGGACAGGATTCAATTCACTCCAATATCCAACTTTTCAGCCATCCATATCATTGAAAATCTGATGATGGAAAGCCAAATTCCATGCTGATGCCAAATTATTGCCAAGCCCATGTTGACCTGAAGTCACTCTGACTCCTCATGTATAGGACTGTATCCATTAAATACCTAGAAGAGGGATGGGCAGGATACAAGCTTTATGTAAATATTTGAAAACCAGGCACTCTTCACAAACCTGGAGCTTTAATTGTAAATATAGAGGATTTGTACTCAGACCTTTAAACATCCACCATCTATTCACACTATCTCATACAACTGATACACATGACTACACACATGTAGAAACGATAAATAATCACCAATATACATATTTCATGCTAAACCACACTCATCAGTTGATCCAGATTATAATCTCCCACATATATAAGTCAGAGCGACTTCAGGTCAACATGGGCTTGACAATAATGTTGGCATCAGCATGGGATTTGGTTTTCCATCAGATTTTTCAATGATATGGATGGCTGAAAATTTGAGATTGGAGTGGATTGAAGCCTGTGTATTAAAGTGTGAAGATTTGCTATCTTAATATAAACTGAGCTCTGATTATATATATATGTATGGGAGATGATAATCTGGGCCAACTGATGAGTGCTGGTATAGCATGAAATATGTATATTGGTGATTATTTATCTTTTTTTACATGTGTGTGGTCACGTGTATCAGTTGTATGAGATAGTGTGGATAGATGGTGGGTGCTTGAAAGTCTGAGTTCAAATCTTCTATATTTATCTACATAGTATTTAACAGGAATCATAGCAGCAACTAATAATATTAAAAACCACATTACTTCTTCAACCTATGGATCAAAAAATCCTAGCAACCTTCAAGATGTACTAACTTTAACAATTAATGCAGTATTTGGTTGACAGTTTCGATAAAGATGCTGATAAGAAATAGATGATGACAACATTGACGAACTTTCACAATCACACATGAAAAAATTATTTAATAAGGGATTAATGCAACTGGAAAAAGCAAAGGCATACAATAAAGAAAAGAAAAACAACAAGTCTAAAGAGAAAAACCTGGACATTAAAAAACTTAAGGAACTGCTTTTGTATCATGAGCCACAAGTAGCATTTTTGAAGAATTTGATCCTGAAATGTTTCCTAAAATCCATTCATTTTAACCTTTTCTCTAAAGATCAAAATTTGGGGTACCTCCTCCAAAAAAAAAAAAACAAAAAAAAACAAGATCTTCAAAGGATTTAAAAGACAACTACACTTAGAATAAGCAATAGATGCTCAGAAAACTGGATGGCTAAATGGATGGATTATAAAAATAATTTTAAGCTGATTTTTTCTTTTTACATTGATTTAAATTGTATTATCTTATATACATACACATTTTAAGTGCATACCACCATAATGCACACATAGCACAGTTTACACATGCATATTTTGTACATTGGAATGTTTTAAAATTACTATGTATATTAGGTTATGTTGTTTGGTAATGCATTTATGGTATAATTTTTATCCACAACAAGTTAAATTTTTCCCAATAAATTGTTCTAGCTACTCAGGTCAACGGTGTAAGTAACAACCAATTAGGGTTTAAACAAAAATGTTTTATGAACAATCAAAAAACCGTAGTACTTTTATTTCAAAAACTTCTCATGTAAACTAAACCAGATGAAAGTGAACGCCTTCTAGGTAATATAATTCTGTTGTAAGCAATAGAGTACAGATTTTAAATCTTAGCTGACTGACTTTATATCCTAGCCAACTGTTCACAAGATTTTGATCTCCAGATTCTTTTTAAATTAAGATATCAATAACAGCAGTATGACAAAATATATATTATAAAAAAGTCTATGCTAATACCATTCATGATAATAATAACACAGCGATCTAAAGTAGCATGTTTTTTCAGAGTAAGCAAGTCATGTTTCTAATGCATCTGAAAGTTATCAAATTAAAACTATCTTTAAAAAACAAAATCACATTAAAACGCATAATTGTTATTAAATAATTAAAATTGCGAAAAGTAAATGAATTTATATTACATATATTTTTATAATCAAGATATTATATTTGGCTCTTTTTCTAAATGTTTCGCACCAAATTTCCTCTTCTATGCATTCTGCTTATTTAAAAATTACATCAATTAACAGTAATTCTCTTTCCAAATTTAAATCCAGTTTGTCTGTTACGTAATTTCTTCTCTCCATATTATTTGAACAATATTTGCTATCTCATCCTTCCAATTTTTACGTCATCTTTTTCTAGGACTTCTACAATCTTTTAAGATTCATTTTAAAACTTGACTTTTCCATCAGCTACTTTCATCTTTTCTAATAACAAGTCCAACACAATTTTATTTCAGCCCCTTAATTAAACATTTGTTCTCTTATCCATGTATTTCACTTTTGATTCTTCTAGTCACTATCTGTATATCTCTTTCCATAATTTTCTGTTGTGGTTTGAAATCATTGTGCTGCTTTTCTATTAGTCTCAGATATTTTTATATATACTGATAAAATGACAAAAAACTTTACCAAAGAAATAAAAATATTTTATTTTAATATTAAATTATTTCTACCAAAAGTACTCTATCCGAGTTTAATTCTATGATTAATTTACATAACTACAGTTTCTAACTGCATTAACAAAGTAATCAAAGTATTAGTGCTTGTATTTTTCTAATTTATTATAATTAATCTTTATTTATTTATTTTTTGATGAAAAAAACATTGAATATTATTTTAGGATTTTTAGAATTTATCTGTTTAAACTGATGTAATCAATGGAAATTAGAACAAACAAAATTTTCAGACTAGTGTTTGACTAATACTGTAATCCCAGCAACTGAATTGTAGCTTAGAAAATCCTTTCCAGACTCTAATTTTCTTCAGTATGAATAGTCTGAGTTCTTTCCAGACATATTAATCATCTACATGTATATGTATGCGCGCATGTGCATTGTTTTTCAATTTGTGAATTACTTTTTTCCTCTCCTTTGCAGTATCAAAGACCAAGGAAATGGTTGGTACACAAAGATAAATATTTTTATACCTTTTTATATGTTTCGTTTTAAAAAGTATATATTATTTTATTCTTTTCACATTCATTTATAATTTATATGATATATACATTTTTCACTATGTTTCGTTTTAAAAAGTACCGCAGAAAAAAAAAAAATCATGTCAAATAAACAAAAACTATAAATCTTTTTGATTGAGATAAAACTTGCTTAGAAGAGAAAATAAAATTTATCATCAAGAAAAATGAACATATTTTTTAAATTCCTATTTTAGTAGAAAAATAAATAAATATAACGAATGTTATAAAAAAAATATTTATTGTTTATAAATAGTCACTTTGCAAGTTATATCTGTAAAATTAATACACATTTTGATCAGTCTATTGGACTTTTGTCATGTGTCTTAAATTAATTAAAAAAAGTAAAATTTTATATTCTCCTTGCTTTATTTATATCTTCTTTATGTATTGCTAAAATTATAAAATAATTAAATAAATCCACTTTTATTTCTATAACAATGCTTATAAAATGAAATAAGAATTGTTATAGTGATAAAAGAGAGAGAGATTTATTTAATTAAAAAGTGTAGAATATTTAAAAATCTGAATCTTACGATGGAAAAATGAAACAAATAATGATAACAAACATAAAATAAACAAAAGAATAAATTTTGCTAACTTGTCATGGCTTTTATAGTATAATTTCCTTCACTTTAAATATTTATTAAGAATTATCTCTATGGACTTCAAGTTAAATTCAAAGTATCTGTTTATATGAATGCTCACTTTAATATGCATAATAAAAAAGTTTTGTATATCTTAGCTGAATAATAAAACAGCATTATCACATACTACAAAATACCTTTATGACTCGGACTTTCTAAAAGTCATTTTAAAACTTGTGAGCAATATCATCTTCTCTACTCAAATATGATAATTATTACTGTAAAAACATTCAATATAATTTGATACAGTAATAGAAGCAAGCATTGAAGTTCTAGATACATGAATCAAGACTGAACTTCATTTGTGGTGCTGAAACCTTTTATGAACTCCAAAAGAAAGAATCATTTAATTAATTTTAATTTTGTAGTTCAGAAAATATTACTCCATACTCTCAGCACTATGTATTTAATAATGATTTCACTTAGAGAATTGTTATAATTAATGAAATTTATATCTGCATTGTTTTTTAAAACTATGAGTCAGTTGAATTCAGGGTATCCTAAGGTCATTACTAAAATAATACTCCACTCTTATGAATGAAATACTATTGATTAGTCTGCTATTCATATAAAACTTTGAGAACTAGATAAAAATAATTCATGTTCACCTGCATTATATATTAATGTGAGGGAAGTTTTCAAGTTCATTATAATGACTTTTAGAAGTAATAGGTAGATTAAATCAAAAGCAAAAACATGCAGAGCAAAATTAATCAAATAGTTATTTACTCGAGAGATCATATAATGACTGAATATTAGATATAACAAGTTGAACTTTATGTTCAATCCATAAATTTTATCATTGCACTACGTTATATAAGAAAGGAAAATAATCAAATGACTATTGCTCAAGAGATTTGGCACTTAAGAGAGATGAAGAGCTTTCCTAAAATTTTTGGCTTAAAAATTAATTTATATATATATATTGTTTATTCTTTTGTCTGTCTGTTTACCTATTTGTCTGTCTTTCTATCTATTTATCTATCTAGCTATTTTATAACCATTCTTATTTCTCTATCTATCTATCCATCATTCTAAGTATCTATATTCTTTTGCCTGCCTATTCATCTATGGATCTATCTCTTTGTATGTATGTTTACCTATCTCTGTTTGTTTGTCTACTTATCTATCTGTTCATTTGTCTATCAATTTATCTATTATTCTTCTGTCTATTTGCATATTTACCTATTTATCTACTAACCTCTGTATGTCTATCATACCTCATTTGTCCATTTATATATGTATCTATCTAATTATCTATTTATTCCTCTGTCTGTCTATCCATCTATATATTTATCTCTGTTTAACAACCGAATTGTCAGCCTGCATATCTACTTAACCATACATCCATCTATTTACCTATTATTTATATACAGATATAAATAAGAAGAAAGTGAAACTAAAATATAGCTCATCAAATGACAGACTGATATAAATACATTCTAGTATAATATATATAAATTGATTTTTTAACGCTTTGAACAAAATATATTCATACGATTATATGTTGATATGTATTATTACACTTTGAAAGTAAACAGATTATTTGAAAATATTTATATGAAAACTTTATATTACTATTCAACCAAAATTGGCAAGTGATTTGCCTCGGTGAAACTGGACAAAACGATGTCTAGTGTTTATATGTATATATTTAAAAGTAAACAAAAAAAAAACTTTCATGTTCATAATATTTCTTCTATTATCTGTGTTTTCCTTTTTAAAATCTCATCAAATTACCTCTATTAGAAAAAAAATCAGTCGAGAGTTTTCTCGGAAGTCAAAAATAAGCACACACTGCATCAATTATTTCTGACATCTAACAGTTGCATTTAAAACTATACACAACGATTCATCATCGGGCAATCGGCCTCGGAATGAGCAACAGAGTCACAAGGGCACGCAATAAATTCTTTACTTTTGAAAGAAACTGCTTACAGCAAGAATGTTAGTAGATTTATTTTAGAAAGATTTCCTTTCATTTAACAGATCACAGCTTTCTTTTCAACTCAATTATTTTGCCTACTTCAGGCAAAAAGAAAAATCAATAATTTTCATGGTTTTATTTTAAGCAATATATATTTATTCATGTCTGCTTCAAAGTAAATGTTAACTTTTATGTATTCTTGCACCTGATTGGTCTAAAAAGCTCATTAAAGATTATAATGGGCTTCAAATTTATAATTTTAAACAGAAATGCAATAGCAGCGCACAGCATACTACCAGTTATTTTATCGACTACATCTTAATTGCATTATTCATTTTCTAAATTCAAGGTAGTAAAATAAATCTATTAAGGAGTGAGGGGGGGGGCACAAGCAATAACAATTTACCACAGATGATAATCAAATATCAATAATAGTAATAAATAAGCAAACTTCCCCAGCTTAAACAAGATAAGATGAGCCACTCTAGCGCCATCTAGTATAAACTTGATTAATCAGTGAATACAAGATGCATATGTAATCCTTATGTTTAGCATCCCAAATCTCATTGACACAGGCAAAATACAGAAACCAGTCTGAGAATGGAGATTGAAATGCTAAGGAAAAGGATTTTACATACACCTTATGATATACTAATTAATCAAGCTTACACTAGATGGCTCTGGAATGCAGAGATGTTTTTATTTAATGATCAAGTAATAATGATTGATCATAGGATTTTCTTCAGACAAATTTTTAATTTTTTTGTTAATTAGAAGTAAAAAAAAAGTTTTTTAAAGGAAAAAAGTAAATTTAATTAATATATTTTCCAAATTTTACAGTGCATATAATTTCTTTGTTTTTGTTGATAAATAAATTATTCAATTATTAAACGTTAGTTATAAAGATGCAAATAAGTTTAAAAAGTTTCATTTTCATCAGAATTTGTATTAATAGTATATCAGGATATCAGTTCAAAGAGTAAGTTAAGTTAGCAATAAAACAGCCATAGTCTTAGAGACAAACAAGCTACTTCCTTGAATTCTACAATGATAATCAACTAGAAGATCATAATGAATTATTCAGTGATCATTTTCTGATCAAGTGATTAAAAGAATGCTGGAAGCAAAGGCATATTATAAACATATCTACTAGCTAGATAAAGAGTTCTATCATGCCTTACTACAAATGTGGAGGCTTTATGAAGAATCTATTTTGACTTACTTTGATGGCCAACAAAAATTAACATGAATTATATATTCAGTATAACTAAAACTGTATTAGAATCAGCAGCTTTAAAATAAAAAGATACTATAGTTATGATATTGCTTTGAAATATTGTAATTTTACCCATGTACATATATATAATTAACAGAAGTAAATCATTTTTCTTTAGGCTATGAATCTTAATAAAGGATCAAGAATAGGATCCATTTCATTCTTGATTCTTTGTTCCTATATAAAATGTTATTTATTTATAGCCTGAGAGTGGTTTTCTCCTTCTTAATTATATATATATATATATTAAGCTATGCTAACTATATATATATTGTAACAGAATGGGGTATGTATGATTATCCCTGGAGTAATGCCAAATCATCATCAACCCCAGTCCAAAATATAAAATTTTCAAACAAGTATATTTAAATTATAAGATTTAATATCACAAAATATTTAAGCAATGTTTTTATACATTAAAAACAGCATGAGATCTCTGTGAGATCAGTCAGTTACTCCTCAGAGCAACTAAAAAGTATCATTAACCATACATCAACCAGAACATTCAATAAGAAAAAGTAAGTACAAATACTACTCAAAATAACCATTCATCATTGTGAATGATTAGCAATCAAAAATAAATCAACAGTCCATCTTGTGACTGGATTAGAAATAAGTCTACTATAGACCAGGATAACTATTGAGCCCTTTGCCAGCTTGGGGCACTTATTAAAACATTAATTTCAATGCACAAACTTAAGTGCTCATCAGTAAAATATACAAACATAAAATAGTAATACTGGGATATTAAAACATGCTGATCATCATCAATGCTCTGGACACATAGTATCTTAATGTATTGGCCAACTATAAACTTAATTTCTAATAAGGCTAAACTAAAAAAATGTCATGTGGGGGCTTTACAGAATATATTATGCACCAACCAGAATATATCAATCATACTGGATGCCCCTTAAGCACTAAATACATCCCCATTTTTATATCAGACCATTATTCATGAATCTAGCTCAGAGAATATAAGCTCTATTACTGTTAGTGTGACCAAGAGATAATGATAGAATACAATTTTAACAATTGAATTCAAGTTTATTAACAACAATAAAAAAATAAATGCAATTAAGGTCTCTAGAATAAGGCTATATGCATATCAATTAAACCTTCTGATTTTGAGTAATATACAAAATTCTAATTATCACATTGTGATTTACATGATTAACATACCAAATACAAGTTATTATATTGATTTACATATATGCTCCATTAGGTTTACTTAACACCCATTCATCATACAGACAAGTGGCTTGATATAAAATGAACATGTTTGAATTGACATTTAATATTAATAAAATGATTAAAATTTACATATAAGGATTTTATAAGCATTGATATATATACACACATACATGTACATGCATGTAATTTCTGAACATATTTTACTTGTTATAAAATAATAAAATAAATGATTAAAATTTTAAGTTGTATAAAAATACTATAAATGATTAAAATTTAACTATATGTGTTGATTAATATAAAAATAAATTTCAATTTATTACACTGTGATTGACAAGTATATTTCAATATACAACACCTATATATATTCACACACAAGCAAGTGGTAGAATATTAAAATAATGAATATATTTGATATTGTCATAAAATAAAAATACATGATTAAATAATAATTTAACATACACATGAGCGCATATTAAATTGCAGCCACACACTCATGTCTATTTCATATATTACATTTTTGTCAAAAAAAATTTGATTAGGGAAATATACATAAAATTCACATATATACATGTGTATCAATAAAAATATAGATATGATTTAAAATTATTAGTTTCTCTTTTTATAGTCAATCAAAGTAATATCAACTTTTTTTAAAAATATAAAGTGAATGAATTAAATCTTTACACCTAGATTTTTAATCCAAGCCAATTTATTACTTATGTTATTGTTAATTAATTATAAATGTCTTTTTTAAAAAAATGTATCCCAGAAAATTTCTTTCTTTTTTTTTTATCCTAAAATTTTTTAGAAGTGTCTATAAATCAATCATTTTATTCCAGCAAAATTTAACTTGCCTTTTTAAAAATATATAGAGTCTTTAAATGATATTTTTTAAAGAATATTAAAAACAACTTCTTCAATAACATATATAAATTGTCTTTTTTTAGATGTTTGACACCAGCAAATTATTTAAATTGTATTATTTTAAGTTATAGGTTAAAATGTTATTTTAACAAATATTAAAATAAAATAACTTACTATATATACATGTGGCATATTTATCTGTGGTTCCCTACATGTATAGAAAAACTGCAACATATGTATACCAATTCTTTAATTACATTTTTTCTTGGTGAGCTTGGTTTTGGTGATTATCATTATCAAGATAGGTATAGTTCTGGAAATTGACAGCATCAGGAAAATTATAATCAGATAATTGTTTGCATTGAATAAGTTCCCTTCTGTCTAAGATTATTCTGGGAAGGTTAGCTGTTTTCTCAGAATACATTTATAGCTATGAATTACAAAGAAGTTGATTCTTTTCCTTCCTGTGAATTCAAACTCCACCATTAAAATGTAAAGCGGCTGCTTCCTTGCATTCTTACATCCTCATGGTAGTTTTTTGTGTAACTCTTCTAGTCATCTCTTCTGATAAGCTTTCTGCTATAGCTACCAACAAACTGCAGTTAGCTCCAATAAGAACGAAAAGCTAAACTTTCCAACTAGCTATATGCTGCCAACTGCTTCTCAAAATTTTTTTTGGCCAAACTGAACTGATATTTTTATCAGTCCTTTTTACAAGTCATCTGATGTGATAAAAACACCTTAATTGAAAACAGAGTTTTTCTGTCTAATCCTTATCTTGATTAAAAACAATTTTAATCAAAAGCTACTTTTAGATTTCTACTAAAGGTCATCTACATGTTTTTACTTATGTAGAGAATTGTACACATGCATTAATTAAAAGATTTCAAAAATAGATAATAGATGTTTTTACAATTATCAGAACCATTCTTGTTTTTAAATTTAAATTCAGAATACAATATTAATTTATTTAGATTTTTTTAAATGTTTTAATTTATAATAAATTTCTGTTTTAAATCCAGAATTATTTAACTTTTTACAATCATTATTATCCCAGTGAATGTAGATCTATAAAAATTATGTCTGTTTATTTCTACGTTTTCTTTACTTTATATATATATATATATATATATATATATATACATGCAAACACACAACTGTGTTTTCATGTGCCATGTAACCTAACCAGTTGCAACATATATATTGTAACCAAATTAAAGTTTGATCACAGATCCAGTGTAACCAAATGAGATCTGGTCTATTAAAGAATCAAAAAAATTCAAGTATTGTAAAAATCTCAAATATTCCAGTATTGTTAAAAAATGTAACTTAATAAAGATGATCAAACAATCCAAATGTATTTAATAATTATGAAAAGATTCAAATATAAATCTTTATTTTATCTCAAAAAGCTTCCAATATAAATATTTAGCTTAATAAATAAAAAATGCATTATAGATTTTTATATCAAAAGAAAAGAATTATTTAACCTGAGTAGTGGCTATTAAACCAAAGATCAGACTGAGTTATCTATCATATTATGGGTCATTGGATGAAATGAAACATATTTCTATCATTAGATTTCTCAAGATATCCCACTATCAATAATTATAAGCAAATTATTAACAACAAGTATTATAACTCAGGTATATGAAATCACGTGACGTGAGTACACTAGTAATTCAATAAAATATAACTCAGGTATACAGACCGTAGATCTTATCCACTTTCATTTCTTGGTTTGATGTTAAGTGCATGTTTAAACAAATACTAAGTGAATATGGTCTAGCAGGGCGCCACTAGATTATTTGAATCTATACACAGTTATATCTAATAACCTTTTCACATGTACTGGGTTTGAATCCCTTCTTGGTACTATATTTCTAATAAAAATGGGAGATTTTGCTTTTTGAGCCATCTATAAACCAAAGTGGAGTATATTAGACATAAATCATTTCTCAGATCTTAACATAACAAATGTGTTTCAATATTTTTATAAGTTTACTAGCTCAGATTATGTATAACTAATTTAGGATGGCAATTCACTCATCCTTGCATGAAATAGATGACAGGATGTGGTTATAATAATACTAAGAAATCACTAAATATTATAAAATCAATATTTATTTATGGCCTTTAAACAGTTAAACAGCTCATTAATTAAAACGTTGATGATGATGATGATGATGATGATAATAATAATAATAATGACAAGGGTTTCAACTACAGCTCTAGGACTAAGCCTAAACATAAAACTAATTTTTATAAAGAAATTCATAATTATTGCTTAATTTTAGCATATTTACTTATATCTTAAATAACTAATATTCAACCACTGATGATGATGAATGATCACACTTAACAAAGACTACACTTAATGAAATATATACGCCTCATTTAATAAAACAAACTAATATTTATTACTGCATTTCTAACATATACATAAAAATTTCTAGATAAACATGAAAATTGATATGAATAAGAATAATAATAATAATTGATTATATAACAATCCTCAGATTAATTTCAAGTTCTTCCTCCTTTCCCTTCAAATGTATATTGTATTAAGTTGGATGTCACATTCACCATGATTTTCACTCCATGAGAAAAGAATTTCAAGAAAAAAAAATATCCGCTCATTAGCACACATACTTTATAAATCTAACATGTAAGTAGAATGTTAAAAAAAAATGTTAATAGAAATTAGAAAAATCAAGTTCTTAGAAAAGAGTTTTAAATCAGTATCTCACCCTCCCTTCTAAGTGCTGAAATCTATACTTTCTCAAGACAAAATAATTTAATATTTTAATACCACCTATTATTTCACATTCACTCACAATTATACACATATAAAATATTACTATGTATGTACGTGTTTTATCCCCAAAATAATAATAATATATTAGTTAAAACTAAAATCATAATACCATAAAATAAAATTATTTTACACATTAATATTTCATAACTGTAAAATTAATAAACAAATAAATTTTGATACATTCAAAATCATTTATGTAGTGCAAAGCTATTATTATTAAGACATTCTTGGTTTCCATCGATCTGAATTGTCTTTAAAAGTTCTTTAAATAAAATATGTCACTTTATTACTAAATTTTTATTAATACTCTGATTTCATAAAAAAAATAGATATAAAAGTCATATTACCAATCCAAGGGTTCACTTGTCTTGTATACTGTCTATACTTGGCAGCAACAATTTCCATGTTCTTTGGAACAATCACTTTCTTGAAGTATATAATTATTTGATGATGAGGATCCTATTGAGGTTATTTGCTTTAGTGGATAATTTGGAAATCATTATATCAATTTTTCTTCTCTTCCTGACAAGCATTATTCTTTTAGTGAATGAAATGCAGCAGTTGTTTCCACGTTATAAATTTCCTGGATTTAAACTCAGTTGTTTGAACAATTAATTGGACTTGATGATTAATATTTATCGGTAGATTAATTCATCTTTCATCGAATGCAAGTGAATGCTTTCTTCCTTCTATTAAGAACATCTTATTTCTCTGGTCAGTTGAAAGGTGTAGAATATTATTTTAGACAAAATATCTTTTCTTTCCTATATGATGTGCAGCTTCCCAGATGGTCAGGCAAAGATGGGACACACATATAATTTTTCTAGCCAGTCATTTCTTATATTTTCAACATTCAATTTAATAGTCTAATAATCTGAATCATAATCACAATAATAATTCAACCAATTTTTCCAGACAGCTTTTTATATCCAATTGTTAGCTAACTTAACCAATCAGAGATAGCGTCACTTGCTATTTTTGGACAAATTCGTTTTAATTAGATCTCTAATTTATTTTCAACTAAATTATTTTTCAACTGAAAAGTTTAATCCTTTTTCCAGACACTTTTTTTTTTTTAAAAAAAATAGACTTAATCCTTTTTTTTTCTTACACCTAGGTAACATTTCAAATTTTTGAGCTTTCTTCTTTAGATCTTAAGATAAGACAATTTCAAAATTAGAGTTCCCACTCAGCTTAAGCTCCCAAAGTGACAAACAATCATTTACAAAAACAAAATTGCTACAAAAATAGATATCTGATTCAACAGATTTCCTCTTTTAACATAAAATTGTACAAAAAAAATAATTTGACAGATTTAACCCTTCCTTTTCTTTCAATATTTAATAAATGTAAATTTCTGTATGTAATAATGTACACACATATTCATTATTTCAAATCACTCATAAACTAACATTAAATAATATAATTGCTAGCTTAGTAATTATAACCCTATTATTTAATTAAATCTGTAACTTTTAAATCCCAATTACAATTATAGAAAAGCAAAATAGAAGTATAGAATAAGATATTAGAATTGATCAAGCATAGGTTAGTTTTAAAGAAAGTTAAAATGTTAAATATTTGAAATATAAAACAATTAAATAACTTACACATACACTGCTTATACGTATGCGTTATAACTTTGCTTTTTAAAGAAAAATTAAAATTGAATAGTTTAAATGTGTGTATTGCTCTTTTTGAGATTTATTAACACACAAACAAGTAAAGCATATAATTGCTGTCCCACTCTCTTTCTGTCTAAAGTGTTTAAAATTTTGATCTGGTAGGGTTTGAACTTGGATGCCCTACAGCTTCTTTTATGGTTATATAAAAATGTGATGATGATTTTTGGTTTTACATTTCCTCACATGCACATTACTATAAATTTGGCTAGTGACCAAATTGTAATGGCACAATATATATATATATGGAGCCATGAACTATGCTGTATCTAAATACATGATTTCAATTGCATGCTCTCCAAAAAAAAAATGTAAATGAACAAACAAAACAGACCATTAAAATTCATAATATTTTATAATATTTGGCACCCATTTTTCTTTTTCTGAGCACTATTAAGTGATTATATATTTAAAAAAATTATTTATCTTATACTGAAAGCATATATATTTTATTCTTCCTTTATTATTCCTTCTAAATTTCATGCATTGTATTTTGCATAATAAAGTAATTCCTGAATGTAATGCTAAAAGTTTTATAAAATTTTAAATGTATTAAAAGTTGAAACTGATAACAATATCACTAATATGTTTCTATAAGAGTAAAAAGTTATTGAAGATGTCTTGAGAATATTTAATAGCTATGAAAGTCAGCTAGTTGGCTATTTATTTTATTTTACAAAAATAAATATAATGGTTAGTTTTTTTTAATTATTATTGCTTCAGTGAATGCACGAGTAACTTTATTTTTCTCATTATATTGCCAAATCCATATAATATTAATATTATATATGTTCTTTATTATTTTTTGCAATGCTTTTTTTACAACCAAGACAGTTTCAATTGCCCCAACAATTTTCTTCAGAAGATTTGGAAATATGAGTATAAGTTCAAAAAAAGATTCCTGTGGCAATCAAAATATGTGGGTTGTAAAAAAAGCATTGTAAAAAGTAATAAAGAATATAGGTGATATTAGTTATATATATATATATGTGTGTGTGTGCGTGTGTGTGTGTGCATGTTAAAAAAATGTTCACGCATTAAATAATATGTATTTCTATTCTAACCATTGTTTATCATCAAAACATTAATTATTTATTATATACTATTTACATTGAATGTAAGAAGAGCTTAGAACAAAGTATATGATGGTTCACAGCTCCGCTGTAAACATAATGTTTTATATAATCACTTAAATAGTAAATGCTTTTTATACTAAATAATATACACTCCCACTGATCATTCACATATAATGTTCTATTCAATTATTTAATTAAGCATTTATTTTATATAGCACATGTTTATAAATTGTAATACATTAAAGATCAGCCTGTCAAGCTATATCTTGTGTTGGAAATAAGTTATTCATTTATTATTAACACTCGTAAAAAGCGTATGCACAATAGCTTGACAGGCTGATCTTTAATATATTACAATTATTTAATTAGTAAATGCTGCTATAGTAAATGATATATGACAATAGAATAATAAGAAAGTGAATGGTAAGGGGAAGTGCATGTCATCTATTATAACTGCTTTTAGTATTTAAATGACTAATATGTCTAAATGCACTAAAACATAGGCAATGGTGAAGCTAAGTATAAATTGTAATATTAATTGGATGAGCACTTTTGAGAAGTTCTACCTTCCCATAATCATACCAAGTGGGTTGTGTGGGCATGATAAAAAATGTATATGACAAATATTTAAACATATGCACTGTGGATTAGAAGGTTCACTTTTTGGAGAAGAGCATGCTCTCTTGCAGTTTATAGTATAGGTGTTGTTAGCTATAAGCCATGCTTCTTTGATTTTACACTAGAATCATGGCATTCTATGCATGCAATGGAAGCAGAAAACAATTAATATATGACCAGTGGATCTTTGGTGTTTTAAAATGATGAAATTATATTTGGGTTTATTCAGAGCTTTTGTGTATAAATAGCAGTGTTTCAAAACATGAGTGGAGAGACATGTGCGAGATTTGCCATAGTATATGGCACTACAGCCAGTTTGAGGCATGGAATCTTGTACAATGTGTGAAAAGTCTAATCAGAGGATAGGCAGTCTTTTGAATTATTAATTAATCTTTTGGTTGAAGGGAGGTGGGATGTGAAAACTTAGCTTGAGGGAAGAAGAGATTTTAATAAAGTTTTTAATAAGGGAATGGATGTGTGAAAGAAGTAGTCATGGTCTGTCATCTTTAGAAGGTTACAATTGTATAAAATGTTTATATATATATAAATTGTGACGCTTTATATAATATATATTGTAGTTAGGCCAATAAAAAATACTCTATTTAACATTTTATGTAATATAAAAGTTGGTTCACTTAACAGTATTTTTTTCAGATTTTTTCTAGATTGTATTGTCAAAATGAACAAAGTCTCATTTTCTACCTACACCCTCCAATTTTTGCATTTTTTATTCTAAACATGAATTCAATAATCAAGCGTTGGTGGCCTAGCGGTTAGCATAGCTGCCTTCCAAACAGCTGGCCTGAGTTCGCTTTCGTCAACGCTTTGACATATATAAAATAAAAAAAACATGAATTCAATAAGCAAAATTAATGCAAAAAATAAAATATTAACATTGTTAGGAAACAAAAATGAAAATCAGTAATAAATAAAAATAATTGTCAAAAACAAATGGCTTTATTTTAACTAAGAGGCTATGAAATATTTTAGAATAAATAATAACTTTTCCAAAATTTAATATGTTTTCATATATATCTTGCTAAAGCATAACTTCAAATAATGGAAAACCTCTTTAAAAAATTGAAATAAAACTTAATAGCTCTAAAAAATTATAAAAAATGAATAAAATGAAAATATAAGCATCACTTATGTGTTTAGAAATAACAATTATTAATGTTATAAAAAAATAAACAGTAAAAAAATAATACTCAAGCAATTCCTCTTTTCTTTATGTAATTAGTTTAGATAATATTCAAGTAATTCTCCTTTTACTTATTCTATTTGTCACTAGTTTGCTTTAATGTGTTGAACATTATCCGGCTTCACCAGCCAAATGCATGATCATTTACAGTATCATACAGAATAAACATTTATTTAGCTAATGTTTGCAATGTTTAAGCAAAGTAAGTAAAAAGATAAATAGATTTTTATAAACTTATTTCATTTTCAGCTATAAACAAAAGGTAACCCAATGCAAGCATGCTAATATCTTTTCAACTTTGCTCAATATAACTTGGTTTTCATTACTAATTTTTATTAACAGAAGACTTTTGTTAGAATTATTTTATTCCCAGTAGCTCCTACCATTTAGGTATTATAATTAGAACTGATAGTTGACAAAAATTCATTTAATTAAAATTCCTACTATTGAAAATTAAAAATAGATTCCAGTTATTAATAAAAGACCTTGAAGATTCAGCACTACAATTAGTATTAGAGATTACTATGCAAAAGATTAAAAGATTAAAAAAAATTGTAAAGTCAAATGCAAAAGTCTGCATCAACAAATCTTGGTAAAAAGTATAGACAGTTGCTAGGCAATGGAAAAAAATTGTTTAATCCATTTCCTAACTAAACAACTATTGATTTTTTGTATTTGATGAAGGTGCAATTTTCACAATCATCATCATCAATAGTATTTTCCACAATGAACAGGTTCAGAGAGTAGTGACATTACCAATTTCATTCATTTTTTCACTTCATTCTCTTCATTGCCCAGTTCTTCAATTCCACGTAACTTCCCATTTTTTTTATATCATCCAGCAATGTCAACCTTTTCTGTCCTTTCTTTTTGTTTCCACTCACTATTTCTTCCAAAACATCTTTTATTCACCTAGAATTTCTTCTCTCTTTCTAATTTCCTCAACCAATTTTATTTTTTTTATTTACTCTTTTCAAAACTTCATTTGTTATTTTATTCATCCAACTGATTTTTTCCATTCTTCTCTACAACCACATTTCAAAGGCTTCCAATCTGTTCCAAATTTTATCACTGTGCCCACATTTCACAACCATACAGTAGTAAGTTTTCACAATATAATAAAAAAAAACATAAAATATTAAATGATGCCTAAAACGAATATATCATAAAAATAAGTCTAATAAATCTAGTAATTAACATAATATAAAAAATAAAGTACTCAAACATTTTTAATTAAATTGTCATAAAATGTATATTTTGATTAGTTTTACAATTAAAACAATATTCTAAACATATTCTGTCTTAAATATGATTGAAATGACATATAAATATATGGACCTGCTATTTTTAATATTTTTTTCTTCTTGAAAATGGAAACTTTTTCAGTTATTTCACACTCTCAAACAAGCTTTTTTTTACATATATGTAGGGATCTTTCTACTCCAGCATAAAACATATTAATTATTAATAATTTGTTTTTAATAATATATTTTAATAATGGCATATAGTAGATAAAAAAAATATAATACTTAATGGAATTAGATCAATTTTCTTATATGCACATACTGTATATATATATTCTGACCTTGTAATCGCATGTAGCTCCACTACACATCAGGCCAATCACGTTGAGGGCCATAATCTAACCATCCCGTTCCCGCATCTCCACTTCCCCCAAAATAAATATAATATAGTGAAAATCACCTAACCGGGTTCTAGCTCTAATAATTAATGAAATATTCAATTAAATGCTTTACTAGCACAAGTTTCTTAAAATTAATTTAGGTTCTGTTTTAAACTAATTCAAATAAATATTCAGGAATTCATGAGACAAGAAGTGGAAATACGGGTGACAAGG
Organism: Epiperipatus broadwayi; assembly: GCA_028023455.1. NCBI lineage: Eukaryota > Metazoa > Onychophora > Udeonychophora > Euonychophora > Peripatidae > Epiperipatus > Epiperipatus broadwayi. Next base: position 330,690 of record JAQFVV010000496.1, on the reverse strand, counting down.
TAGATTACATTGAGACAATATCCCACAGGATACCACCTCAATGGCATAAGAACACTATCCCCCCTTATACTACTATTACAAATAATAACTACATAGTATTCTTATGACTTCTGCAACTTCTAATCACTAAGACTCATTTAACAATTAAAGTATTAATCTTTTATCTCTAATAATAATAATAGTAATCATCTAGCTCAACTGAAATAATCTCAGGTTCTTAAATTTATTCATATGTTAATAAACATGTGGTAGCAAAATATGATAAGGGATTTTATGTCATAATCTACTACTCTGAAGTTAGATTAATAATAAAACAATAATAATTACAATCTTCATTGCTTAATCCAACTAGTACAGCTTTTCTTTCATCGCAAATTTATAACCGTAATAAATTAGTTAATAATCTAATATCCCCTTTTTTATCTTTAAGTAATAAAATAAATTAATAAGTGGCAGTGTTTAGATAATCTGATAAATAAAGCAAGTGGCAACTAATAGCATATAATTTAGCAAAATATTATGATAATGGATTGATGACCAGTAACGCAATGCAATTTTATAATTATTTAATTACAAGAACATCAATAAATAATTAAGATTAAACATACTTCTCTATTTATCTTTTGTGCAAACAATCATATACTTAGTTTAATGGTTGTGAACATACCCTGTGAATTCATGCAATGATGTAGAGAAAACAAAACTCAGACACAAGTTTTAATAAACAAATTTTAAAATTTTATTAACATCAATAAAAATAAATAAAACAAACAAATCCATCTACATCTATTTACAAGGGATATCCTTATTTTTCTTTACACTACAATAGCTGAATTATACACATTTATATTTCTTTTATTGTTAATTAAACTTATTATGCCTTTTAAAAGTTATTTATTTATTTCTCATTAGGTTTATCATATCACTTATTTTAACTATTTTATGGGTAACACCATTCTTTACCTTTTAATATTAAAGTTACTGTATTATAAATTATCTATGTGGATAAACATCATTTATAACATCATAATTTTACAATCAATATGGTTTTTAAAAGAAAATTACATTTTCTTGTAACTTTATATAAGTCACTTTGCATATTATTCAAATATTATTATTACTTTTAACGTTTGTTCTCCAATGCTCATAAACTATAATACGTTTATTCCATAAGCCATACTCATGTATAATACTATAACATGGGTTTAATTATCACCTGTTACAGTTTCACATATACTATAATTATCGAATGTTATTGTATTTTTTAAATATGCAATACTTATATTTTTTAAAATATAATTAACAATAAGAAAACGTGAAATTATATTTAATATTTTTTGTATATTTCTATTTGGATATACTTTTATAAAATTATAGTTCATTTCTTAAAAGGAATTAAAATAATTCTCCAACTCCTTCCCTTCTTAGGATATCTGCATCTTTCTTTCAATAATCATAATCTACTCTTCGTTAACACTTAACTATTCTTATTCCAAATAATAGCCTGACATACATTCTAAAATATCTATTGTTTCCCTTTTAATAGACTTATCATATAACGATGTAGTTGCAAGAAATACAGATAAAGATAGCGAAAGATGTATAGGATATCGGGAAAATAGATAGATAACTTATCCGCAATATACTTCAAAAATGTATGGAACAGTGTGAATAGGTCCGACATTCATTGTCTAATAACCTTGGCGATAAGCATGATGTGGCAGCTATTTACTCAGCTTTACCAAACATCTAGTACGACTCACAAGAAATATATAAAATACCACTGTCCAAGACAACATGTGTACCAGTCGTAGGGCTTTGTTAACTACGCTGATTAACATCTAAAACTACCTATTATTTCACTCCCTGTAGCATTCTAGTTTTTAATACATCCTCTTGGTTTCCGAATCACCACGTACTACCAAGTCACTACCCAAACTATCTCTCGAGATTTTTACTGTATCCAACATCGATAAAGTACTAACTACTTTTTAAAAACAATAAACGAAATTTGCTAATATAAAAACATTTCCCTATTCCATAAGAACAATTTGTCTTGCTTTATTACACTGTAGGTTCAACATCTACGTTTTGTTAAAATAACATTTAAATATCCCAATCGGAAAATTAACAGAAAATATCACATAACCATCGGTTATATTGAACTATATTAATAACACATAAAATGATTATCGTATGCATATTTTTAAAAATCTAATCACATCTCAAAGTGTTTTAGAGTGTTGTTTTCAAAAATGCATTTTACAACAATAATAACAATAAAACTTTTGCGCTACATTCATTCGATTCTCAGCTGATCTAAATAAATAAAACATACATTATATATCATTAATAATTATAAATGTTACCAAAAACAATCTTTATCTTCCTATCAGAGTTCGTAGTAGGTTTCTTTCTCTTCGAGCATTGCAAATATACAAATTTCCACATACATACAATTTTATTTTAAAATTCAAAATCAAAACATATTATTTCATATAATGTTATATCACGAATTAATGTATTTTGTTTTCCTTATCGCTATCTAAAACTTAATGTTTAACTTAGATTAGTAAAGAAAATAATTCAAACCATAATCACATATTTTTCTGACGGTAAATCTTGGTTAGTCCCATAATATTTATTATTTCTTCTTTTGTCCGAATGTTCTCCTTTATGCTTATTAAAGTTTTAAATAAATTAGTTCATTTAATAAACTGTTTAGACGATCTTTAGTTTTAGTGTTTAATCCAAAATTATTAGAAAACATTTTATTTAGTGATCCCACGAAGCTTTTTAATGTTCTGGTGAATATTACCTCGGCGCGTTGATGCATCTTTATTTCTAGTTAAACTACAATTATTTAATAATTACGGTACCAATTGCATTTTCCATGGATCCAATATTTTATATTTCTCTTCTGTAAAAAAATTTTTTTTTCTTTAGGCAAGTGTTTTCCTTGGTAAACTTCACTTTCATTCATTATTATTTTATATACACTACTTTCGATCTTTAACTATTTTCTAGAGTATTTTCTCAAGTCATCTTAAAGAAAGCAATTCAAACTATTTCAATATTAAAATTCCTTTTGTCCATTTATTCTTATACGAATAATACTTATTTTTATTTTCCATTATCTTCATTAACTTTGCGCACAATGTCCTTTCATCGATTTTATATGCACGAAAACAGCTTTCATAGTGATACGCTATATAAACTATATCAACGAATAATATTAACATATTTGGAACATTATAAAATTTACAACTTGGTTATAAGAATCTATCCATTTTCTATTGAAAACTCCGATTATATTTCGATAGAATCCACTGGCAGGTTACTGTAAAGTTAGTGAAACATTACTATGAAAAACTTTTTTTTAAAACATTTTATTCTAAGATTCTCTTCGGATGATTTTTTAAATTGTCAGTTGGTTTCTTTCAAAGATATTATTAAAATTATAATAAAATTGACTAATAAATTGAAGAAAAAAAAAAATTAGAGAGCTTAAAATTTTACCTTTGCTCTGGAGTCAACACATTTTTGTTCTCCCCTATTTATACAATTAGTTGGCGCGATTTTGGTTGTCTGCCAAGATCTATTTTTTTTTATTGGTCAATCCCTACTTGGATTTATAAACAATTTCTAAAGTTTTAAAATCATGATGTAATAGACTTAAATGTTAACTCATTATTATTTTTAAATCAATTATTATCTATTACAATTTAACTACCTTTAAAACAATTTTGAAACAATAATTAATAAAGGTGTATACTACTTATTTTTATTATGATGTGTGACAATTCTGTCCACTTCTATAATATACTATTTAAATATTTTAATTATTAGTATTAATTTAAACCGGTGCTTATACATAGAATATTCCAGACAGTCACGTAGTCATTTCCGGTGTTTAGTCTATTTTTATCTGTCTTAATAAATTTGCTACTTATATTATATAAAATAATTATATAAAATTTTGAAAAACAATTTAGAAAATATAGAATTAGATACAATTCTCACCATCACAATATTTATTATTAAATATATCATATTAATCTTTTACTGCTTAATATAATCTATAATTTTAAATACTATAAAATATTAATTTTAAAATTTTTTAGTAATTGACCATTTATAACTATCATTGACCTATAGAAAAGGGCACAATATATATATATATTGTTTAATATATTGTATATGTAATTATTTGGTTGATTTTTTTTACAAACTAATACTACAAAATGTATTTAAAATAATACAAATATACATTTTTTTATAATTAAATATAGTTTAACATCAAAATAAAGCTTTTTGATATAAAATCAATATACTTTAATAATCCTGCATATAAATTCACTGTACCTTTTTTTATTTACTAATAATGTTTAATGTAAACATTTGGAAAAAAAATTGTTCTAAGTTGAAATGATCACATTAGAAAATTATGAGGTATTATAACATACACATGTTTATGTTCATGGAATTTTTCTACACTTTGGCAAAGATGGCTAGTTTTAAAATTGTTTATACCATATTGATGAAATACTGAATCAGTGCAAATAGTTGTTTAGATACAAACATTAATTTCAAAATGCTGCTCAAAGATAAAAACCATTTTATATTCCATTTTTTAAATTTAAATTCTGTTTAATTTCATCATTATTTTAATATTTCAGTTAGATTAAGTTAAATAATTTTTATATATAAATATGGATTAAATTAAAATGTGTTCCTATTACACACTGAGTTAATATTGAATTAATACTGTAAATATGAATAGAAATTGATTAAGTATGTTGTAATAAGCTAAATTTATTAGGCTAGCATGCTAAAACAATATTGCAATTAAAGATATATCATAATATAGAGCTTTGACATATATAGATTTACATAGCCAATCAAATGTGTGAATATAAACTCATGCTTATTGCTACATATAGTTCATATTATTAATTAAATATTTTTATTACTTGAAAACAAATTTACTCATTAGATTTGATTTAACATTCCTTCTATATATATATGTGATTGACAGACTATGATTGCATGATATAATTGACTTTCTACTTTCATAATTAGAGCGAATCTGAGTTTTACTGACCAAGTTCTGCAACCTAACATACATGTTTATAAGGTAGTTAACATTATCACATCCATAGGATAGATGAATGAAAATAAGCATGACAAAAATATGAACTGTTTATTGTTTAAAGTTCCCAAGAAGTTTTAACACTGGAAATGACACAGATGGGCATCAATTCATAGACTTAGGTCTGGATTTGTCTACTACTACATTAAAACACAGAACTGTTGTAAAGTTAAGATAGCATTTTCACTTTCTCTCTCTATATATAATACCACTTGGGTGATCATATTTAATTATTATTATTATTATTTACAACAAACCAACACATAATTTTATTTTTCCAGAATATATTTTTTTTATCAAATCCAATATGAGATTTTCTATCATTACATAAATGGCAACATGTATACATATGGGATGTTACTGAGAGTTTATTCCATAACAATATAAATATATAATATAGATATGCAATATATATATATATATATATATATATATGTGTTAATTCATTGAAACCAGTTAACACTTAGAGAATATCAATAACAATCAACAATCTCAATCTGTTGTTAAGGCAACCTTCTTTTATCAATAAAGATGGAAATCTATCTTTATTTATAATGTAACATGTTTATATAGATACTAAAGATTGCAATTTGACCATAGAGAGTGACATTATTGATAGAAAGAAGTTTAAATAAACCTCATTAAACAAGTAAATATAACCTGATCTGAATGCAAACTAACAAATAACAATTATAACATTCAAACTGTAATTATAACTTTCATAAAATGGTATTGAAAAAGAAAACCAATTATTAGAGGACATGAAAAAAGTTGTGTGTAATATTTCATGGAAAATGCTTCTTGACAGATAAATAATATTAATGATTTTTTATTACTCATTCATTAAATTGGAGATTATCCAATAATGAATAATATTGTTGTAATGTACTTTTTATTACACCACTCTCATGCAAGTTTAGAGACTGATTTCTATCCACTTTTAATATCTTGTGGATGGATATAATCATAAACATATGGCTAAAGACATGTGAAAAAGGTGTATGATCACCAAGATCGACATTTTGTGCTGAATCAGCACTCATCAGTTGGCCCAGACCACAATCTCTTACACATATCTATGTTATTAACATTATATATATATTATTAACATTATTCCTTTATTATATATTTAAAATTCAACTACTTCTGAAACTTATATATATATTTTAAAATTTAATTTGTTTTCGAAGTTTGTTTAATAAAACAAAGTTAAATTAAAAAAAAAAAAGAGTCGCCTTTAACATTTAACACTAAGCAACTAACATGCAATCAAATATGTTTGTGCAAGTGATTACATTCATTAAAGTACTACGAGGAAAAAGAATCTGAATGCGAAATTTGACATTTTAAAAGTGAAAAAATATTTGCTATTACTCAATAAGATGTAATGTGTGGAAACAAATTATTTATGTACATATTTTACTAATATTTAAAAAATAAAACCACTCTAAATCCGACTTCAATTTATACTAATAATTTGAAAGAATGAAAAGTACAGTTTGTAACATAGATCTATTATAAAACAAAATATAATATATAAGCTGTAAATTCTGGGCGATGCAAAGAGCCCATGATATCGTGACCATATAACTACACAATTTATTCCACTAATGGTAATAGATTATCACATAACAACCCTATTATTTGTTTTTGCAAGGAATACATTAACTGTCAACCAAGAGTCATATGCTATCTTTATGATTTAGCTAATATTAGAGACCCATTAACAGATTAATATAGAATGGCTATCTGTATTATTTACTGAAAATCATTTAGAGAAAAAGACACAAGCAAGATGTGAACGGAAAAAAAAATTCATGTTTATTTGTCCAGGTCACGAGTCTGGCAAAAGGATGTGTTATTCATATTGTCATGAGATCCTACTTCTTTCTAACGTTGCAAAAATTAGAAATTATATATTTTAAATTAATATTATTATTATGATTGATGGTTTTTACTAACTGCTTATATTCGTGATATTTTTTAATTATCTTATACAGTAAATAGTATATTCTCAAAAACATAGAATGTATGATTACAATCGTAAATAATGCATTTCAAAATGTAAGTGGTTATCAAGATACACGTGAAACTTTTAATAAATTTAAAAAAAAAATTAAAACGAAGGATATAAAGCAATATAAAATGTGCTATATAAAAAGAAAAGAAGGAATATTCATAGTAAGTAATTGGGCATTAAAATATGGTAATCAAATAATTTATTGTGGAATTGGGGGGGGGGGATACATAAAAAGTTTCAGCATTAAAGATAACAGGATGAGAACGATAATCCATAAACTTTGAATTTCATTGTATATCATTTTCTTTAATATATTCAAATTAAAAATATATATTAACTAATCTCAAAAAAAAAATAGTTATCATTAATGAACTTTTTAAAAACAATTATTATCTAAGAAGGATATTATTAAAGTGATGACTGTAATGTAAACTGATATAATGTATAATGATTATCGTTTTTGACTATTATCACTTCATTATAGAATGAAAGTTTCACCATGTTATCAACAGCCTATTTTCTCCATAACATACCAACAACTCCCTTATTTAATACTTCCAGCTTATATGTGGTCTCTTTTTGAATCTTTTACACTCTTTCAAAATCCAATTCAAAACTTGTATTGTTCATCTATTACCATCTTTTCTATATATATAGTCTAGTCCCATGATGTCACTGATACTTATTTGTTTTCTTCCCCACTTTATTTTGTTCATAATCACTTCTTGTTAATCCTAACATATATTTCTCCATATATTGATAAATATTCTGAAGTCTTGATATTGCTCTTCTATTAATTATTGAAATCTCAAATCCATAAATTAAAACTAATTAAAAAATATATACTAAAATCTTGTCTTTCTCAGAATTCCTTCTAATATGTAAAAAAAATATTAATTTCTTTAATAGTTTTTAAGAATTTTTTAAATATTAATTCTGAGGATGATTGTTGAATAATCAAAATTGTCAACTATTTTGTAAATGTGAAAAATAAAATGTTGTATTTTATAAAGCACTTAAAATAATTTATTTTCATTATTTATATTAATAATAATATAGTCAATGGAAAAAAGTTTGTAAAAGAAAGGTTAAACTTTTAATACTTATTTCCAAATTGAAATTCTTTTCAGATCCTGGATTTATAGTATGCTATTGATTTGTGTTATTATTGTCATTAAACCAGAGATATCCAGACTTTTAGTATCTTTGTGCCATATTGTAAAACATAGAGGGACCACACATTAAATATACAAACATTATCTGACAAGCAGAAAAGAGGGTTATACATAATTTTGATGATATGCTACCACAAATAAGCAAAAAGTTGTGGCAACTAATTTGAAGAATCTTATAAAAATCCTGAAGCAGATTCCAAAATGTATGTATCAAAGTGAAAACATTTTATTATATATACCTATAACCATTAGAAACTAGTAAACATTTAGACAATCCCAATATAGATAACAATCAACAATCTCAAACTGTTATCAAGACAATTTCATTTTAACAATAAAGGTTTAAAAAAGTTGTCTTGACAACAGATTGAGATTGTTGATTGTTTTTTAATGGTTACTTATAAACCCATTTAGCCTTGAACAATATTACACTTATTATATATATATTGTAGTGATGAGCTACAACCTGCCACACCATCCAGTTATTTAAGACACTCTACCAATTGGAGCCTCATAACATATTTGCTTAACCAATAAATTTCCAAGCAAATTGGCAAATTAACATTTTTTTTCTTTCCAACATATACATGAGTATAAACATCTTTTTATTTCTAAAGAAGTAATAAAAGCCATTAAATTACTAGGGAGAAACAGATAGGTATATTAACCGGAATGAAACGTATTATATGTTAATAATTGGGGATGACTATAAAAAAACAACTGACACATAAACTTAAAAAAATAAATAAATAAAACAATGACTGAATTAAAATGTAAACACATAGAAACCATTTGTGGAGATGAAATTTAAAATGTTTATAAATTATTATTTTTATTTATAATCTCATTTATTTACATTATGTCATTTAAACAATAGGAAATGTCAAGGTTAAAATGTTTAAAAAACCTTCACGCGACCCACAAATGCTGTATTAATTGTGATAATTGTCTTCTGCTTTCGAAGATAGAACATTATTATTATTTTTTTCTGCTTAAAAAAATAAATTCGAATACAAAATGGATCTGAATGATCGAATTTAAATATATAAATATTTTTTTAAAAATATTAATTAAAATGACCAAAAGCTGAAAATTAAAAGCAATCGTTTGAAGGGAAAGAAATGATTTGAAAGTAAGAAGATTTAAATTATTTGCTGATTAGATAAATTTTAGCTAAATATAAGTGTTGCAGTAGTGTTCAATAGTTGATTGTTTTGATAAATAATAATAGCGTCATGGAAATCTTGAGCAGCAAATGAATCAATAAATATATATTATCTTTATATCATGATTGCTTGCTGAAAAGTTTGTACCATGGGATAGTAATACGTCATCAATAAAGCCATGAAAGTTTAAAGATTTTACCTGCCCATTTAGGAGAAACTTGAAAACCATCTTCATTTTAAATAAAATGCCTAAACAAATCCAAGACAGGATAATTGGAGAACATTATTATTTTTTGACTCAGACAAGAAACTTCTATTCTTCGTGGGAGCAAAACTTCATCTCCATTCCTAGGAATTTATTTAGCAAATGAACAATTTCCATTTCCAGCAGACTTATCGAACTTTAATTAACATAATGGGATAAAAATTGTGATTTTTGTTTTATTATTTTGTCTATTGTAAATTTTATGTATTATTTTCGTTTCTACAAATGAAAGCTAATGTGTATAATTTTGAAGTTACTCTGTATGAGAGTAATAGGGGAAAAGAAATTAGATGTATATATATTTATCATCTATAATTGTATAAGAATGAAAAAATTAATAGTTTTGACGGCCCCATCAGACTGACTTTTGACAACCTATAAGAAAATTGTGAGGTAAGAAATTTTAACATTATCTCATTAATTAATCTTACTTTTGTATTGCTTTTATAAATCAATGATTTATAATCATTGATTTATCTAAACAACAAAGATTATTTATTTATTGTTATGTTTGTATACATATTTTTAATTAGTCAGCTAAATTCGCAATCACATATACATATTATAATTTTACATATTCGTTGTTGTAAATAATTAGTCAAGTACATGAACTTCTACCATTGGGTTTAGGGCAAGGGTTTTTATTTTTATTAATATCATTATAGATATCAATGTGGTAGAAATTCATTCTTGACAAAATAAATTACATGTATCAGATTTAATTGTTATTCATATTTTATATTTTTTGTTAGTCAATAAATGTTTATATAATTCGTTATTTTAATCTGGTCTTTAACTCATCATTATTTCAATATTCACCAACAGCTTTATAGTTCTTCATTATTCACATACCGGTTATAAACATAATCTTATTTAGTTTTACACCTATTAATATTATTACTATGATAGAGGAAATACATACACATATTTAAGTCATTTAGTATAACTTTTAATACATATATACTTATGCTGCACATACATATTTTTATATATCTTATGCTTAATCGATTTTTGGTAATTAATTATCACCTATATAGAGGTGCAATAACTACTATTAGTGTGATCTCCTTCCCTGATAAGAGAGCTCAAGCAATTACTCCCTGAGTTTAAATACTGTGGTATAATGCGGCTAGAAAGGGGTGAGAATTGGATGAACTGACCCAAATTGTATCTAAGTTAATAAAAATAGGTAGAGCTAGTCTATTGGAAGTAGGTACAATCATAGGTTATGTATTTCATCGCGTAATCACTTGCATCCTATCTGAAGATCCAAAGTCCGACCATAGTAAGATGTGTTCCCCCTATCTTATGGAATCCACCAACCTGTTACAATATATATATATTATAAATGTAAAAAAAGAGGATAACATTATACTAGTGGAATGTATAACATTGTATTTGAGAGCATGTGTTCATTTATTTTAATCATATTACATGCAATCACTAAAAAATCTCATATTTTAGATACATTTACAACATCATAGCCATTCTGGGCTGCTCCCCAAATTGGATACTCCTGATCTACAGAATGGTGTTAATATTTAAAAATTGTTTTTAATAACTAATGTTAAACAATTCAAGTGCTTTTATCAAATAGTGACAGAAGAAATATGGTAAACAACTTTTGGGTTGAAGGATAATCAATTAAAGAATGTGAAAAAGATTATATGCCTCAATAGCTTTGATGAAAATCATTTAATAGGGGGAACATGAGAGCCAATGGTATTATATCTTTAATTAATAAATTAAAAGATGAGATGCTCTCAAAATAGTGATAAACCAATTTCAATATTCAGTGCCTCATAACCTCTCCGTAAACTTACTCTTCACTTGATTTAATGACCATCTATTGTAAGCCTGAACAAGTCCAATTTTATCTTACATCAGCAAAGACATATGATTAAAAGTTATAACTGTTGCATTTATGCATCTAGAAACCAACTTTGACTCCTTTATTCAATTCAAGCTAATTGCCTGAAATTCAAACTACCTCTTTCTGAGTTTTTGGACTCAGACCAACACTTATATGGATTTGATACCAAGTTTATCTTTAAAATATAAACTGACCTGGTGTTAAATCCACATAACTATGAATGTGAGTTGATATACTTTTAAAATTGTCAGGATTTGTTGAATTTTATACTAGTAACCAGAATAATATCAAGAAGTAAAACATTTCTGATCCATAAGTAGATTAGTTCCTGTTTTGAATCCTACTTCTTACTGATAAAGGCAAAATTCAGAAACTGATTTGGGAATGTTGGAATTATAGCATTATGCTATCCTGTGTCTTCTGATTTCTCAGAATTACAGAAGATGGCACGAGAGTAAAACAAAAAGAGATGTTCTTGACAAATTTCAAAAATATGTTATGTATAGGAGTGTTGTTGTGTAACAGCACCCTATTAATAAAATGTGACTAGGCAATATAAATTAATATTTAAAAATGCTTCAAATTAATGGCAAAAATTACAAGACCAATTATTAGGGTCTTCAAACTTTCTAGATGTAGTGATATTGGATCTTCAATTGTAGTACATCTTCATTGAATTGGACTGACAGAGGATATTTCTTTTATGTTCACATGATTAATATTAAGACATTTTTAAACAGCTATAGTATCAATTACTTTTATCAGGAAGACAATAGCTGATGATAGATTGCAGTGAAAAGATATATTCAGATGAACTGTAGCATCTTTTGTAAATGAACATTTACTTATAAGAAGTTAAAATAAGCATCACAAACACTAATGAACTGGTGACTGATATATATAAATATATCTCTGATTTATAAAACTGATTTTTGGTGAACACATGACATTCAAACAACTAAAAATAGCACAACTATGTCAGACTTGTAGATCTTGATCTCCAGAGTTTGCTACTTTATTATGAAGGACTTTGAAATCACACAAAGGCAAAACTCTCCATGCAATAGCCTCAATCAGTGCAAACCAGAGTAATCAATGGATATTGGATGAGTAGGCACTAGATAGGAATTTTATGCACAAGCCTTCCTGCATCCATTGATTACTCTGATTTGGACTGAGTGATACTACTGTATGGAAAGTTTTATATCTGGGAAAACAGCTTGTGTAAGCATAAAGAATGGTGGTCATGTGATGACCTTGTAATCATTGTAAAACTCACTTTGAATTTTTAGTTTTATTTCCTCCATCTGCTTTCTGGAATTAAATTAATCCTAATCATTTACAAGAGTCTTCTAGTGACATAAATTGAAAATACAAAATGCTTATTAGTGGATTGCAGTACAGCAAGAAATAGAACATGTAGTGAAATTACTTAAAATATATTCTGAAATAGTTATAGATAGTATGACAAGGTCATTTAAAAATATTTTGTTTAGCTTAAATGAAAAATAAAGATATTGAAGATAAAAATTTGTGAGAAAAAGGTTTTTGAGAATAGGATAAAATAATACTAAATAAAAAGAGTTATACAAATGAATGCATTTATGCTTCCCAATGAAAAGATGACTGATGATTGATTTTATCTGTAAGCTACCTGTAATTCCATCTATTGATCAATGTATATGTTAAGGAATGACATAATTTAGCCACTCACCAAAAAACTTTAAGATGGTAGCATCTCTGGATACTGAGTTACAACATGAATTGTAATAGAGTGTTTCATACCTTAATCTACAATTGGACAGTGGTCTTTACATTAAATTTAATTTTAAATTGGGAAAAACTATTACTGAAATATTGAAATCATTCAGATTCACAAGATATTAGGATGGTAGACTGAACATTGAAGATGTTGTATGTGGATATGTGATACACTGTAACATTTCATGTCATAATTTGTGATCCAGACATGCTAGCACTTTAAAATGTTTGTGGTTAACAGCTACATTATATCACTATAAAACAAGCGTGGGCAATTGTTTTGGCTTGGGGGCCGCATAGAGTGGTGGAGGGCCGCATTGGGGCCACATTGTGGAAACAAGGTTAGTGGAGGGCCACACCTTTTTTCATGACACAATAAACACACTGCTTTATTTCCTGTATTACCAAAGAAATGTTGTCCATTCTTCATTAAACACATAACATTCATCACCAATTTTACATTTTTTCGGAGGGTTCATGGTTTCACTAAAGTTGGAAATGTATATGCTAATGCAAAGACAAAATTGAAATTAACCAAATCAACTGGAAAAGCACTGCATATTGTATCTACACTGTGTATTGATGTGGCCATCCTGGTGGAAAGTATGAGATGAATTTTCGGTCATGCATAGGAAGGAAATCTCAGTTCAAGGCAGATTTTTCTGATTGTCTTGGCGGGCCGCATAAAACCTCTTAGCGGGCCACATGTGGCCCTCGGGCCCTATTTGCCCACCCCTGCTATAAAACATACTCTTTGATTTAGAGATGACACTCCAGGCAGCTTAAAAAAATACCAGGCACATTTCATTTGGGCACATTGAGTACATAAATATATATGCTTGTGATTAAATCCTTCTCATAAATAACTTGACAATTTACTTTATAATGCTTTTTAAATATCTAAAACATCTTCAAGTTTTATTGCATTAATATAAGCTTTTTAAAAACACAGGAGATTGGTGAAAAATATTTCAGAGTATGTGAAGAAGACTCGTAGTTAATCAAAATAGTCATAAATTAGATTGATATAATGTCTACATGGATATGACTACAATATTAAATCCAATAACAGCTTTGAACATTCCATCATTGGTTTTTCAATGAAATAGATGGTTGAATAGTTGGAAAGACAAGAAGATTGAAACCTATCCATTAAAGTTTGAGGAAGTGCTATTTTAATATAAACTGAGCACTGATTGTATATGGATGTGGGAGATTATGATCTAGCCCACATGATGTATGCTGGTTCTGCATAAAGTGTGTATATTGGTGATCATATGTCTTTTTTGCATGTGTGATCATGTGTATTGGTTGCTTGGAATGAAATGGAGGATTAATAAACTGAAAAATCCTAAATTCAAATCCCTCTACTCAAATAAAGTATTGTAAAAAATTAATTTGAAAATGTGGGTAATCATTTAATTTATTGACACTTGGAGAAACCATGAAATTATTTCTGAAAATACTAAGTGATAAACGGGGAAAAAAGTTAGCATCAATTGTACAAATAACAATTTAGTTGTGCAAAGCAATATTAATATAAAACTTGCATAGTTTTAATGGATAAGTAGTAGATTTTTTAAGCCCTCATAAATAACATTTGTATTAAGATGCTGTTTTAATAAGTAATCGTTTAGCATCGTAAAGCAAATGTTGTTTAAGGGAGAGTAAAAAAAAATCTATTATTCGTTCATTACAACAACAGAGGAATTAGATATTTTTTCTAAAAATAAAATGGAACTTTTCAACTATTTATATATTATTATAAATATTAAAACATTTTAAAACACAGAGGCTAAACTCTCCATACAGTAGCGCCACTCAATGCAACTACTGTATGGAGAGTTTACCCTCTGTATAAACAGCTTGTGTAAGTATAAAGAATGGTGATCATGTGACAATTTTAAACGTTATTTAAAAGTAAAACTAAAACCTATTACTCGTTCATTAAATCTACACAAGTTTTATATTAATATTGATAAGATGATGGAGGGGGGAAATCTACTATTTATTCAATAAAAGTATACACAAGCTTCACATTAATATTGCTTTATATAAGTACATTCATATTTGTAGAACAGATTCGTCCCGCCCCTCCATTTACGGTTTGATATTTTCAATAGTGGTTTCATGATTCTCACAAGTGTCAATAAATGTCCCTCAGTACCTACTAATTGACTACCAAAAAGTGTGTTGTTGTTTTTTGAAAAAACATAACGTACAGAATAAGCAGTTAATTGTAAGGGCAAAAAGGAAACAATAATATACATAAATAAATATAAAGAAATCTAAAAAACAGTCAGTATGAACAGATATATCAAAATTTATATGCACAGTACAAATATAATCGTCTGTATTAATTTAACGTTCTACTATTAGTTTATTTCAAACAATTAAAATAGTTTTGCTGAAGTTCAAAAGAAACGTTAAACTGAAATAAAATATTTTATTGATAAATTATAATTTTTTTGGTTCAGTTCAACTAAAAAAAATTTTTAAAATATTTTTAACTAAAATAAAAAGATAAAAAAAAAGTTATGTAAGCAGTTGATTTTTAAATTCTCTTAAGGTTGAAGACCTTTTACGAGGTATAAAAAAAATCTTTAATATGAAATTTGGCATAATAAATATTTTATGTGACTCATAAAAAACGTTATGATAATATGCAGATTTTTTTTTTAATGGAGACAATATATATATAAAATTTGATTACCTTAATAAAAAACAAAACAAAAAACAATACAAATTATAAAGTAAATAAAAAGATTAACATTTACTTGTCCTGAAATAAAAATTGCTAAAACTGATTTTTAGAAAAAACGCATGCAGTAGTTTTTTTTTCTTGCATGTGTCATAGCATTTGCCGGGACGCGAACCCACAACCGTCTGCAACCAACTACTTGCTTGTATGGTGGCTGCGATACCTCTCGGCTAACAACGCAACTAAAGATTATTAATAATTGTGTTTTACCAGTTTTTAAATATGGATCGGAGATTTGAATAATTAATGTAAGAGCAATACAGAGACTTCAGACCGCACAATAATATTAATAATTGAATGGGTGATTGTTCTGACGTTCATAAGAAATTTAAGAACCAGACAGACCAGAGCAGAAACACAATTACTGGTCTTAAGCTCCAGAATTTGTCACTCAACATCTACACTAAACTATGAACCCAACACAAGTATTGGGGAGATGTAGTATATTATGTTAACAGTAGCAAGGAGATATTAAAAGCAAAATATATGAGTGAGAACATAAGCAGATAACACAGACATCATTAAAAGATTTAAGATACAGAAATGGAGACAAGTTGTACACCTGATTCAAATTATCAACGTTATCACAGCAACATTTTAGCTAGATCATCCCTGCTGTCAATTAGATAAGAAATGCTACTTTTTTTAAAAAATAATACATTTTAATGGTGCTGCAAACAATAACACATAGAACAAAATTAATTAAAGGTTCATCCAATAAAAGGTAAAATATAAAGTGATGATGGGAGAGAGAAGTGATGTTAGATAAGAAAGTTGATATAAAATCAATAGATATTCTAATGGGCTTTAAAAATTTTGCAAAAGGAAAGTCATTTAGATGAAACATCATGTTTAATAATACAATTTGATTTCACTAGCTTTTCAGAATTTCCTTTGGTAGTATCATATCTGTATAGAATTCTGGTACTTGAAGTCTATTATCATCACTAAATATAATATGAAAAATATTACTGGTGATGATCATGAGTGCTACTTTATAACATTAGTATGCCCATATCTTTATATAACTAAGAAGACATCATATAACTTTAGTTTACACATTGCTATCAACAGAAAATTCTTCTATTCTTACTATTTTATGTCATCTAGTGCAAGCTTTAGTAATCAATAGATGCCAAATGATAATTTTTAATAAATTCTTATTTAATTCTGCTCTATATAAATATGCAGACAAATAAGTTTGGATTAAAAAAATTAACAAGTTGTTCAGGTTGGAAAGATAACTTGATAATATAACAAGAAAAAAAAAGGCTGCTAGAGAAAAGATTTCTTAGATCCAAAGGAATCAAGCATATGGTTCAAAAAAATCTAAAAAGCATATCATGTATGAAAGCCATAAGCTAAAAACTAGACTGGGAATATTTGGAAATGATAGTACTGGATAAGGATTTATTAAGAACTATCATCTAACATCAATTGATTGGTAAAGTTTACTCTAGATGACATAAAGTGAGAAGGTAGATATTTGCTGGTATGTCATCCATTAACACTGGTCCATTGATTACTTATATCAATATTAGGGTTTAGAAATTCATATGACATTTTATAATTTTCCTAGATTTTTATAAGGTACACAATCCTTATATCTAAACAAAATGTTTTTGATTATTAGTTTACATTGATTTTATGTTATAGTATTTCAGAATATGTCCAAGTCTGTGCAATTTCTTCTTTATAAAGAGTACAAACTCTAATGTCTACTGTTTTTCCTTCTCTTATTTTTTAATAGTACAATGTTGGGCCTGAATCTAGTTTTTTGTACAAATTGGTAATTTAGCATAACATATATATGTAAATATCATATCATTTCCAATTTCTTAAACACTTTAACAATACTGTTTTTTATATCAAAAACTTTATTCTTACAGTTTCAACTGTCCTGCAGTCATCATCAGAGATACAATATCCAATTATATAATTATACAATTAATGCATTTTATACCCATATTTATATACATAATTAAACATATATCTTAACCTGACAATTATAAATAATCATTTTTTATTTTATTATTCAACTCTTAATTATTTTTATCTGCATTTATATTATTTTATAATTAAATTATTTTAAAATCTATTTATTATAATTATAATTTTTTTTTATTTTTAAAAACTTTAACTTTTTTATTCTACTATTTAATACATATTATTTTATTATTATCTTTTTACTTCTATTTTTACTCAACTTTTAACCCTTTCTTATTTTTATTATATATTTTTTATAATTAACTACTAATTTTTTTTTTACAATACAAATTATTGGTTTATGTTATAAATTAATCACCTCTTAATATATCATATTTCTAAAAACCAACTGACAAAATTTTTCAATTTTTTTTATACTTGCTTAACAACTCCCTCTATCTTCATTTTTTTCAACTTTATCTTTTCAACCTTTTTATATTCCAACTATTATTAATAATAATTGTTTATAAAGCTAAAGTCTTTACCTCAAATATATATGTATAATCACAAATTTGTAACTACAATTAATGGAGCTTGATCTTTAGATTCTGCCATTATAACACTGCATTTAAACATAGTGATGACACAATGAAATGTGATAAAATGTATGTTGGGAACAACATATCTTTTTTCACACATCTATGCCCCTTATTGTAAGCTTTTGTAACTAATAGATGCCAGATGATAGTGCTTAATAAATCTTTATTTATCCAGTTCTGCCTTATACAAAATTCACAGACTAGTTTCAAGCTTATGAGTTTCACAAGTAAAGGGTTTTGGATCTTCTATTTAACAACCATTATTTACATCTTTTTTTTACTATCAAGCTATCAACCCAAATTGAAGCACATAATTGTTTTCAAATCTAAATCAATTTGCTTCTGCATCCATACAGAACTCAAAACAGTTCAGTATATATTATGATTTACTTATTTTTTAAATAACTATAGACATCTTTATCCTGTGGCTAGAATTTCTATAAAACCAATAAAATATCACATGACTATGGTATGACTTCTATTCTTGCTGTTTTAACAGCATATTTTTTTCATAGAGATATAAAAAAGATGCTGCTGATACAGCAATGAGTAAGCTGGAACCATGTGGTAGAATCACATGATATGTTGAAAGTAACAAGGAGAGAGAAAAAGTCAAAGATATAGGTGAGAAAATAAGTAGCTATAATTGACATCATAAAAAGAATGAAGAGGCTGAAATAAAGGTGATTTGCAAACTGGATCCAATGTCTAGAAAAACACTATGTGTTAAATTGATGGATAATGAATTTTGCTGAGACAATATAGAAAAGTCATGGATTGAACAAATTAGATTAACTTAAAGAGACTTTAATCTTGTAAAAGATTGGTAATAATTAAAAATGGGAGAAAATAATATAGTGTAGGAAATGTAACTACTGTGTCTACAATGAGAAATTAAAAAAACTGGTAGAAATTTTGAAAATTTTCCCTGTAGTCCTTTGATATCCAAAGATACTTGGTGTTGATTTTAGAAAAAATCTTCAAATTTTTACCAGTGAAGTCAGAAAAACAGCCTACAGATAATCTTCATATCTAATTCTTAGCTTTTAAAGGTAAAATGACAAAAAACTCTCATGAGACAATATTTAAATAACTAACTTAATAGCTAATATGCCTTTTAGATATTCTTCCATGAAGAAAGGTTTAGGAGACTTTTGATTGCAGCATTCCAATTAAAAGCTATTTTACACTTTACCTACAATTAATTAATAGAGAATTTTTGAATATAAAAATTGGAATAACTTAAACTTTCCAAAATGTTGTTACTAATACCAATATATTTGTCTATTTTACTAAATGTAAAACAATACAAATGATTATTCTACAATGTTTTGATGATTTTATAGAAGAGGCTTACATAGTGATATTACAACAACATTTGGAAAGACATTGTTTTGAATGTTTACATATATATATATATATTGTACCACTTGTGAAGAGTGCTCCATGTGAAATTGTTGGTCACAATTATTAAAAGTAAAATTTTCATAAATAACAGAAAAGTTTTAAAATTGATTAATAAACAATAAAATTATTGCAGAATAATTTGTCCATAAATAATTGGATTAAAAGAAGAAAAAAAACATCTCGTTTGAAAATAAATAAATTTATAGAAGTCTGAAGAGTTTTTTTATTATTAGTTTAAAACAAAATACAGTTTGCTAAAAGTTAATTAATTCATAGTTTTATGTATTAAAGAGTTATTCATATAAACATGATTTATCAGTAAAAGTTACAATTAATTAATTAGAAGGGGGTAGAAAATGTAACTTAGAAAAGCCAAAAATAGTTAAATTTCAAGTAATTAAAAGTTAGAGCTATAGCAGTTTAAAAATAAATCTTGTACATAAAGTTGAAATGCCATTTTTCATTTAATTTAAAGAAATATAAATGTATATGTGCATTAATAGTGAGATGTAAACATAAAGGAATAGTAAAATGTGTGAGTGTTAATAAAATGGAATATGAAAGTTAAATATTAAAAAATAAATGAAATTGTATAAGTTAAAAGAAATTCCCTCAAATATTGCAAATACTCAGAAGCTACATAAAAGAAATGAATTAGAAATGGCTACTAACTAAAGAATCCATAAACAATTAATTAATTAAATCTTATCAAAAATTTAATCAAAAGCAGTGGACGAATTTTCAACAATGGGTATAGCTGGTGGGTATAGAAACTAATTAGGAAAAATGACAACAAGTCATCACATAAATAGTCAGTTTTTCATCATTCAATCAGTTTTACAATCAGTCTTCAGTCAGTCTTATCACATATCCAGAGTCAGTGTTTTTCGTGTATCTAAAGACAATGCAGTGTTAGCAGTCATCCGAAGCATATGGCCAGATTCCAGCCTCAATACAATGGAACATCAGCAACCTGCCTGATAAAAGTAATGCTTGCCTATTAATTTGAAACTGCCAGAGATATGTAACTGTCTTGAAGAAGAATATCACAAATCATAGGAACCTCCATAGAAGCCTCAAATCCAAACCAGTTGGTAAAAACTCACATGAAGTAGCAAACAGCAAGAATTCAACATCCAAAATCCTATAGGTAATAAATATTAACATTTTCTTATTCCATTTCTGATATTAATGTAGCCATTGCAATCTTTAAAGCCTCCAGAGTCAGAAAAACAAATAAACTCTATAGCATGCATAAAATGAACTATTAATGTGCATGTTTAAAATACCATGTCTTTATTTAATGCCTTATGTTATAATATATTTTATTGTATATATTAAGAATGTGAGTATGGTTATTATATAAAAATATTGTTAGATTAATTGAGAATTTATAAAAGTGGTTTAAAAATTATAATAATAAGTATTTAGTTAAAATAAATTATCTTTAAAACTTAATATTTTGGCAGTCAATTCTTTTACTCATGCCACTAATTAAATCAGCAACTTATTATGTTATTCTTTTTGATTGAGCTAGTTGGGATTTCTTAGGCACTGAATTAGTTTGACAATCATTCAATGTACATTAATTATCTTTTGGGTAATTAACTGGTGCCTGAAGTTTTACTTCGAAACAAAAAGGTGCTTGGAATGATAGGTGTTGAATTTTGCAACCGAGAAGATCTGTGACCTTAAAATGTAGTTGTAGTTATATATCGCATATATATAGCTCCAGCTTGGTTACAGGTATCCTCTGGGTATTATTCTTCTCTGCCTAAGGGAGTGGTGGATCAATACTTAAATTGCATTGATGTAGATCGAATTATAATAATAATTGTATCGTATTTTGTAGGTATAAAAGTCTTACAATTTTGCTTTCACAAGTTTCTATTTTACTAAATTCATTCTAGATTGTCTTCTTAAATGATCTACTACCCTATCTGGTTAAATATATATATGTTTGCTTATGAGTATTCACAGAAGTTGTTAATATTTCAAATTTTTACATATATAAATACTCAAAAGTAGACAAGACTTGAACAAAATCAATATCAATAACAATTAACAATCTCAATCTGTTGTCAAGGCAATATGCAAGCAATCAACACTTAAACAATATCAATAACAATCATCAATTGCAATCTAGTCTTGAGCATTATTACATATAAAAATGTACATATGATTTACAACTTTTATAACAACTAAAATATTAATCTAAAACTATTTTCACTTTAGGATTAACTCATTTAGACAGATGCTATTACTATTATGAGATCATATGGTTTCCGTTTATATTGGCAGAATTAATTAGTTGTTATCTGGTTAGATTGCATCTGAAATTTTATCTAGATTATTACATGAAAAAATTCCCATTGTTATATAGAAAAATTTTCATACTTCAATATCAATATCTAATTAGATTATTAAAATCCTTGTGATAACCAATGGTACAAAGACTATTACATGTACATATTACAGTGGAATGAAACTTTATTTATCAACAAAAAATAGTTTTCATTAACTACCTGTGTTAATATTTGATATTTTGTCCCACAATTGACCAAAGCTTAGTAAAATAAAATAATTGGGAAATAATACTTTTTTGATAATGAGGGATATTGATAAAGAAATATTACTCAAGCTAAATCAAAGAACAATTAAAAGAAAAGAATTCAAAATAAAATAAAAAGATTTAAGTGTATAGTATGTATATTATTATTAGATATAAGTATATTTTATATAATATGTACTTGAAGACATAGAAAAACTTTAAAATATAAAATGCATGCTGGAATAAATTTTAAAGTATTTTGTAAGTAGATGGTGGACTGGGCATAATTATAACTGCAGATTTAAAAAATCTAAATTTAGTTTCTAAAATTAAAATTATAATGAAAAGAAATACTGTTTATGTAAAAAACAGCACTGACAGATAACATAGTATATATAAAGCTGAGCCAAGATTTTTTACTTTCATTTTTTTTTGCTGTGAAGAAGCTAATCAGTAGCAGGAGAACTAAACAAACTCAGACCCCTGTGAATGGGGATCAAGAGCTTCCATAGAGCCAGTCACATTTGGCATTGATTTATTTCTCTCATTTTAACATGGGAGAGATATAACAACAATTTTTTATTTTTGCAGGTTACCACTTGTAATTTTTTTTTTCAAGTTACCATTTGTAATTTTAATTTTACAGCTACAGTTTGTAACTTTCTAAGAAATCGATTTTAATTTTTTTTATTTTTGAGGGTTATCACCTGTAATTTTAACTTTATAGTTACAGTTGTATCTGTCGAAAAAAGAAATTGATAGTGATAAAGCTAACAATCCACTAGGGTGAGTTTCTGTTGCTTTGTTGTGAGTAAAGCTCTAAGGGTAGATGAAGCATTTAATTGACATGCCTATACACTTGTGGTCATTTTTTTTATTTGAACAGATTTAAATGATTTTAATAATCACCATAATGTAAATACGGTGAATGTCTTTAGCCGCACTCATGTATTTCTTTTATTTTTCCAGACAATTCTGTTGAAACTGGCTTATTTTATACTATTTTTCCAGTCAATGGGGAAAAATATTTCTCTTGTCTCTGCTAAATCTGTTGTATATTTGGACAGATTTAAGTGATATATTTTATCACTGATTTGTAAATATGGCAAATCTATTTGCTTTGTGTTCACGTATCTTTTTCAAAGTGCCAAATTTGACTGTTATTCAGGCAAAATAGTGATTGTAATATGATGAAGGTCTTTAAATGTGCACTTGCATATTTATACTTTTGTCAAACTACACCCAATCTGTTGTTTTGGTCTGAATTGCAGGATCCAGACTCAAAACAACAGTGATATCAATAAAAATATGAACACTCAATAAATACAGTTGTACATAGATAAACATAGTTAATACCATGCTAGTTATGCCAGACTAACTGAACTCACTTCCAGATGTACTGGACAGCTTGTCTAGAGTTTGTTAAGTAACTCTTCCAGCTGCACTAGACAGCTTGCCTTGAGTCTGCCATAATCGTAGCAGCTTCCAGTCCTATTGTGGAGTTGCCTCACTGTTGGAAGTAGTTTTAATGGCAAGCACATTCAGTTATTCGGGTAGACGACAAATGTTCTCTCAAGAGTGTGTACTGTCATTTAGGTTAGACAGACATTCTCTGACTTGCCTCCAAAAAAGGATGACTATTTATTGCCAGTTCCTCTCCCTTACTGGCAGTAATTGAATTCAGAGAGCCTAACAAATGATAGGATTTTATACACATGTTTACACATTGAGCATACTTATGTTTCACCCTTTGGACATGTTTAGACATTGGTTATCCACATGTTTACACATTGGTTAGCAACAATGTGTGTTCAATCTGATCAGATAAGAAAGGAATCTGGACTAGTACACTTCTGAAGGCAAGGCCAGATATGACAGGCACCATAGAGTATCTTTAGCAGCAAAATAATTATAGTCAATACAAAAAAGAATTTATAATTGAAGTTCTTAATTTGTTAAATAATGAAGCTGTAGCTATTGCCAATAAAAATTTTTATAAAATGATGAGCCGATGGTCCGTGGGACTCCCATTGAGTGCCATTGATCCTCCAAATAATGACATTTATATGAGATATGTACATAACACATTCATATGCACCTCAGGAGTTCAAATTAACAATATATGTCTAGAACTGAATAAAGCATCATCTCTGGAGGGAACTGTTGGAAATGAAGACAATAACCAAGGTATACATTTTCTAGATATATACATCCAAAGAAGCATAGATGAGTTTGATTATAAAATGAATGTGAAACCAATCTAAGTGAGATGTGTTATCCATCCCAAGTCCAATACTTTATAAGTGCATAACTGACAGACCTGAAAAGTTTTTTTATACAGAAGCAAGCTGTTATGCAAATATGAGGCTGATAGAAAAATTAACATTGATTAATATACTAGGGATTTAACAAATTAGTTATAGCTATAATAAACTAATAAAAACAGGTAAAAATTTTTTATAACAACATGAACAAGGTGGCTGACAATGTTAATCCAATTAAACTATGGATAAGCCTATCATACATCCCTCATATGGCAGTAAATCTTCAAATAATCTGAATGAATACTTTCAGGGTGGGAATCAGATAGCCCCCCTTTCTCAACCATCTTTTAAACCTCACTAGGAACAAACACCCCCCCCCCCAGATTGTATATAAAATGTTATGTTCTGCCCTGGCTTGTGGTCTGTGTTGTGGGGGATCTCATGCTGGTGAATCAATGGAAGTTGCCCAGCATTCATGTTTGTATAATAAAGCAAAGTCATATCATGAATACAAATAGATATTTTTTAGTCTGAAAGGATTGAAGGACATGACTGTTCCACCTCTGGTGTTAAAACAGTATGCACAGAGGATGATGGCAAGGGACAGTATAAAGAGATATGGACAGTTGCTGGAGATGACTCCTGCATTCCATTGTCAAAAAAATGGAACTTCTAATTAACATACCATGCTTTATTTGCATATTGATTTTTGCCACAATATGTACATATTTTTAATGACACAGTTAGTGTTGGCACTACTATCCTGGCACCCACCTGCCAAAAGCTAACTTAGTGTTTTTAAATCTTATTTTGTATTATATTTGCCATTTCATATTAACTTGAACAGTGCAAGTTTTGTATGATTACATATTTTATGAAAAGTGTATAATTTTTAAGATTTACATAATTAGACATTTTATAAATGACATGAGAAGTAGTTTTTGAGAACATTTACCTTATATCAAAAACAGCACATTAATTTAATATTGATGCCTAGATATAAGTTGTTTTTGAGGGGACAAATGTGATCTTTCTCAAATATGACAGTGATTAATTCCAGCCTATAATAGTGAATATAATCAGAAAATATAGCCCTCATTTTTAAATTTAGTAATACATTTTACAACTGTTTATTTTTATGAGAAACAGTCTAATTATCCAGTAAGTCATAAAAACACAAACTTTAAATTAAATAATTTCTCTAGTGATCGATTATTATTGGTTTACTTAGAAATAAAATATCTTTATTTCAAACTTAAGATGCTCTATGGATTTAAAGGCAGACATATATTTTTATAGATATGAGGACTTAGAAGAATTACATTTTTTCTTTATATTTTATAAATATTATTTCATGGATTAATTATGATGTAATACAAAGGAATGATTAGAGTCTTTTTCATGTAATGTTAACAAAATTTATTGGTTATTACATGGAAAAACCCACTTATTATTTTGTTTACATTATAAGTAAATCATGAAAATATTTAGAGTGTATGTATGTATTGTAATAACAATGAATATAATGGTAAGTAACTATTATATATAGTTTTTCAATCTGCAGAAGTACTTTTGGTTAATTACTTAATGCACTTCAAACTGCTGTTTACTGCCCTTTAAATTTAGTGTCAGTTGAAGTGGGTTAAGTAATTAATCAAAAGTACCTCTGCAGAGTGAAAGACTATATATTATAGTTAATTATAATTATATTTACTATATTTAATGTTATTATATATTAATTCTAATATTCTCACAGATAAATGATGAATTCATAGTATTATTTCTGGGAGCTTCCATGTAATAAAAAATATAATAGCTAAATAGCTGATGTTTCAGTGCAATAACAAGTACTTTCCTCAGAGATTTTTCTTTCTCAAATCATAAGAATGTGTGTGGTGATATATGTGTGAATAAGCCTTGTTTGCATGTGAAATTTCAGAGAAGTTGTTCTTAGTAAAATTTTCACTAATATAAAATTTCTACAACTCACTTTGACAAGAATATAAAGGTAAAAGTATTTTCACTTTTGACATAATTTAGATTAGGCAAATACTGTTGATCACCTTAAAGCATGTGTTTAAATTTTCAGCAAGACTGAAGTAGAGTTGTCTGGATATATTTCTAGAAGAGATAGTAATAGAAAAACAGTTGAAATTTTTAACTGGATTTCAAAAGATTTTAAAAGACATAGAAAGAGCTCACATGTGAGATGAATGGGTGAAATAAAGGAGTGTGCTAAAGGATGTGGAGAAGAGAGGTTAGTGATTGGAGAAGTTGGATCGCACTTGCAGTGGATTGATAATGGTTGAAAATGATGATAATGATATATATATATTGTAATAGTTTGAACTGAAGTCATTATGATTATAACATTACAAGAAGGCCACACAGATAATTATTAAAAAAACCAACTATCAGAGCTTAAAATAATATACAACTAATGGTTATAATAGTTATATGTGTTGGTATTACAATATGCATCTTGATGTAAAAAAAAGTTGTCACTCTATAAATTTTAAATGTAAATAATATAATTCATATTTCTTCACCTCTTTTATTATGGTTTAAATCTTATTTAACTGATCGTTCAAATTATGTTTATTATAGATTTAAAGAATATGATATTTACTAATATAAAAGTGGAGTCCCTCATGGAAGCATTCTTGGACCAATTTTATTTTCATCATATACATATGATACATCTAAAATTGTTAGCAATTGTAATATTTTGCAGTTTGATTATGATGTAAAGTTATTTCTTCGACTTAATAATTCATCTGATAAATTTAAGGTTGCAGAGTTCTATAAATGACTTTATGATTTGGTGTAAAAAAATCAGATGGTTGTTAAAATTGAGAAAAAAACATTTGTTATCTCATTTTGTAATAAAACATTTCCCAGTTTTTTTACTATTCTGTAGATAATATTGATATTCCTAGAATGAATAGGATAGAGGATTTAGGGATTTTATTTAATAGTAATATTTGGTCTTTTTTCACCCACGTTAATGAAATCATTCTTAAATATAATAACTTTACTGGGATTATAACAAGGTCAAAAACAGTTTTACATAGACAATCTTGCATTTATGTATTTTATGTAATGCTTGTACCTATAATTAATTATTGCTCTGACCGTTTGGAATTCTAACATAAAATGTTATGAGAAACGACTGCAGAATATAATGAAGAAGTATTTTAAGTATGTAAGTTTGAAATTGCCTCTAGATTGTGAAACATATCATAAGAAAAGAGGAATGTTGAATGATGTAATATTTTTTTTAAAAACTGTCTTATGTGAATTTGATGTATTATAATTTAATCATAATATATATTATAGAATTCCTAATATAACTAGAAATAGTAATTTATTTTATATTAAAAATTATAATCATAATGTTTATAAGAATTCTGCCATGATGATATATTTAATTTGAATTGTCTTGATTTTTTAAAACAATGTAAACAATTTCTTGGTTTGTAAAAGCTGTATGATAATTGGATTGTTACTAGTCTATTGTTACATGCTTAATAAATTTTTATTTATTATAATTGTATTTATTGGTATTTTTATTAATTATAAATATAACTGTAAAGCATATACATACATGCCAAAGTGATGTAGTTACATGTATAGATTTCTATAGCAATGTACAATACAAGAATAATTATTTTATATTAATTAATTAAGAAAGAAAAAATGATACAAAAATTTTATTTTAGGAATAATTAAAAATAATCTCTTAATTAATTTACATTATTTAAATATAAGGAAAAAACATCTTGTCATATTTTCTTTAGTGTATATATATATAATAAATTAAGTTTGATATCTGTATTCGTTCTACAATAAATGTAATATACAAATCAATATATATATATATCAAAATACTGCACAGTAAAATTTACATAAATTATAAATATTTTTAGAAGTACTTTTGACTATACACTTTGTAGTCTTTATCAACTATATAACATTGAATAATCAAAACGAGACAATCTTTAACAATACCCATAATTCAATTCAGATTTCCCACAATTCTGTTATCTTAACGTTTGATGACTGGCGATTCATTAACATTTGACGATTTCTTGAAATCAACATGGTTATTGTTAAAGGTTGTCTCGTTTTGATTATTCAATGTTATATAGTTGATAAAGAATACAAAATGTATAGTCGAAAGTACTTCTAAAAATAATATAATTTATGAAAATTTTACTGTATTTTGATATATATATATATTGATTTGTATATTACATATATATATATTAAGTTAAATAATTTTACTTTTGGGAAATGTATGTATTCAAGCACAAGTGCGTGTGCAGCGCAACTGCTCCCAAAAGCTGTTAATACAAATACAAATAGCTAACTAAAAATATTAAAACAGCTGAGCGCTTTCAAAGGATCTTGCCTTCATAATCATAGCTTGCTTATGTTTAAATTTATGCAAATATGCTAATTCCATCTTTTTGATAGAGAAAAACACGTGTCCTTCCTGTTTATGGCATCGCTGTCGCGAGAGATAAATAAAGCCTCTTTGATCTTTCTTTTGAGGTCATGTCTCTCTCTACATACGATGGTAGGATTGTCCGGAATGCACTCATGGTGACTTGTGCACTGGTGCTGATAAAAAACTGAATAAGTAGAAGGATCGTTGCGAGCTCTATTGTACGAATACTTGTGTTGTGCCAATCGTGTGGCCAAAGATGCTCTGCTTTCTCCATAATATGTGCCTTTGCAATAGTTATTTGAACAAGCAATGTTATATACTGTATGAGGGGTCTGTAACAGTGGAGTTTGATCTTTGGTATTGTTAATTAGATTGTTAGAATTTGGAGGGGTTCGAAAACAGAGCTGATATTTGTTGTTAAGGATGGAATGTAGTTCATTTCATCCATTCTTAAAAAACATTGCAACAAATCCTTCACAAAAGCAGAATATTACAGTCTATACCCATCATCATCAGTGCCACCCAGGATTTTTGGAAGTGCCAAAACGCATAAAGACAACACACCAGTCTGATTAATGCTAGATTTCAGTGGAGTACACTATGCAAGGACATCCAAGTGGGTGAACAAAAAACTCATCCAAATGTTAGGCTTTGGAATATACACCATCAAGTCATCTGCACAGTTCATTTCCTCCGTCAAAGATTTACAATTAAACCCAAACATCAAACTGGCCACTATGGACGTTTCCGAATTGTATGGCTCTGTCAATAGAAACACATCGATCCAAATAGTCAGAAATGAACTTTTGACACAAAAAATAGCTCAACCACTGGTTGACTTCATCCATGACTTTCTATGTTGGTTGGACAGCAACATTGTGGCATTCTTCAGAAACCAGTGCTTCTTCATGAAACAAGGCTGGCCTATGGGACTACCACTGAGTGGTGTAGTCACCAGCATCTTCCTAAACTATTATGAGAGAAAAATCATACCTAGTCTAAACCCACCATGCCTTCTAGCATACACTAGATATGTGGATGACCTGTTCATTGCTGCCACCCCCGAGATCATTACACAGATCAAAACCGAATTAGAAGCCAACACAGCACTAATTGTTAATGTCACAACTGAAGACACTCACCAACAAGTCAAATACCTTGATGTCAAAATAAAAAGAGAAAATAACCACTGCCATTATAGCATGGCCATCAAACCGTTGGAAATCAGATGCCATACACACCCCCAATCTCACACACCCACAGCACATAAATTATCGGGTCTAGCATCTTTTTTGCATAGAAACAGATTGTTGTGTAAAATCGAGGCAGATGCAAAAACAAATGTAGCAGAATATAGAAATGATCTACTGAATTTAGGCTTCAGACAATCCATCATCGACAAAAAAATCTCACACATTCAGAATAAACCTCTCAACTCTCATGCCACACAGGATAAACCCAGATTATTACTTCCATACATACCCAATTTACACAAGAAACTACATTCCATCCTTAACAACAAATATCAGCTCTGTTTTCGAACCCCTCCAAATTCTAACAATCTAATTAACAATACCAAAGATCAAACTCCACTGTTACAGACCCCCCATACAGTATATAACATTGCTTGTCCAAATAACTATTGCAAAGGCACATATTATGGGGAAAGCAGAGCATCTTTGGCCACACGATTGGCACAACACAAGTATTCGTACAATAGAGCTCGCAACGATCCTTCTACTTATTCAGTTTTTTATCAGCACCAGTGCACAAGTCACCATGAGTGCATTCCGGACAATCCTACCATCGTATGTAGAGAGAGACATGACCTCAAAAGAAAGATCAAAGAGGCTTTATTTATCTCTCGCGATGCCATAAACAGGAAGGACACGTGTTTTTCTCTATCAAAAAGATGGAATTAGCATATTTGCATAAATTTAAACGTAAGCAAGCTATGATTATGAAGGCAAGATCCTTTGAAAGCACTCAGCTGTTTTAATATTTTTAGTTAGCTATTTGTATTTGTATTAACAGCTTTTGGGAGCAGTTGCGCCGCACACGCACTTGTGCTTGAATATATATATATATATTGTAACTAAAAC
Source organism: Epiperipatus broadwayi (assembly GCA_028023455.1). Taxonomy (NCBI): domain Eukaryota; kingdom Metazoa; phylum Onychophora; class Udeonychophora; order Euonychophora; family Peripatidae; genus Epiperipatus; species Epiperipatus broadwayi. The sequence goes on along the minus strand of JAQFVV010000496.1, from coordinate 299,215 downwards.
AAATTTTATAGCAGCTCAAATTAATTACATTTGAAAAATAATTAATAAAAAAAACTGTTGAAATTGAGTAATAAATACATAAACTGCCTACAATTTTTTTAAAAAAGTTGGTTTATGTATTTGATCATATTATTAAATATTTTATAAAGTTACTTTGTAATAGGTGAAAAACAGTAAAATGATACATTGCACTGTAAAAAAAAAAAGAAAAATAGTTTGGTATGTGCAAACATTTTGAATTGCATAGTTTTTAAAAAATCTAAAGTATTTTGAAACCACTTTGATTTGTCTTATTTGAATTGAGTTTTAAATAAAATTTTCCACACATTTATAGTAAATTTGATGGCAACTAAACATGATATTAAAATTTTGGAATTAATAATATTTTATAAGTTATTATATAAAATTTAAATATTGATTACATTTATGTTTTTCTTCCTATAACTAATTAATGTAAATAAAGAAAGAGAAAAAAAAACTAAGTTTCCATAACATATTGTGAAGTATATAAAGAAAATGTTTTCCAAAACATGTTATTGTAAAGAAAAAAAGGTCAAAGGTCAAATCTTATAACAGGCTGATGACAAATTCATTGCTTGGAAAACATGTTGAACAAATCAAATAGGTTTAAATACATTGGAGGCAAGCAACTAAGGCATTCCAGTCCAGTCCAAGCAATCTAGTCTATTTTACTTTATTTGAAGACTCAACTTGAGAAGCAGTACTGCAATGATCCAATCTAGAGGAGAGAAACTGCTGGTTAAAAGCTGTTTTCCCTTTTAACTTGGATAACTGTATCTTGCTGACTATTTCCTAGTATTTTTCAATACTTCAAAGATAACAGTAAGTATGATGATTTTATCCAGCAAAATATTACCATATATGACTAGATAATCAAAAACCACACCAGACAAAACACCCAGTAAATACAGTCTGATCCAGAATTAAGGTCTGCCTCAATAATGCTGTGAAGGAGAAAATAGACTGTACCATAAAAACTCCCCAAGACTTACTGATATTATACCTTATATAACATCATCAATGCTGCAGTATTTACTTTCTAACGTAACCAATGTCCATGGAGAAGAACTATCATCTTTGGAGAAATTAATGAAGACCCTTATAGATATATTAAAAAAATGATATCTGCAGAAAACCATGGATTGCAACTGTTTAAATATTTTACATGGTAAGATCATAACATTATAGATATTATAAAGCCTTAAATTTAAATTAAAAATATTTTATAACTATTATATTTCATATTTTGTATACACATAAATTGTTAAATTATTTTTTTTATTAATCCAGTTAATTTGTGTTTGCTTTTCAAACTTATTCCAAATATAATGCTTTTACAATTTAATATGCTTGTAATATTCTCAGTCCTGAGAAATCATGCAAGCCACTGGAGATGTGAAGGGATGACAATAGTCATTTGTAAATGATGATGATCATGCATTAGTAAGTTTTCCAAAAGTAAACTTTTTTTCAGAAAATTTGTCACCTGTGAGTTTCATTTTTATTTTATTTTATTGAAACTGAAAACAAATAAAATATTTTTGGTAAGACTTGTACTTATATTGTAAATCATCATCATCATTATTGTTTGGTTAATAAAATATTTTATATATTTAAATTGAATCAATTTTTTTTAAATTTTTATTAACCATTTAACTTTCATCTAATATAAATATTTACTATTACAGCACATCTGAATTATTCTAGGTACATTAAACCACTTGAATTTTGTGGGTTTATATACCCAGATTCAACTGTATTTAGATCTCACAAACTGGCTGGTAAATCCTTTTTTTATCCTACAGCTATGCTCTATGCAAGCATAAAGCATTCTGCAAGGCAGACATGGACTTATATATTAAAGATTTAACATCAGTTGGATTTAAACATAGTTTTTTAAAAGGGATAATAACATAATTCTACAGACAATTAAATGCTATCCCCCCACTGTTGATAGACCATGGCTTCTTATGCCATACATGCCTATCTTAGTAAAACCTTTAATAAAACATTTTCCTCAACTTATCACCTTGCTTTTCACATTCCCCTTCAATTAATAGACTACTGAATAACTCCAAAGATAGACTTGAACCTGAATTTACTTACTCCTAGCACCATTTACAAAATTAAATAACCCCAAGCTGAATATCAATCAATCTATTATGGGGAATCCTGAGCATTCTTGTCTACATGCCTGTTCCAGCACCAATAGTTAAACAAAAGAGCCTCAGACAAGCCAGAACATAGATCTATATTTCTTGAGCACCAAAAGGTGATAGGACATCAATTTATCCCATCCTATGCAACCATCCAATATATCGAACAAAATGATTCAAAAAAAAATATGGGAGGCTTGCTATTGTATATAACCAATAATACGAATGCTAACAACTGTAGAAACTCATCCTTCCCTCTCTCCAAAAAATGGATACTCTAATTTAAATAAATTTTAATCTCTTCACATATATACAATTACACTGATTTCTCCATCATGATTATAGTTCATCTTGCTATGATAAGTTCTCAAAAATGCTAAGCAGTATTTAATTTATAGAAATAACAAGGTTCTCTATAGTTGTGTATAAGTGCATTTATTACATTCCATATAGAAGTATTAACAGATAATGCCATTAATATATTATTGTATATCTTTGTCCTGTTTAAACCTGTTTACCATGGAATATTTATTGTTACAATATAGTAGGAAATAAGAAAAATATTTTAGATAGCATTTAAGAAAAGGCAGTTAGAAAATTTTTTTTTAGATAATTATGCCACTAATCTTTGATGTAAATTTTTAAATTTAAATTCTATGGTATAAAAGACAAATTTGTTAATAGTATAGTGTAATAAGATTACATTGACTAAAATTGTGACTGGAGAGGGCTGGGTTGTATTATTATAAAAAGAGTATAAATAGATAGGCAAGGAGTCACTCTCTTTTCTGCTTCTTGATGGTGGATTGTACTGATCACATTGCAAGGACCTTGAGGAGACAATCTGTGAACAACCATTAGATGGCAACTGAACGATTTTGACAAAGTAATTGAATACTATTGACATTTGCAAACAAATATTAATGTTTAACTGTTCCTTTCTATTGACTGGAATCACTATTGTAATGGAAACCATAAGAAAACTTTGCTAAAAACCAGTGCATGACAATTGGCCTCTGGATCATGTGGTTTTTTTTGTCAATGATGATCACCTTTTGCATGCATGAAGTAATAAAAGAAATGACAAAATCATAAGTGGTAACTGTTATCCTTTCCTAGTAAGAAGTATCCTTCTGCTTACCATTAGAACCAAAGAAAGAAATTTGACTAATTAATAATTCTTGACTGTATTAGCAGTTGGGGGGAAAATAGATATAGTTCCAAAGATATAAGAATAATATTTTCAGCTCTAGATTCATAAACTGGTCTTACTATAGATGTTTTTAATAATATACAAAATTCATTACTTTTTATTATTTTATTAATCATGTAAATTATAACATTTGATAAAATATCAATATTATTTTTAATGTCTGTCATTCTTATTTTACTCTACATTCTTTTATTATTTCTTATAAATCTCCTTATTTACATTTGCCATAAATATTGAATGATGCTATTATATTTTTTGAAATATTAATATTATAATTTTTTATTTTATTAACTTTTTCTAGTTTTTAAATCTTCATCATTTTTAGAACTTGATTTCCTTAATATTTCATTTGCTTTTCTCCAATTTTTTTTTTTTAAGTCATCTCTATTTTCATCAAAAAATTTATTATAAAACGATTGGTTCTCTGTTTTTATCATGATTTTGTTTAGTTTTATATATTCTTTCCATAATTTGTTTTTTTCTTCAAATTTGTTTATTTACCCAATTTAGGTTGCACTCACTATTATTATTTTTTTAAATTACAGTGGTTTCTGGTAATGTTTTGTATACCTTTTTGAATAAAAGCATTTAGAAAGAAAACACAACATATTCCTGTGTTACAGATGTGCCATACATAATCCTTTTTCGCATCCAGTAGTAATGATTTTAGTGAGATAAAACACCAAGAATTTTAAACTGAGATTGCTTACAAGTTTTTTCAACTTTCTTCATTTATACACATGGATTACAATTCTGATTTAAAAAATGAATGCAAAGATTACCAGGTGTTTACAGCCATATTATTTTGATATCATATGATCTTGTCTAGGAGCCTGAAGTTGTTGTAAAACAGTCTGAAAAATATATTGAAACTGACATGGCATCAAATCTATGTAAATATGCAAGTGAATTAAGCTGGAATTAGAATATGTGTAAATTTCAGTTTCCAACTTGAATAGAATAAAGAAGTGAAAAATGATTGCTAAATCAATAACTGCATTAGTTCCAGCTTTGAATCCTAGTCATTACTGAGGAAAGCATAAGACAGGAACTAGATTCTTTGGAAATGGGAATTTTACAGCAGTATATTTTATTAATTATTGATGTTTACAATAGATGATTCTACTATTACTATTATTTGTCTGAAGATTTGTAATGATGGTATATTATAAGATGTGATATGTTGGACTATTTCCATCATTTATGAGTGAATTTAGAATGTATAGAAAATTTTTAATTTTATTTAAACTTTCCAAATACAAACAACTTGTTAGTAATAACACACAAATAGACAATACAGGTTAGTAATTACACAACATTTTGAGTAGTAGTATTCTCCACTGTTCTTCAGGTGTTAATGGCCTATATGCACAGTGACAATATTTACTTAGAAGTTGAACTCTCACCATTAGATTATTGAATATTGAATTTAAGGCAAACTCTTCAACAGAATAGCTCAGTTGGTAGAGCGTTTGCCTTAAATTCGATATTTAAGAATCTAAAGGTTCGAGTTCAACCTCTAAGTGAATATTGTCACTGTGCATATAGGCCAGCAACACCTGAAGAAGATTGGAGAATAATACTACTTGAAACATTGGGTAATTACTAACCTGTAGTGTCTATTTGTGTGTTATTACTAACAAGTTGTTTGTATTTGGAAAGTTTAAATAAAGTTTAAAATTTTCTATACATTCGACGGTACTCATCTTTTAGCTAAAGGCACCACTCTATGTCGCACTTTTTGTGCCAAAACACATTAAAATGCTGTTTCTGTGGCCGACACATTCAAACCCACGTTTTCAATAGTACAACTTTTTTGTTGCACTACAGAATGCAGGCCGCTATGTCGTGTCACAGTACAGCATGTATGTCGCATGGGAAGCAAATACATTTTCCGAATTCGCACAATTTATAAAGTAATTACGGCTTGATGAGAGAGTTTGTATTTGATTTGTATTGAAATGTTTTTTGCATTGGATTTTTTTTTTATTTCAAACTATTGAAATGTTCAGATTTTTTAAAATAATAATTATAAGACTTTTTACAACGTACTATATTGAACTTTTATTTGGGAAAATGTTAAATTTTTTTTTTTTATTGAGTTGCAATTAGGTAACGTGTCAAGTAACGTACTGTTATTAACATTCCATGAGACAAAGAAGATTCTACCGTCTGTATATTTTTGAAATAAAAAAGAGCGGTACGAAAAAAATATCCAGTAAGAAAAGTTCAAATATACAGGTTTTTTTCTAAATTTAATAAAAAGCAAATATTATAAATATGTTTAATAAATAAAGAAGACATTTTTATGTGTTTGTTGTTGTTTAAAAAAGTTTGAGTTTCTTTCTTCTGTCCGAGTACGGATACGATTTTGAATTTTTTTATTTTAGCATTACAAACAAACAGAACACTAACTCTAAAACTAACCCTAACCCTAAACTAACCCTAAATCTAACTGTAACAACTTTTACTTTTATTATTTTTTACTTAAACAACAACAAAAAGAGTCGTAACTCAAGTAAAAAAATATCAGAAAATTGATAAAAAAAAAGCCGTAACACAAATAAAAAAATATCCGATAGAAAATTGATAAAAAAGAAGCTGTAACACAATTTAAAAAGTATACGATATAAAAAACATGAATCAAATTGTAATTTGTTGATTTTATTTTACATTTATTATTATCATTTAAATTGTATACGTTAATAAAAAATAATATTTAAAAAAGACGATTTTGTTTTGTTTTTATTTTCGCATTACAAAAAAGCACAGAAAAATTATTGAAGTCAACGGCCCATGAAAGTTCATATTTTATAGTTTTAGCGTGAAAACGGCGCCATCCTACAGCGACTTTATCTATAATACAAGCACCCATTCGACATTCACTCATAAATGATGGAAATAGTCCAACATATCACATCTTAAAGATTACTATTATTTTTCAATTCATTGTAGTAGTTTTGAAGGGCATATTAAGTCTAAAAAAGATTAATGAAATTTCTTTGAAATATTGGCTTACCCTTTTCCAGTAAAATTCTTTTGGCTTTGGATTAGAGATTAAAGTGTACAATAACTTTGTCCATTTGTTCTAACCCAGTGAACAAATCACACATGCACTATGTACATGTATCTACATGTGTGCATGAGTGTAAAATCAAAGATAAAACAATCTCAAATTACTCACTTCATAAAAAAAGACTTCTCTCAGCAAGGCAGTGAAGAAGAAGACAAAAATCACAAGAATAATCTAATGATGAATGATGATGATTTGTAGTTTTTTCTCTTGATTTTACTATTAAATAAGAAATTGCTAAATACTCATTTATAAACCAATTACTTGGTAATCATCTTATCCAACTATAGTATTTTATGGTGGAAAAGGCAAATTGTTTTTACATTTATAAAATTCTTAAGAGATACTCTAAATATTATTTTAATTTGGAAGATATAGCTGAAGAGAGATCGTGCTGAAGAGCTACAATTGGTAAGGTGCTGAAATCCTTCAGAAAGCAATGTCTGTTGCATAGGAAATTACAAAAAAATATCACAATATATTTTTTTCTCTCTTGAAAATGAACAGCAAAACTCATGTGCAAATGATATGTAGATGACAATAAAATTTGGCTCAATAGTGCTGGTTCAGCATGAAATATGTATATTGGAGATCATTTATCTTTTTTATATATTTGTGGTTATATATATTGGTTGTAAAAGATAGAGTGGGTAACTAAAGGAAGTTCAAAAGTCTGGATTCAAATCTCCTCTAATTAAATATATATATGAATAAACTAAAATATCATATAACTTTACAATACTAGCCAGAAAACAAAATGTTTACTAAAATTCTTTCACACCCATGGTTTCATTTAATAACAAATAGATCTTTTCAAGTGAAATTCAACAAGATACATACAACATATACCAATCAACAATAGTATTGTGTCAAATGGACAGGTCCAAAGAATGGTCACATCATCAATTCATCCATTTTTCCATTCCATTCTCTTCCTTGCCCAGCTCTTCAATTCCACATAATTCTTCCCATCTCTTATATCATCCAACAATATCAATCTCTTCTATTCTTTCTTCTTACTTCCACTCACCATTCCCTCCAAAATATCTTTCATTAAACTATAATTTCTTCTTAACATATATCCAATCCAGTTTCTCTTTCTCTCTCTGATTTTCTCAATCATTCTTCTTTGTTCATTTACTCTTTTCAAAATTTCTTCATTTGTTATTTTATTCATCTAACTGATTTTTTTCCATTCTTCTCCAGGTCCATATTTCAAAAGCTTCCAATCAGTTTCTAATTTTATTACTCATTGTTTGTGTTTCACAACCATATATTAGCAAATTCTACACATAGCATTTAATATAATCGTTTTCTTAATTTTTTTTCAAAGGTCCATAAAATATTTTCTTTCTCTTAATAAATGCCTCCGTTACCAATGCTACTCTTTTTTTAACTTCAATTTCATTTCTTGCACCCTCACTCAATCAACTACTCAAATATCTAAATCCCATTACCTGTTGACCTATGTTATCATGGATTTTAATTTGCAGTCTTTTTGCATTTCTCCCTATCTATAAACATTTAGTCTTCTCAACATTAATCTTCATTCTATATTCCATACATCCGTCTTCCAATTTATTCAATATATTCTGAAGACACTTTTCATTCTCAGTTAAGAGAGCCATATCATCTGCAAATCTAATATATTTTATTACTCTACCTCCAAGATTTGCTCCTCCATAGTCTAAATAATTATTTAGCATGTCTTCTAAATAAATATTAAAAAGAACAGGTGACATACTACATCCTTGTCTAAATCCACTTTCTATATTCACTTCATTAGTCTCGTTACTCCCCAATTTAATTCTTATTCTTTGTCCAGCATACATATTTCAAATCAATCTTCTCTCTTTCCAAAATACCTCTTAATCTTTTAAAATGGACATAAATTTATTCCAGACTACTCTATCAAATGCTTTTCCAAATCCCAAAAACATCAATTCCTTTATCTTTTTCAATATATCTCTCTGCAATTGATCTAACAACACCAATACCATATATATACAAAACAAAATAATCTTCCCAACATTCACTTCTAAAACCAACTTCCTTTAACATCAAAGGATGTTTATTTTTCCTCCAGTGGACGATCAAGCAACTGTTCATTCATATAACAATTAACTGATATCCAGTTTTATTATCGTGGTTTAAACCCAATATTGTCGCCATGACAGGCATATATATATATGTAAATTAAATATTATAATATTACTTATCAAAAAAGTAAGAAAACACTTAAATGGTTAACCCCTTACCTGTTCACTACAAAAATGCTAAGTAAATTGAAATGCAGTCTATTGTAAATAGGAAGCATGAAACTAAATTATCTCAGTTTTTAATACCTTCCTGTTTATACTGGTATTGATTTCAACTTACTAAATATTTTTGTAGTGAATTGATAAGAGATTACCTTTTATTTATGCTGCTTTATTCAGACTTATGTTAGTTTCACTGATAGTGCTGCCGCTTTATTTTTTCATTCATAGTTAGTGATTTTACTATATTTGAATTTTAGCTAGCATTACCCAATTGATTGATTTCTTATATATTTGTATTTGGGAGTTAAAATGATTATTGATTAATCTTTCTTCATTACATGTAACATGAAATGTGTTCATTTATTAGCTATTAAGATCTGACCTAATTTAATTTAATGCTTAAGCTAATTTAGTTTAGCATTTTATGTTTTTACTAGAATGTATTTCAATTTACTTAATGTCTTTGCAGTGAATAGGGAAGAAGTTATCTTTTATGTGTGCTGTTTTATTCACATTTTGTATTTGATTCACAGATAGCACTTCTGAATGTATTCTATCATTAATGATTAAATGATTTTAATATATATATAAAATAAAACTTAAGGATTATCTCTACACTTTTAAGCATACTAATACATCAATAAATAAATGCAAGCTATAGTTAATTCAGAACTGCCATCTGTAATTGCATTTACTGTAAATGCAAATGGAAGTAGAAGTTATACTCTAAGTTATTTATTGCTGATATTTATTTATGAGTTAATATTTTGAAAATTGCAGAGCTAATACCAATATTTTATTTATAATATAACATTGTGTTTGATATATATATATATAAGTGTAATAATACTGAAGGCTAAATGGATTTATAAGTAACCATTAGAAACCAGTTAACATTTAGACAACCCTAATATAGGTAACAATCAACAATCACAAACTGTTGTCAAGGCAATCTTCTTTTAACCTTTATTGAAAGAGGTTACCTTAACAACAATTTGAGATTGTTGATTTTTATCTATATTGGGACTGTCTAAGTTTTGATTAGGTTCAAATGGTTATATATATATCAGAGATAATATATATATATATAAAAATAAAACTTTGGACTTTATAATTTTTAGTATGTCAATGTATAAATAAATAACTACAATTAGCTTATGGAGGGACTTCCACAGATGTAAATTTATCCACAGAATAATGTAACTTTTTATACAGTAATTCATATTCATGAATTTTCTTTTTAATGCCCATTTTTACTGACCAATATAACTTGTCACACACTTGCATGCCACTTTATATATAATATTGTATTTGTTAATTTTATAACAACATTCTTTTTACTAATAATTAAAATGAGAAAAAAACATTAATATATTCATATACCACATATTCTTTTTCTTTTCAATACTTTTTTTTCTTCATTTATATTTATACTTATGTAACATATATAAACTGTCTTTCCTTTTATCTTCTATATTTAATAATTCATTAACATAGTTTATATTGTTGGATAACTGACTATTTTGAATTTGACACAACATTTTTATTTCTAAATAAAATGTTTTAAATTCAGTCAATTTGTAGGGTGTACAGTATAATTACAACAAATATTTGTTGTTATTTTAATATTGTATTTAATGTAATACCACATACTAGCAGTTTAATTATTAATGAAACAAATGCTATAAAATTAACAAATGTAATATTATATATAAAGTGGTCACATAATTGTGGTGTGAAAAATACTTTACTACTGAACAGCGTAGTATAAATTGATATAATGTGATGTCTTACTGGTTTTATATACTGTCTAGAATTATCAGTTAATAAAATCAATAAGTATTTATATATATATATAATTATAGTCCATAATATAATTTTTTTTAAAAATCATTTAACATATTTTTTCATTACTAATCTTGATTTTTTTAAATTTTATGAACCATTTTTTTTATTTCACTTGTCCTCCAGTATTTAAATTATAGATAATGTAGAAAGCTTATTTACCTTCAGGGAGATTGTCAATTAGTAGTAATTGTTAGTTTTCTGACAACATCAAAAGCAAAGGTTATCTCTGTTTACATGGATAAAATCTTATTTCTGTTTTTTATGAAAATAATAATCTATGAAAAATATTTAACTCCACATTATATAATAAATGTGCCAATAGTTTTTAACAAGCTTTTCAGAATATCTTTATCCTGAGACCAATTTCTAGCTCTGACTTTCATCAGTGTGCACTAGTATATTCAAACATTAGATTTAAAATACCAGGTCAAGCCCCAACACCTTATCTAATGTTTAACTATTAAGTAGGAAATCTGAAATTTTCAGACATCCATATCTCTTCAAATCCAGTTATCTAACTTAAATAGCCATATGGAACTGAACTAAGTTGAGACATACCATATATTAATAGCTTTAGCAATATAAAATCACCAAAGCCTTAAGAGCAATAACAAATAACTGCAAAAAAATCAAGTCATATATCATGTGACTTAATTTAATAAGCTTCTATTACAAATGTTATATAATAAATATGCCAATTAGCTCTTAACAAGCTTTTCAGAATATCCTTATCCTCACACCAGTTTCTAGCTTTGGCTTTCATCAGTGAAACACTAGGATACTCAAGCATTAGATTTAAAATACTAGGTCAAACCCAGTACTTTATCCATTGTTTAACTATTAAGTAGAAAATCAGAAATTATTGTTATTGCTCTTAAGGCTTTCACAATTTTATATTGCTAAAGCAATTAAGATATGGTATATCTGATTTTAGTTCAATCCCATATGGCTATTTAAGTTGAATAGCTAGATTTAAAGACATATAACTGTATGAAAATTTCAGATTTTCTACTTAATAATTAAACATTGGATAAAGTGCTGGACTAGATCTGGTATTTTAAATCTAATGCTTGAATATTCTAGTGCCTCACTGATGAAAGCCAGAGATAGAAACCAGTCTGAGGATAAGGATATTCTGAAAAGCTTGTTAAGAGCTATTGGCATGCTCATTATATAACATTTGTAATACAAGCTTATTAAATTAAGTCATATGATATGTGACTTGATTTTCTTCCAATTATTGTTATTGCTCTTAAGACTTTGGCAATTTTATATAGCTAAAGCTATTAATATATGGTGTATCTAAACTTAGTTCAGTCCCATATGGTTATTTATATTAAATAACTGGATTTGAAGACATATGGATATCTGAAAATTTCATAGTTTTTATTTAATAGTTAAACACTGGATAAAGTGCTGGCTTGACCTGGTATTTTAAATCTAATGCTTGAATATCCTAGCACCTCACTAGTAAAAGTCAGAGTTAGAAACCAGTCTGAGGATTAGGGTATTTTGAAAAGCTTATTAAGAGCTATTGGCATGCTTATTATATAACATTTATAATACAAGCAAGTCATATGATATATGACTTGATTTCCTTGAAATTAATTCAGCATATATATTGATTGTTATCATATATATATATTTACAAAGAATTTCTAAAGCAACATAATAAAAATATATTATTACATAAATTATAATTTTTTGAACTTATTTCTTGTTTATTTTCATATTTGTCTACATTCTGTCTATATTATTTCCCCCCACCCTTAGATTGTAAGAAAGATAACAAAAATGTTTTACATGTAGGAACAATAAAAATAAATTGAAAATTAGACATCAAAACCACATTTAATGGATAACAATTATAATGTATATATTTAGATATGAAAAAATCTAAGCATTTAAATTTTGAAATAAAGATGTTGAAAAATGTTAAGATGTTATAAAGAAAGATTAATTTAAAAAGGTTTATATATATAACAATGACAAAACAAGTTTTGAATAGAAAATGTTAGGAAACTGGTGTATTTATAGACATGTAAGTATAATAATTGAAGGGCATTTTATATAAAAGTGTAAATTTAAAAAAATTAAAATATAAAAGGATGTAGACATATATGAAAGAAAACAAAGTTAAGTTTAAAAAAATGTAATTGATGTGATAAAATGTTTTTTATTATGTTGTTTAGGAGATGTTTTGTTTACATATACTTGTGCATAAATATACTTTATATCAATAATTTTTATTAAAACAGGCAAAACTCTCCATATGTGTTGCCATTCAATGCAAGCCAGAGTAAGCCAGAAACTAGTCTGGGGATATTGGATGAGTAGGCACTAGATGGGGAATTTTTTGCACAAGCCTTCTGGCATCCATTGATTGCTCTGGCTTGCACTAAGTGGCAATACATATGGAGAGTTTTGCCTGTTTTAATGACAGTTAAAAGAAAGTATAAGAAATGGTGATCATGTGATGTTATATAAATAATCTTTGATAATTATCATATAATATGATCAAAACATTGGAGAAAAAATGAAATAAAAAGTGACCACAAAATACAATAAAGAAAAAGTGTGTCAAATAATTTTTAAAAAATATCTAAATTTATTAGGTGTTCTAGAGATCTAATTAGCTGAAGAACATGCCAACGTAATATCCACACAAATATTTAACTGTATTCATTTAATATATTTTATTTTAAGGTGTTAAATATTCAACATATCAATTGCAATTTTAAATTGTGTTTAAACAGGTCATATAATATTAAACATTTATTATATAAGACTAAGGCAATTATAGTTCCATTGCAAATATCACATAAATTGGTAATTAATAAAAGTGGTGAATTAAATGTGTAATATCAGATAAATGTAATAGGCTTCATCATAATAAATGTGGAAAGATATTTGCACCCTCTTGAAGATGAAAACTCTAATATAATCTGGATAAAATTGATCACTATCTAATATATAAAAAAAAAAATTCAATATTTTTATTAGATGAGGTTTAACCTTTTATATTGTCCATTAGGGTATATACTATCAATTTACAGCTTAGGTATACACTATATTTTTTATTTTATTTATATAGAATCCCTGATTATTAAAATACCTAATCAATATCTTTCTAATTCCATCTCACCATACAATGACAATATATTTTTAATAGTCCTAAATACAAGAGTAGAAAATAGTAATGATTTATTATGGTTTATATCATCTTACAAGAACATGGGTTATTTATTTAATATTTTCATTTGCAAAAACTGTAGCTCAATTTTAAAAGAAATAAGTTTCTCTTCAATAGAAACTAAAATAACATTTAATTTCAAGAGTAAAATCATAACTTAAACTTATTCCATAAATCATCTGTTTATATATGTGCATTTCATAGAACTTAAATAAATAGATGTTAGACATATGTGTATAAATGTGTTTACACATGGATGTACTTATAAATAATATTAAAGTGAATTTCATTACAACAATAATTACTTAGTAAATTTTCATAAAACAATGCCTCGAGCTAATCAATTATAATAGAGTGAAGTTTGCAAATCATTTAGAAACAAAAGAGGCAACAAGCAGATCATTAAAGAAAAGATCTTTTTTTTCATTATTTAAAAAAAAGTGTATTTCCATACATAGATATTGCCTATTTTAAAAGAAAAATTTCATAATAATAAATATTTTTATATTATAAAAAACAATGAAAGATATATTTATTCAAAACTTATATTTTAAAGAAAAACCTAAAAATATATAGCTAAATAAGAAGTAAACATCTGCTTCGAACAGCAAGGTTAAATCCCAAATTAAAGTTTACCAACAACTAGAATGCAATTAATACCATACCCTAAAGGTTTATTTACTTCTGATGGAAATTACAAATACATGCAATTAAGTATGAATAGTATAAATATACATGCACATTTATTGAAATAGAATACAAAACTCTTTCGGATTGGGTTATTTGGGGTTTAGTGTCTGGTCTTATAATTCCTTCATATGACAACGGGAGAGTGGGGATGAAGAAATTCTGCAGACGAACTCCACTACATCTACTAACTACATCAATATATCCAATCCATTGACCCAATTTAACAACGACACAAATAACCTAAGATTACCCTACCCTAATATAATTTACAAATCTATACAGCCATTCATGCCCGACTTAAGTTTAACATTTATATAATTAATTTAACGAAAAACAAAAAATCAGGATAAAAACTTAAAGAACAAAAAATAAATAAATGGAAATGATTTTACATAAATAAGAAAAAAAATACATCAAATAACACTATTAATAAAGAATTTAGTTTGGTCAGATAGGATTCTATTTGTAACAATTAAATACTAGGAAAGTTTAAAATTTAAAGTTTTTAGTGTTTCAAATTAATATTGTTCGTTATATTTTATAAAGTTCTTACAGTTTTAGAAATGTTCATCTTTTACAGTTGCTTGCCATTTGAAATCCAGCATTAAATTTCTCGATGATCTTGTGGTCCTCTAAATATAAGAAAAGCAATGTTTCATTTTTCCATTTTATAACAACTGAAGGGATTGAACGTGCGTCTTTCCATCCCTTCACCACCAACTCTCCACCTTAATACATCTCCATCTTCTCGTAATAATAACTACCAATTACTAATTAATAATTTCCAAATTTTCCTTTTATACATATTCGAAGGATTGACTTGGCATTATGTCATCGATGTGATGATCCTTTCGCTGAGGTCTGATTTCCCGATGGATTTCTTTCATTGGCTAAAAGTTTCTATTGTTTTCCTATCTGACCGATGTTTTACATTTAAATGCCCAAGGCTGGTTTACATTTGACTAATTAAATTTATCATTTCCATTTCTGATTAATTAACCTGTTTTCCAAATCAAAGATATATTTAAAGATAAATTTAAAGATATAATTTTATCTCCAAATCTTTTTAAAATTTAGTTTTAAAATACTTTTTCTTTAATAAAGTTTTATTTTAATAATTTTTTATTATTTTTTAAATTTAATATTTAATATTTTAAAATAATATTTAATTTTAATTTTTTATTTTTTAAAAAAAATTTTTAATTTGAAATTTTTATATTTTATTTTATTTTTAATAAAAAAAAAAAAAAAAAAAATAAAAAAAATTTTTTTTTTATATATATTAATAACAAAATTGCCAAGGAAACTATAAACAACATTAGCAATAAAAAAAATTGAATATATGCCTTGTCATTGAAAAATCAAATTTTAATTTCTCAAATGTTTATTGCTAGATTCAGAGGATATACAAATAATAGAATTATTAATTATTTTATTTATATTGCCCAAATCTTTCAATGAATTTATGTGATATTTATACACACCCCAATACCTAAGAATTATATTGTGCTATGGTTTAATGTATTATTGCTACTAACCTAAGAATAATATGTAACGATGAAATTGGGAAATATCTGAAATGAAGCATTTGGTAACTTGATATCTTATGTACATATTTGTTGCTAAGAGACACAAATCTCTGAACACGGAGTTATGCAAACTACCTCAATAAAATTAGAACAATAAACATTAATAAAAAATCACTCAATGATTTATTAGAAAGATATCCTGAACAGTATCTGAATTTTAATCTTTCACAAATCTAGTATAACTCACTATGTTTTGGATTTTACAATGTTCATAAACATTTGGGCATTGTGTGTTTTGTCATTCTATCATCTGTTGACTCCATTTCAAGTTTTATTATCTATTTATTTAATATTTAATATAAATGTGTTTGTTGTGAGTAAATGTTTTAGATTTACATATAATCAAAGGAATATAATGAGTCAAAAATACCATTGAACAATATTGTATTTAAGATAACTTATTTAGGTTTCAAATTATCTATCGTTTCAAGTCTGAATAAGTTCTAAGATTTAATAAACTTTGTATATTTAATAAAATGAAAGTAAATATGGATTTTCCTCTGATTCTCAATATGTCCTTCATTTGACATCACAATTAGTTTTACCCATTGGACAAGCATCTTATATTAGATTTATCTATTTATGTTTTTATTTAGTGCATTTATGAATTATTATTATTATTATTATTATTATTATTATTATTATTATTATTATTATTATTATTATTATTATTATTATTATTATTATTATTATTATTATTATTATTATTATTATTATTATTATTATTATTATTATTATTATTATTTAATATTAATAAATTGTTATCATCACTATTATATTAAAGTTATAAACATTATTTGTTTTATTTAGTCAAGGGATATAAATGAACAATACATGGGTGTATAATTCAAATAGCATTACCCTTTATACATATATTTTGGTTCAAATAAAGGTTATATTATTATCCTATAAAATCTTATCATATATATATATCAGAGCTAGTATTCTTATTATTTCATATTCAATTTAAACTTGTAATGGTATGGATTAAGAATGTCAAGTCATCTTAATATAAATCTGAATTTATTTAATGTTCAATAGAGTCTCTGTTCTTCAGGTATCATACATACACTTGTTTATTCATACCATTATAATGTGTGTATATATATTAAGAAATTATTTTTGGCTGTTTATCAAATATACATTGTATATATAATTGAAAGAATTCATGGTGTGGAGGTTTTTCAGACTCCTGCCATACTTCAAATTTGGAGTAAATCTAGACCAAAAATTTTTTTTAAAAAAAAAATATTTTTTCTTTCAGATAGCTTATTAATAGTTAATCCTGCTAACCATTCATCATTGCTCAGTAAATGAATATTTAGCAATGCTCAGTTAGAAAGTAACACCAAGG
Source organism: Epiperipatus broadwayi (assembly GCA_028023455.1). Taxonomy (NCBI): domain Eukaryota; kingdom Metazoa; phylum Onychophora; class Udeonychophora; order Euonychophora; family Peripatidae; genus Epiperipatus; species Epiperipatus broadwayi. The sequence goes on along the minus strand of JAQFVV010000496.1, from coordinate 281,817 downwards.
ATGAAAAATTACTTCAACTCTTTTCATCTTGCAAATGAAAAGCTTGAATGAATATTGTTTTTTTACTGTTCATATTTGAGGGAAAGAGCCTTCCTTCACAGTGATCTATTTATTAAAAAAACTGTTTCATATATATATGTATGTTGTAATGGAACAAAGACTTGGTGTTAACCTAGGGTGATGGGACTCATCATCTTCAGCCCCAGTTACAACAAAATTTAAATATAAATACAAATGATTATGAAGAGTATGAGTAATCAGCGCAGAATTAACTACAAATTCTACAGCATTACACAAAAGTAATAATCATTCATCATGATTGATCAACAATAAAAATATATTAACAATCAATTTTGTGACTAATATGAAATAAGTCTACTATAGACTAGGCTAATTATTTAGCCACTGTCAAACCAAGAGCAGGAATATAAACAGTGATTATCTGGATGCACACATTTATGTGCTATTTCATCAAACTACAACAATAAATTAAATAATGCTGAGATACTAAAAAGATCCTGACCATCATCAATGCTCTAGCTACATAGTACCATTAATGGATTGGTCAACTATAAACTTAATTGTTAATAAATACTAAACTAAATAAAATATAGTCCATAAAGTTTAAAGGATATTTTCTTTGTGCCAATCCAGGATCATCATCAACTGGATATCCATAAACACTAAATATAAACTCTTTTATATAACAGACTGTTAGGCATGAATCTGACTCAGGATCAAAAGCTCTATAACTTATTGTGATTAAGAGATATAATCCTAATATATAATGTTTATTCTATGATTAATTAAATTGACTGGAATAATTTTAACAATGAAATATCAATTTATTAATAGCAAAAATGAAATTAAGGTCTGCAGAATATGGCTATAAAATATAATTAAGTCTTCTGATTTTGATAATACAAAAAACATCCCTATTGCATTGTAATTACAAATATGTTTCATTAGGTTTACATGAATCACACTTATATATAAGCACACAGATGTACAGTATAATAGTTTATGAACATATTTGAATTATCATATAATAATAAAACAATATAATTGATTTATCTTATAAGTATCTATTTGCCACACATCTATGTAAGCACACATATGTGCTATCACATATGGAAATTGTTATATAATAATAAAAATAAGTCATCACATTTTGATGATACATAAATAATGACTGTTTTTGTGTACATATGTGTGTACCCATAAAATGTGTGCACACATAATGTGTGCACCCACTGGCATTTATAAAAAAATAAACCTAATATATTTTCTCAATACACAATTAATACAATGTCAAGACATATAAAACACACACACATATATATATATATAAACACAGATATGTGGTATAATAATTTATGAATATATTTGAATTGTCATAGACTTATAAAAAATTTCAATTCATTTTTAATAATACATAAATGCACATGCAGGCATGTATATATAAAAATAATAGAATGAATCAAAGTCATTAATTCATTTATCTAATGGTAAGAAAAGGTTTTCTTTTACTTTTTAAAAAAAAATATTAATTTTTGACAGTTCTTCATAAAAGTTTTCTTTTTTTAAAAAAAAGATTACTCTTGATTAATTATAAATGTCTTTTTAAAAAAACTATCCAGCAAGTCCCCCCTCCCCCCAATCTAGAAAGACTTTTGGAGTTTACTTTTTTTTTTTTCAAAATAAAATTGTGTATGAATCAATCACTTATTTTTTAGACTTTTAATTCAAGTAAAATTTATTTACTTGTTTTACTTTTAAATTTTGTTATTGGAAATTTTAAATGTCATTTCAAGAAATTATTTAAAATACTATCATTCTTAATATATATAATCCTGCTCACCAGCTGTAGTTTATAAATATATGAAGCAGTATATTTCTTTTATCTGTGTTTCTCTGCATATAAATAAAACAGTATACATATAATCTAATTCTTCAGCAAGCTGATGGCCTCTCTGGGTAAGCTGGTCCATTCTAAACAAGTAGACTGATTTATTGTCATTTTCAGGAAAGGTATAATTCAAGTAATTGTTTCCCTGCACTGTCTCCCTTTGGTCCGTATGCTGTCTAATACATGCATATATACGGTTCATGAAAAACACAGAAAGCAGATCCTTTAATTCCCTGTGAATCCAAACTCTATTGTAGTGAGCTAATAGCAGCAGCTAGACTTGCATTGTATCTTCATGGTAGTTATGCTGTCATAATCTGTAAAATTTTAAAAAACTCCCCTAATCTTTTTTACCAAGCTTCTTATAGTCAGGGTGAAAAAAATACAGCAATTAAAAATAATTTTTACTTATCTTGATTAAAAAAATTTAATGACTCTTTTCAATCTATCTTAGTCCTTTGAAAAACAGCTTTGTAGGATTTTATCATATGTTATACATGATTTGATTTTAAAAATTTGCTAATCATAATAGGTATTGGAATTTTATAATTAACAGTATACCCATTGTAACATAAAAACATACTTATTTTAATTGCCAAATCAGAATTAATAAAATATTAATTAGACCTTTTTAAATGTTTAATTTATAATAAAATAATTTTAAATTCAAAATTATTTAATTCTTAACTGTTATTCCAGTGTAATACAGAAAATATCTTAAAAAAATTGTTTATTTTTACTTTTCAGCTTTACACATATATGTGCACACACACTCTTATGTGGCTGTATGCCATGAGACACATAAGTTTTAATATATATAATGTTTGTGATAATATTTTACTTTTAATTATAAGCTGGATCATTTTCATCAGTTTTAATTATTAAGTGGTTTTTAGAAAAATTCAAACTTTATTTAACCTTTTCAAATAACACAGAATTAATACATAAAATAATGTTTTGATTGCGTATAATTATTCTCTCTTCTGCACCTGTTTCAGGCTTGACTAGTGACAATACTAGCATAGGAATTAAACAAGGAACCTTTAAATTCATGACTACTGAATTTAAGGTGATTATGTCAAAGTCTCACAGATCTCAAGATATCTAGCTCGGTTTCCATGCTAATACTATCATTGATAATTCCAGCAACTTCTGAAGAAGAGAAAAAAATAACTCCTCTGAAGAAAAAATGTGTTAAACACTAAACTGATATTAATAGTTGAATATATTTCAAAGTTTACATAAATTTAGATTTTTATAAAGACATTAAACAGTTAATAGTAGATAAGGGAAATGGAAATAGTCCATCATTAATATATATATGTAAAGAAAAATATCCAAGTGGGCAACATAAATATACATGTTTAGCTATTTGATACCTCTAATTCACCTGATGAGTAAAAGTTGTTAAGAAATTCTTACATAAGTAGAGAGAATATGGTCTGAGTTTCTATGCTCATAAATATTTATACCATAGTAGAGTAGAACTGAGAGACACACTGATAAAACATATACATAAAACAGTTAATAATTATATTAAATATCTAACAAAGAAATTGTTACTCACTTCTTTGAGGAAGAGTTATTTTAATTCACGTGCTACTTCATTTACATATTTACACTTTGATCTCTCTAATCATGTTTTTATTTTTTGTTTATTCTTTATATGATTTGGTATTTGATTATTTACAATCATTCCAGTTTCTTAGAATTGTTTAAATTTTTAAAAAAATTAGATACTTGAAATCTTTGTTTTGAATTCTTTGATTTTTTTTTTTTGACATTCATGTGAATATAATTGGATTTCTAGACTTATTCTTAAAGTAACCTGTATCATGTAAAGATATTTCTTGTCTTATTTTCTACTAATTTCGTCTTTTTTTTAATCTTAAAAATAAATAGTTAAATTTGTCAACTAAATTAGAAATGTCTAGTATGAAATTTTATCTTTATTGCCACCCAAATTGATTTATTTTTGTACATTCTTTTTCCTTTTTCCTTTTTATTACTTCAACATCTCGATGTTTTTAAATATATATATATATTATAATTAATTTGTTTAAAATTAAAGATATTCCAGGTTTAAATTTTGATATAATTACATCAATATAAAACTTACTAATAAATATTATGTCAAAACATTTCATATTCTCTTTATTTTAAAACAAATTTCATTATTATGAATAAATAATTTTTCATGTAAACTTTTTATTGTAGTTTCAGTCACTTTATGATCTTAATCAAGGATTACATGCTATTGAATATCCTCCCCCCCCCTATAAATTTCACTTACATCATACTGTTTTTATAAAGGATAACATATTCTTGAATACCTTTTTTTGTTATACATGTTAATCATAATTTATGATATTTATTAAGTTACATGTTATTGAATATTTTTACTTTTTATTCCTACACAGTTCAACTACAACTATTGTCTTTATCAAAGGCTATATGCTATTTAATATGTTTTATTTGCTACATATTTCAATCATGACATCATTTTTAGCAAGAGTTATCTGATACTGATAAAAACTATAAAATAAGGTTGAAAACATCATATATAGATATAAAAAAAATTGTAGAATGTATATATTACATAATAATAAAATAACAAACTTTTATGTGACTTCTATAGATTCTCTTGGATTATGTGGTGGTGTGCTTTGGTTTTCAGTCACTTTCCTGTGGCTATCTTTAGTGCTATTTTTCAAGGTTTGCATTTATTTGAACAGCAAAAACTGGCATCAAAATATTGATTTATTTGTTCAAAAAGAATTCTAAAGATGTCAGCATTATGCAGAAAAAGCTGGCAGATAGTTTCTACATATTTTTACATGAGAATGTTTTTTCAAACAGAATTCTTTTTTTTTTTGTTAGATTTCAAAAATAAAAGCCTATATTTTCCATAGTTTGTGTTATATATTTATAATTATTTTTCACAAAATATTTGCTTAATATTGAGTTTTGTAGAAGAAAAATGTAATTAGAATAAGATTTTATTCAAAATATTTACTTTTAGAAGAAGGTGCATCAAAAAAAAAAGTATGACCATAACATATAATTATCTAAATGAAAGTACATTAGTAATGATTGTAAATGATTTATTTTTATTATTTTTTTAAAATTATAAATGGAATTTTAAATTTTAATAAAATTTCATTAGCTTTCGGTAGTCTAAACAATAATTTCTTCAAATATTAAAAACTGAATCAAAACAATTTTAATTTTATTAATTTAATATTTTTATTAGTGACTGTTATAACCATCCAATTAAAAAAGAAAGTTGTAAGTTTAATTTAATCTATTACTAAAGATTCTAAAAAAAATGGAACAATTGAACAGATCAGGAGAGGGGTGGTGCCAGCATGGCCATTTGACTAAGGCTACAATGTTCAAGAGGCCTATTTTTGTTGGACAAAATTTAAAAAAAAGCTAAATATATTTATTTCTAATGTGTATAAATAAAAATTGTATTCAACTTATTGTACTAACTTTTTATATAAGAAAAGGATTCAGTCGTTTTGTTCTTTAAATTTAAATATGATGGTTTTATTTTATAGAACTATTGTAAAATAAAAACTTCATATTTAATTTACCTGAGCAATTTGTTGATAGACATCTCTATGTTGTTACAACCTTGCGTGTAACTGTAATGTTTGTCATATGTTTTAGACATTTATTACAATTGTTAACAAAGTAGTCTCAATGTTATTTGAAAGCGATCTTATTTTTAACAATAAATTCATAAAGACAATTGTTTTTATTATTATTACCACTATTACTACCACCATTATAACTATTACCACTACTACTACCACCACCACTATCACTACTATTACTACTTGCATAATTTTGTACCAGTTCTTTCGCTGTTTAGTTTTGGATGACAATGAACAAATTTGAAAGTGGCATGGCAAAAAAAAAATGAGCCAAATTACAAGAAGAAGTAGTCAAAAGATCAAAATTTATTACAGAATTTCTGATCAAAAACCAAAAACCCATGAGGCTGAGAATGATCAGATTAGTAGAAACAGTCAAGTGGTTGTATTACTTTCTATACCAGACAATGACTGTTCCTCACAAGCATTTTATAAAGAAATATATCAAACAATTGAATTGGGACAACCTTCTACAGGGGAAAAAGTAATTTAAAACAGAGTCTGAAAGTTGCTTATTATCACAATGCAACATTGAATTGATTGATAAGAGGAACAAGTTTCATATTAAAAGTCTTCTGAAAGTTCCAGCTTTTGAAATATCAATCCATCTTTCTAATGATAATGACAATCATTCTTTTCCAGTTAGACTTTTTACAGGGACACTTACAAAGAGGAAAATACAAAAAAGATTGACTGTATTGGAGCAAAGAAATATTTCTTTATATTATGCTCCTCGTTTTTTGTTCAACAAAAAAGATTTCTTCAAATGTAAGCACATTAGCTGAACATCCAAGTTGGGGATATTGCAGAAAGATGGTAAAGACTGAAAGACATTGTACCAAATCATGAAAATGCCAATATACATAAAGGAAATTATATTACTTGGAAGGAAGCAATGAAAGCAGTAACATGTAATTCTGTGATCGATAATTTTGTTGTTAATCAGCTTAAGACAAAAAGTAGAAAAATGGAATTTCTTGGCTGAAAGAGGATTTGCATTACATGGATTTTTCAAATGTATAGAAGACACTAATGGTAAACTTTTTGGGCCTAGTTGAGCTTTTGAACAAGTACAATCAATTACTGAATGATTATGTCACCCAAGTTCAGCAATTTACAAGAAAATAAATCCCATCTTCAGGTGCATTATTTCACTCATCATATTCAAAATGAATTTATTGAAATCTATGTTTGTTTTGCTCAGAAAAAAATTATAGAAGTTAAAGCAGCAAAATGTAGATAAAACATGTGACTATGCTCACAGTAAAATATTTTGTTATTTCTTTGAATGAAACATGACTATGCTCATTAAGAGCAGCTATTATTTATCTCAAGATATGTTAAAGTTACAGACATAAGTTTTTCTATTGAAAATTGCTTTATTGTGTTTTGTGGGTTTCCTAAAAAGACTGATGAAGAAATTGCTCAAATTTTTTTTTGAAATCCTCAATAATTTTGACCTTAACTTTGGTGATTGTGAAGATCAATTGTATGACAATGATGCCAGTATGGCTGCATGTATAATGGTGGTCAAGCTAAACTGAAAGAAAAAAATAAGAATTACTTGTTTTCAAGTTGTGCAAACCATATATTAAATTTAGTTGGAGTGGATAGTGCTGAGGCATGTAAATAAGCGATTACATTTTTTGGAACTATTCATAAAATATATAATACCTTTATCTCTAGTTCACAAAGATGGGGAATTCTGAAAAAATATGATTCTGTATTTCTCCTTCAAATGTCCAAAAATGAGGTGGTCATCCAGGATAGATTGTATTCAACCTATTGCTCAAAATTTGGAAAGTATTAGAAATGCTGTAAAAGAAGTAAGCATGCTTACAAAAAGCAGAATATAATTGGATGTGATATGGTGTGAGTTCAACTTCTCAGTGAATATTGTCACTGTGCATATAGGCCAGCAACATATGAAGAAGAGTGGAGAATAATACTATTCAAAACATTGTCTAATTACTAACCTGTGTTGTATATTGTGTGTTATTACTAACAAGTTGTTTGTATTTGGAAAGTTTAAATAAAGTTTAAAATTTTCTATACAATCAACATTCACTCATAGATGATGGAAATAGTGGAAATAGTCCAACATATCACATCTAATAATATACCATCATTACAAACCTTCAGACAAATAGCAGAATATAAGGCAGAGATTGAATTGAAAAGTATCTGGACAGATTTAAATGTGTTTTAATGGCACCAATTTGGATTAAAGTGCTAACAATGATACATGAGATAAATCTACTATCAGAATGTCATGATGTAATATTGGATGCAGAAAGAGACAATATCAATCAATTACAAGAAATGTTCTGAAGCTTAGAGGCAAGTGGCATGAAATATTTCAAGAAACCCAAACAATGTCAAATAAAATAGGTATATTGACCAACTTTAATTTGTGTAATGGTTCCACACTCAAAACTCAACAACATGCAGAAAATTACTTCATGGTAAATATCTTCTATCACATAATAGACTTTGTACTTAATGGGCTTAAGCATTGATTTTCTGCAGGCAATGAAATATGCAACAATTTTGATTTCTTACGGGATTTTAAGGAATCAAGTAAAGACAAATTATTTCAAAAAAGTTATCAGATTTGTGAGCCACTATTCAAATCAAGTTTTAGTTACGTAACTTTTTGATGAAATACTTGCTTAAAGAGGGTTTGATGTAAATTTTACAAATTTTAGTCAAGTTGTGTTGAGTTGGTAATTTGAAACCTATTCGTATCACATAAACTTTCTCGGTAATGAATAGATGGAAATCAAATCAAATTCCTGAATTACTTTCTAGTTGAAAAAATGAAAAGAAAATCCAGTTTGGAAAACGATTGAAATGCAAGCCTGTGGACCTAAATGTCCATGACTGTCACTATTTTATATATAAACTTATTTCAGGTGTGACATTGTTGTCCAATGTTTGTAATATCACCAAATACACTCTGCTCTGCTTGGTGAGTGTTGGTGGTGTGACAGATTTGAGATGGTATGGATTACTGTCCTGTTACTTATGGTACTTAAACTTTTTATAAATTTCTGAGCAATAAACTTTTTGGTTATCATTCCGTGCTTTGGTGCAGTTGTAGGTCTAATACCCTGGAGCTCAAGATCCAGGTTTTGCTAATTGCCTTTTCTCTTCTATATTAATGGATTCCTGAAGAATAATCATTTGGCTGTCATTTATCGGTTGGACTGTTATGAATCTGAGCAATAGTTTGGGTGGTTACTTGTAATTCATAACTGGCGGCCGTGATGTGCATAATGGATACGAGATCATATGCAATAACTGATTTATAAGATTACATAGATGGAGGAAAAAAGAAAGATACAGTCGATCACATGATAAAATCAGTTGTTATTTTTTCTTATGTATATTGGTGGAAATGTTGAGTGGTGGGCTCTGGAGTTTATGACTCATTTTCCAGTTCTGTGACATTTTAGCTATTGTTTTCCATGCAGTAATCTACTCAATTATTATCCATTTTAATTTTTTTTTTTTTAAAGTATTATTAATTTATTTTTTCAGAGTGGATTTTTGTAATTTTTTCTATTTCCACTTGTATTATTAATGAAGAAGATAAAAAATATATAATTAACCATTCTCTGCATGCTTGTTGTATATTTATTTTGCAATATATTTTCGATTAATGATAATGTATCTTAATACTATATTTAGTAAATTATTTTCTTCAGGAAATTGGAAAGAATCAATTTGAATCTAAGATTCAATTAATAGTTTCTAATCTAAAATTTAAAAAAAAAAAAACGCAAATAAATTTTTCTATTCATTAAAGAAAAAATATCCTAACAGCATTAAATGTTTTTACAATTTCTAAAAAAAAAAAAAATACAAGATATTGTTTTTGTTTTTTTTTAAATTAAAAATATCTTCAACCATAAATTTTAATCATGGATGCATAAAAAACAGAAAAATTTATAAAATAATTGAATTAAAATCCTTCATTTTATATATATTTAATGAATGTATACATAAATGCAAATTTTAATATATAATTTCTCTTTTTATTTTGCGTGTGCTTTACATTCGCATGTGCTCGAACAAAAATGCCTATCTATATGATTGCATTTTAAATTGCGCTTCACGCAAAAAAGTGAAGCTTATTTATTATTAGAAAAGAATTATACGGCTGAGCGCTTTCAGAGAACTTAAGTCTCCATATTCATAGCCTACTTTAAGCGAAGTTTAACAGTAATTTATGCAAAGTTTTTTTTCATAAAGACCATTTTCTGGAGATTGCAAAGCACGATTCTTTTCGGTTTATTGCATAGTTGTCATTTGCAATAAATCATGCCTCCTTAATCTTTCGTTTCATATCATTACGTTCAGTGCACAGTGCCCTTGCCATAGTGGATTCGAACACATGGGCTGTTGTTTTTTGGTGCTTAAAGAATAATCTATGCATATATATATATATACGATTGTGCCAATTGAAAATTCATTCATCTACAAAAGAGTTAGAAAATATGTTACTAGTCAAGCGTTGATGGCCTAGCGGTTAGTATAGCTGTCTTCCAAGCAGATGCCCTGGGAACGCTTCCCGGTCAATGCTTTCACATATAAAAAAAAAAGTATGTTACTAAATGAATCATTGACTTATACTGGCATCAAATTTTTTTATTGTATTTTCCCAACTACAACATTTCTCAACAAGACTCATAGATATTTTTTTGATAAAAAATGTGCATTGTGTAAATTAGTAGAATAATTTTTTATATATTATTTAATTATTTTCCATTTTCAATAACTTAAGATCAAATATATTTTTCTCCAATACACCATTAAGCAAGATTTCAACTATTGACAATAAGATAATAACAACTGCAATATTATTACAAAGATTTACGCAGCTATTAAGAAGTTTTTCAAATAATCAAAACTGACATAACTATATTGTTTAACAATTTTATGAATACTGGTGGAAGAAGTATTATGGAGACTTAAGATACTGGTCAAGTTTTACTTTGATCTAAAAGAAAAGTGAATTCACTCTTGCACAATTATCGGTTTTAAGATGTAGTGGTTATGTAGTATTTCAATTATGTATGTATGTAGTACTTCAATTATGTACTCATGTTGAGAGAAGTGCAAGAAAAAATAATAATTACTAAAATATATCAATGTCTTTAATCTATCAAATGTAACAGATAAGTTTTGAAGGAAATGTAAGCATATTATTCTTAATGTTGTTATGCATAAATTTATTGTAATTGTCCAAGAAATTCATTTTTAAAATAAATATCACAATATAAATTACCATATATTTTAAAAAGAATATATCTAATTTTTTTATGTAATAAGTCTTCAACTGATGGACATTTCCTTCATTTTCTCTAGCACTAATTTGATACTATCATTCAGCACTTGATTTTAACATTAAACCATTATTCTATATTAGAATTCAATAAATTGGATTTGATTTATTACAAATATAAGTTTACAAGCTAAAAACATCTGTAAAAATTATATTTGAACTTTGCAAATGTAGAAAAAAATGTTGAAATATATAATGAGGAACAGTATTTGTTTTCTTATTGGTTGATTGGAATGAAGCCAGGAAAAGAAATGTATCATCAAAATCTTTGTTGAATGAACTTCATTTGTAAAACATGAATTATTGTTATGTCATTATAAATCTATGAAACTTTGTTTTAAAATTTAAAATTGCCATTAAAATTATTAAATTATCACAAACATTCTATACTACAGTGTTCAAAAAAATGTTATCTATTCATAGTTTTCTTTTTATCATTGCTATGAATTTCTTAATTTGTATTTTTAAAAATAAAACACATTCAACTAAAATCTAAGTGTAATCATGACAATTAGTTATTTTTAAATAATTATCATAAAAATATTTTGTAAAAGTAATCATAAATATTTAAATAAATTATGGAATAATTTTTTATTCATTACGTAAAATAATGAGAAGATGGTAGCAAATAGTCTCACAAATGTTTTCAAAGACCAGGAAGAAAAAATCTACCAGTTAGCAGTGTTGTGGCTCATTTATAGTATTTTTTCTGTAAAATACTGATTACTTCAATTTTTATTAATTTAATAAATCAATGTATATTTTCTTTCCAATTTCTACCATCAATTAAATACAAAATCAGAAAAATAGAATTAGAGGTCGCCATAAGAGAGTGAAAAAAACTGAACACACTACTACCATTTTCATATAACATACTTTTGGAGTGTTATTGTAAAGGCTAATAATTTTATACAATATTCTTGCAACTGTCAGTTATCAAAGTTTTACAATCAGTTATTTTTATTTATAGATCACAATGTAAGTTAACCATTTATCTGATTTGTCCACAATGTCACAATTTTATTGGTGGTGCTTCAGTCACTTTGGCTTAAATTCACTCTCTTGACTCTATCTTTAGTGTTTGTTTATCAGTTTTGTATTCATTTGATTGCAAAACTTAAACTAAAACAATATCAATTTATTTATGAAAAAACTCTCAAGGTATTAGTATCATCCAGAGAAAGATAATTCAAGAAGTCAACAACACTACTGATTGAGTTTTTGATGATGCTCTAACTTTTATTTTATATTTTGAAATTGAAGATGCATATTTTTTCATAATTTGTTTATATATTTATGAAAACTTTTGCACAATGTTTGTGAAATATTTATTTTTTGACAAAAATATTTATGATTCAATTTAGATTTTATTCAAAATATTTATTTTTAAAGAAGAAAAGTTAAAAAAATGTAATAACATAAAGCAGGAAGTTGTGACTGGCTAAAAAAGGAGCACCTCTTTAATCCCTGTAGCTATGTTTTTGTCATTTTTTTTTAAAAATAACTACAAGCTAAAATTTTGAATTTTAAAACATAATTTCATTGCTGTAAGTTTTTTTAATGCAAATTCATTCAGAGTTTAGAAATGGAATTAAAATAAATTTTAATTTATTCATAAATATTTTTAGTGGCAATTATGCAATAACAAAAATTTATTGTTCTGTATATGTCTCCCAGTTTATTATAATTTTTCTATATTTGTAAAGTTGAAATATTATTGTTAAAAATAATTTTTCACTTATTAACATATACTTCTAAAATATAATTTAAAATTTATGAAAATATAATGAAAAATAAAGATTAATTTATTAAAATAAAAAATTGAAAATTTAATTCAAATAGTCACTCGGAGCTGTCAGAAAATATAAAAGTGTGAAAGAATTAAATTTTTAAACCAGAAGCATGTTAAGGTTACTAAGAAACTTAGTATTATTTCCTCACAATAACATTTATCATCATTGGTCAAAGTTTGTCATTGATTAGTCTATTCTTAAATTATTCTAGTATTTCAGTTTTAGATCTTTATAATTTTTTATGATGAAACATCTCTTAGTATAATTTTTACAATGCCTTTTTAATTTACAGTAGTGTTGATACAATTCATTTTAGGTATTTGAAATATATGAAGAAGACTGAAAATCAATAAAAACAGTCATAAATAAAACATTATGAAAAGTCCATTCTGAGAAATTGTAAAGGAAAGGTAAAAGATAAAATATATCTGAAGAAAATCAGTATCCAGTCAAAACTGTCATAAATTAAACACTTTGAAAAGATAAATATATATATTTTAAATACTATTCTGAAGAAGTCTGCTATCCAGTTGAAACCATCATAAATAAAACAACCTATTTTAAAAAGAGGCATTAAAAGAATTATTACAAATATTTAATACAAGCAGTGCAATTAGAGAGAAAGAAGTTTTATATAACTTCGAAGTGTCTAAACTTTAAATAATCCATATATTATTATGTGCATAAAATAATTATTGTTTCTATTGCTGCTAAAATGATTTGATCATGACAAATTTCCATTTATTTAATCCATTGCTTTTAAGATTATCCTCTACAAAATCTTATATTTATGTGAAAAGAAATTTAAAAATCTTGCTTGCCTTCTATTCTCCCCCACCTTCAAAAACCCAGTAATATCTCAAGATTTAAATAAAACAGATTAAATGAAGTCATTCAAAATAAGTTATTACGACTAACAACCCAATAGCAAAGGAAGTTTATTAACATTGTGAGTTACTAATATAGGTTTTATTGCAGAGTCAGAATGATGGACTCCGGAATTCAAGTTCCATTGATCACAGCTCCTGAGCAATGAGTAATTGGATTACTTTTTAGATTAGACATTTGGAAGAAATAAGCTGCAGGAAAACCAATGGTATGATTTAAGTCCTCTCTTAATTTAAATAATCATCATTGTTTATTTAACTTCTAACTAGTGTGTGCGTGTGTGCTCATGCTTAAATTTATTCATTCTGGTCGGAAATTATTTATTTCCCTGAAAGGTGTTTTGAAATAAGAATGCAGATTGTGTCTTTTACTGAATAAAGAATATCTATTATAATATAAATACGGCATTTAATTATATATCACATCACAGTTGATAAAGAGCATTAAAACAATCTAGGCTCACATGCATTTCTCAATCCATTAGGCAATGCACCACTTCACTGGAAGATCATATTCTCTACACCTTTGATTTATATGATTTTTGAAGCTCATATGATTCATGATACAAAAGTATAACTCTTACCTGAGAGGAGTCCAATTCTATTGTATTCTTATAATTTTCATTTTATTATTATTATCATGTCTTACGTGAATTAGTACTGTGGTTATAGAAATGGACTTCAGGGTGGTAATGGCTACAGAATCAATTACACACTGAGGAAAGTAAAATACAATAATCCCTTCTCTCTATACATTCTCTATCTATGATTTAAAAAAGTATAATAAATATATTAGAAGTTGATTTTGTAAGCTGCCTGCCTGTAGTATGAATGCCATCATAATCAATCTCTGGGTCAAATATTTCCTCATCTTTCACCTTCAATGATATGGTCACTCTGCTTGATTTATTAATTTACTGCATAATTCCCTTTATTGTTAATTATTTTGTTGTTGTCTTTATATGTACATTTTTAAAAGAAATCACGTTTTAGGTGTTTGTACATATGTTACACATATGTATTATATACCCTTAGTTACTATTTAACATATATATTATATAAGATTTTATTATTATTGATAGTTTCCAGTATCCACTGGAAAGTTTATAAGCAAAAGAAGTGGATATGGGTTTGGGTATAAATCTGTTTGATCAATTAAATGGTGCAATCGATTGTCGTACTTGATTGCCACCCGGTTTTCTGACAAACTAAATATGTGATTATTGTCTTTTTAATTTATTAAAAAGCTAACAAAAATCAGATAGCTTAATTGATTGGGAATTCATAAGAAGTTCAAGCATTAGAAGCAATAGACTGGGCTATAATCTAAGGGCCCACGAAGCTGCCACTCTATCACTATACCAAATCATGCTGATTTTAGTTAAAATCTTGAATATAATATCAAGAATTTATGAGTGTGAGCATGGTTATGGAAGAGAAGCAGATTCCATTTACATTCTGAAGGTTATTTCAAAGTCATTCTAAAGAAATGCAATGTTGATTGTTATTATTGGAAAAACATGGTAGCAGTAAAATACTACAGTCTGATAAGGTATTCATTTATTTCAGAAAGAAAAGTTTTCTGTTAACGAAATTAAAAGCAGCATTGCAAACTGTCATATATATAGAATAATGAAGCAGCATCTTCTAAATATCATCATATTGTGTTTCACAGATTGGTTTGTATAGTCATTGCACAATTCATCTCGAGTGTACTATTATTATTGTTATAGTTGATCACATTTCTTTGCCAATAACTACTGCTAATGATGAATGTATATTTGATTAAAATAAGGTTTTGCAGTGATGCAATAAGTTTATATGTATATTATGTTCTTGCGATTAATACATTTAATTTAAAATGTGTTATTAAAAGATAGTGGGGGGGGGGCATTTATTATGATTTTAATATTAAAATAAATAAAATGTTAAAAGTGTACATATTTAATTCGTTTAAATATGAGTAAATTAAGGGTTAAATTGAGTGAATATTATCTTTTTGTTAAGGTAAGATTAGTAAAATTAGTAAGAAAAAATAAAGAGAAAGAATTTATTATCCCATCTTGTATTTCAGGCTTTAATGGTAAAAAAAAAATAGAAGATAGATTTTCCAATTAAGTTTTCTTGTTTTTTTATTAATTCAGGTTATTTTCAACATTATATTTTACATTTCATTTTGTCTAAATGGAAGTTATTCGCAAATAGCGTAAAATTTATTATGTATATGTGTGTGTATTCTTACGTGCTATTTAACAGCTATACTAAGTTTGTTATAAGATAGTTTAACCAGACGGCCCACTTATCCACTGTAAATGAAAAATATGTTAAGCGGTTGTTTAAAAGATCACTATGTGGTAAAGATTTCTCCAGTTACGTTCTTCTACAAAGGAACGGTGGAACAGATAATGCTCATTCTTTTAATTGAATGCTGGAAAGTGAAAGTTTATAGTTATACTTGCTTCTTTATTTTCTAAAAAGTAGATATTTATTGTTGATCAGTAATTGGATATATTGCTAGGATGATTATAGGCTAAATGACAAATCCTACGTTGCTGAAAAGAATTCAAATTTTAAGATATCAGATTGTCAATCTCTGTTTCAGCATCATATCCAACCCAACTCCAATCTCTTAATTTATTTCAATGTTCAATATGTTTTGGTATGGTAGTTTTATGGCCAATTTTGGAGCTTGAGGTCTATAGATCATGTCCAGATTCTATAACTTCTGATACTTAAACTTTTTATGAACTCCAAAAAAAAAAAAGTCAGTGATACTTGCTGTTTTTTCATCCGTATTTATTTCTTATTTCTTCTTTTTGATCCCAACATGCATTTCTTTGTGCTTTACTAAAAAATCTCATGTCTCTAAAATGTCCATTTTTTCCTACAATAGCCCATTTCTATATATAAATATACAATAAACAGTTTTTTTTATAAATCTTGTTTTACTTTATAAATCATTTCTTTCCTATATGGTATATATACTATAAATTATCCTACCTCTTTACCTGTCTTTCAATCATCTCCTATGATTATTTTCATTATATCAAACGACTAAAATGTCACACCAAAATGTATAGATACTGAAGTGGATTCAGATCTGTATGATTATATAAACAAATGAACTTGGATTGAAAACATACTGTGTTTTCATTTCAGACAAATAGCTGTACAGTTAACTAAATGTAAAGAGTGTCTGCTTGAGGATTGCATTAGTCTCAAAGATCTAGGTGCAGTTCTCTCAGATCCATGGCTAGTGACTGATGAAAATCAGAAGTTAGAAACTAGTCTGCTGATGCTAGATGAAAATTTTTGATGCACAAACCTTATAGCATGTACTAATTACTATGGCTTGTACTGGGTAGCTCCACTGCATGGATAGGGTATAGTAACGGAGAGATTCCCAACTTTAAAAAAGGAGAAACCACAGTGCATGACACCACTACTGTTATATCATTTTAAATAAAATGGTAAAACAAATTTACTTATAGCTTTATTAACTCAATGCTTAGATGTGATCCACTGTTCTAAAACTACTTTTAACCCCAGAGGTATCTTAGATTGTTTAAAATTCAAAGTTTGCTGAAGACAAGTTGTAATCTTGGTAAAGATTTTGTATAGAAGTGATAAGTCTGACATTTTAAATATCTTCTTTAGTATCTGTTTAATATCAATATTCCTACTGCATTTTTCCAATTATCTGATACATCTTTATCATTTAGACATATGGCATATTTATCTTTGCTAACAATTTTATATTTCTTTATACGTTTTTTTTTTAAATATTATTAATAATTTCATTATTTCCTGGAATTTTTTCCTTTTACACAGATTTAATTGCGTAATCTCTCACTTTCATTTAACAATTCTGAACATATAGTAATTAAGGGATACTTTGTTTTCTTGTTCTTTATTACTGTATAATTATAAAACTCTTTCACATAGTTTATGATGTCTTCTCTTGTTTTAGTAATAGTTTCATATTTTAATATTTATTACCAAAACAACTTGTTTTCCAATACCCAGATGTTATTTTACACTTTTGATACTTTTATTCTTTTCTATAGTTTTCCTTGACAATTCAAAATTATATTTTTTACTGTCATTATTTCTTTCACATTATTTTACAAAACTTTAAATATTTAGTTTTTTTTATTTAAAAAACTCCCTTTTTAAAAATGTTCACATTTCTTGAGTTTTTTTCATATATTGTCTTGTTTCAGTAGAATGGTAAACCACCGTGTGTTTTTTATATGAGTTGTCTTTTTTGCAATTCTTAATAAAATATCAATTATCTTTATACTGGTTTCATTCAACTATCAATATTTTAAAACAATTTCAAGTTCTAATTAAATTCAGTGAAGTGTTTCTGAGGGTTTGAAATATCATGTGTTATTACAGTTTTTTTTATACTTTTTACCATTCTAGTTTTGCATTACCATATATCTTACATCTCACTAAATCAATGATCACTTCTTGTGCTTATCCTATTAAGATAACAATCTTGAAACATATTTTCTTTTAGTCAAAATATAATCCAATTCTCATGCAGTTTCATTTGCATGTTTCTATTTTCATTTACATTTAGTATCCATCCAACATAATATATTGGTTTTTTTCTTGTCTGTGAACTCCACAAGTTTGTGCTTTGTCTCATTTCCTCTATCATAATGTTTTATATGTATAATATTAGACAATAATATATAATAAAAGCAACTTTATAAAGTATCTTGTAGAACAATTTTCATTTTCAGTAACGTTAACTATAATATTTGTATAGTGGAAACTGTAAATTAGTTCCAGTGTTTGTTTTATATATATATGTAAATACATAAAAGTAGTCATAAACAATATCAAACAATATTAAAAATATCAATCTGTTTGTTGTCAAAGCAACCTTTATTTATTATAATAAAGATGAATACTCCCCCCCCCATTATCTATGGTCTAAAATGTTTATATAGACATTAAAGATTGACACTTGACTGAAAGATAATTCAAAGAAGTTTAAATAAACTTCATCAAATAGGCAGATATAACTTGTTTTGAAAGAAGACTAGCAAATAATAAATTTTAACTTTGAAATTGCATTCAGTATATTACTTAGATAATAAAGCTATTAATGCTCAAGGTTAGGTTGATTTATAAATGTAAATACATAAAATTATTTCACCCCTAAACAATACCAAGGATCTCAATTTGTTTTTTTTTTCAAGGCAACCTTTTTTATTGGGTTTGGAGTAAAGAAGCCCACTTTTACTTCAGTAAAAACCCATAATAAAAGAGCTATTGTATAGGTAAACTTAGGATTACTACAACATCTAAAAAGCAAAAAGTTGTCTCTATTTACATGGATATATATATAGTCTCTATTCTTTATCAATATAAAATCAGTAAAAATATTAAATTCAATATATGTATATGTGTGTGCATGTAAACAAACAATTATATGTATATAATAAATTATAATATTTAAAAGTATTTAAAATTAATCTGGAATAATCAAACTTTTATTTATAGTGTTCAAAACAATTACTGCATTTTTATCACAACATATGAAAAACTGGTCAATCATCCTGAAAGATGCACATTTTGAGCACAACCACTATCATCAGCTATTTTAGAGCATCACCAGACCATCACAAAAATATTATTGTTCAATGTATTTAACTAATAATAAATCACTTATTTTGATGTTAAAGCTTAAATAAACAATGCTATGGTAGTTCTTTTAATCAACCTATTTCAATATGGCCAAACATCAATGAAGACAATTATTATAAAATCATCTTTAATTAAACTTTAATAAGTAAATTAAACATCACCAATTTTTATAATTAATAAACTATGAAACGTATTTAGATTGATGCAACCACCAATCATAGTGCATGAAACTAATATTAGATAGTTACCACATCATATGAAAAAAAGTGACGTTATCCTACAGAATGCTCATTTCAATATGATCAGATTCTTTGGAAAACACTTTTTCAATTATCTAATGTTTGTTTATTGTACTATTAATTGAGTTGCATAATTCAAAAATAAATTACACATCATCATCATCATTATCAACCATTATCAATCCACTGCAGGATGAAGGTCTCTCCAAGTTTAATCCATCTTCTCCGATCTTTAGCTTCTCTTCTCCACATCACCCCTACACATTTTCTTATTTCATCCATCCATCTTACATGTGGTCTCCTTCTGGGTCTTTTACACATACACACACACATATATATATTTCATTATTCTATTCTTGGGAGATAAGATTACCTCTGCTTGGATTGTTAGAATTTAAATTTTGAAATATGAATTAACACGTTTTTCATATAATTTTTTTTTTTTTGAGGAATATGGTTTAGCATCGAGTTGCTCCCAAATGAGTTTCAGTTAAAGACAAGGTACTAGTTAGTAATGCATGAAAATGCATTCCTCGTCCTGCATACTTTGGTTATCATATAATGGCAGACTCTCTGGAACTCAATGCTATGAATCGCAGCCCAACTCTCCTCCCAGTACTCGAATATTTTATAAACCGACCAATACACGATTTGACTAAGTTTCATGCATTACTTGATAAGATTTTTAATATCAATTAAGCAACCACATCTCTCATAAACGGAAAAAAGAAATTATACTTTTATTTATGTCAAAATATTTTTCGTTTATTTCTGTTTAAATAAAAAGAAATGCTTTGAAATACAATAAATTATATAATATTTTTCCGAAACATTTCATTATTGTTTAGAAACCAAATATAATTTCCTATTGAATTCAAAATACATTAGTAATAAATTTGAACTCCATAATTTAATTACTGTATATTGATTTATTTATACACTGAATATTCTCATGTATATTTGATGGTGCCAAAATATTTTTTAGGGCAGTTACTTTATTACATTCTACTGTATATATTTATTCAAGCGGTGTACGCATACACATACATATCTATATATACGGATAAATGTTTGCGCAGTGTAGTAAAATTACTATATATATATATATACACACACAGTTCATTAAATATTTATTTTAAAGTCAGTCAAAAAGATCGAAAACCTTCTAGGGATTTAGATTACTCTCTCATTAAAGATGAACTAATTGACTTGGGAAAATGAATTTGCAGAGTAAAATTGTAGTTTTTCTTATTTATTATTTTAAGATGACTAATCCATTCAGATTAATAATTTATTAATGTAAGCTTAAAAATAAATGAAGGATTCTAAATTGATGAATTATAACATCAACTGTAAGGTGCACATATCACTTTGAAATAATACGGAATCGCTCTTTTTTTGAGAAATCAGTATCTTAAAAAATATATGCTTATCTACATCTATAAAATTGCTATGGAATATTTAAACATGGCTTTAAAAATATTTTACGCATTATAATGTACATAAAATTATAAAACTACAGATAAATAGATAATCCAATTTTTATAACCATGAAAAAAACTGACTTGAAATTGAAAAGTTTTAATATTTAAATTATTTTTTATCTATGCTGCTGTATTCAGACATTGTGTTTGCTTTACAATAGTGCTGCTGAATTTACTTTCTAGTTAGTGGTCAGTGATTTTGTTATATTTGAATTTCAGTTAGTACTATCCAAATGATTTATTTTTTATATAGTTTGTGTTTGGGAGTTTTTCAAAGCTTAGAAATAATTATCGATTAATCTTTTTTTTGCATATGTAACATAAAAAATATTCATTTATTAGCTAAGATCTTAAATAGTTTATTTTTGTATTTCCTTTTTTTATTAGTCTGGATTTCAAATTACTATCTTCACAATGAATAGGTAAAAGATTACTTTTATTTATGCTGCTTTATTGAGACTGAATTTATGCAATCATTAGTGGTTAGTAATTTTACTATATTTAATTTAAAGCAAGTGTTATGCAATTGACGTATAAATATATTCTGCACATCAATCTGACAATGCTATCTAAGTTTAACTCTCACTGGTCTACTTTATATACAGTCATAATAATTTTTTTCATTCAGATCATTAGGTAACTTTTTTTCTTCTATTCTCTTTATTCTTCTTTATCTCCAGAGATGCTTTCACTTCTTCATGCATATTTACTCCACTTCTAAGAATAGTTTAATCGAATTCCTATTTTCACTTCAGAATTACTTTAGTAAACACTTTCTTTTTATTTACACTTTCCAGGATTTCAACTTTGCAAACCCTGATCTTCTCAATTGTCTTCTATATTCTTCTGAAAATCTATATCCTAGAAGATTAAAATCTTGTCATTTCTTTTTTCTCTTATTGTCTAAATCTTAATTCCATATATAGTTAACCTCCACTTTTAACAATTATTTTTAAATTTAACTTTAAAATATAACATTCTATCCTTATTAAAACATTATAAGTCTCATTGTAATATCTTTATTACTACTTTTATTATCAGACATTCAGCTCCAATATATTTAAAACCATAGATCCCCCATAATAGTTGTTATGTTTGGATAATTTCCTTTTATAATCATCTCTGTAGAATTACACATACTTATTTTCATCTCAAACACTTTTATTTACTATAATATTAAGCTAATATTTGATATCTATAAATGCCATTATATTATCACTTTTGTGTTCAAAAAGTTCACCAATGCTAATTCCATTCTTAATAAAGCCACATTCTTTAAGGAATTGGTAAAATTTAAACAAAAGAGAACAATCAATATTCTCCACTTGCAGAAATTTATTTAATGTTATTAATATTTGATGTACACATTTTATAATATTTTAAATTATTATGAATAATCTTTAAATATTTGAATTCAAGACATTTATTGTTCTTTATTGGATTACAGTTTCAACTGATTTACAGATTTCATCAGAACTGATCTTTAAGTTTTTGAACAATTGAAGAAACAGTTCTGATGAAGGCTGTAAATTAGTCAAGATTGTAATCAAATAAAAAACAATAATATCATTAAATTTAAATGCATTGTATTTTTCAAGATTATGAATTTCTATTAAAATGCTGAAAATAGGTTTTTAAAATAAAAATTGTTACAAACTTTATCAATCTAATCCCAGTTTATGATTCTGTTCAGAAAAATGGTCTTCTAAAAGTTTTCAAAATTTCCATTAATTTATTTGACAAAATATTCTCCAATATGGAAAATTTAAATGACACTAAATGATGATCAAATTAAATACATTTTCCATATAAAAAAAATTAACCACAGAGTTAAGTTTTCTTTACATATTGATCAATGATCCTCTAGATACAGAATACAAAAACTTCATATACTGATGGCATTACTTTGACTTTACAAAAGAGATTATTCCCAAAAATAAAACAGTCCTTTAGTAAAAATATAAATAATTTTATAAATCTTTTTCAAAATTGGGGTCTTATTCCAAGTCCAACAAATAAAGTACTCTCAACTTTTCATCTAAACAATAGAAAAACATTTCATAATCTACATACAATTTCTTGCAGGATGACTCAAACACAGTCCTATTCCATGCTATTTAGTAGTAATTTTGGATCATAACTTAACTTATTTTCTTCATTTATCTAATGTTACTTCTATAATAATTTCCAGGAATCTAGGAATAACATTTTTGGAAAGCTGACTGACACTACTTAGAATTATAATGCAAGAATTTTATGGTTAGCTTCCTTAAATAATAAATATTTTACAGACAGTACAAGAAATAATTTTCTCTTGGTTAAATAAATATAGCCATGAGAAATATAATTGATCCCATGGGTTCTATTCCTATGCACTAGATTCCTGTTGTTTCTCACATTCATTCAAAACTTAAAGAAGTTACCTAAAAGAAAGTATATATAAAATGATGTAAATTAGATTTATGGCTCAGGATATGATTTTAACACCAAAGACTTCTCAAAATTCCGTTTTGGATTTTCAACCAGGAATCTACAAGAAAGAATTGTGGCATAGGAAATGGAATTGTTATGATATTTCAAATTTCATTTTCCATATCCAAGAATAAAGCTGGATGGGTTTGATCTTATTAAATCCTGCTGGAATCTCAACAACTATTTGAGAACAATCAGTAGTTTTTGTACTTATTTCTTTCATAAATACATTTTAGCAACCACAGATCTTTGTAGCAATGATGAAACATATTCTAAGAACCATATCGTCAATGACTGTCAAATTAATGGAACTGAAGTATTTAACAAAGCTCTTTATGATTCTATATGCTGGATAGAATCTCTGCAAGTTAGTTTACCATATTTTATTACTAGTAGGCATGTTTAATAAAAATAATATATATGCTAAATATTAAAGTATTCAATGTGAAGGAAAAATGCATGTATATTGCTATTGGGGGATTGGAATGCTGTTGTGGGGAAAGGTAGGGAAGAGAAAATTGTTGGAAATTATGGTATTGGGAAAAGAAATGAAAGGGGTAGTCGACTTGTACAATTTTGTAAAGAGAATGGGTTTGTCATTTCAAATACTTGCTTTAAAAATCATATTAGAAGATTGTATACATGGAAAGCTCCAGGTAACAAAGAACGTTATCAAATTGATTATATACTGATTCAGAATAGATATAAGAATGCTGTTAAGGGTTCACATGCTTTGCCAGGTGCTGATATAGATTCGGATCATAATTTGGTGATGGCTAAATTAAAGTTAAGTTTAAAAAGAATTAAAAGAGGGAAAAGATAAAAGATGGGATTGGATAAATTGAGAAAATGGAAAAAGGAAAATTTGGTTTAATATGTGAGGGTGAATTTAAAAGAATTGTTCAGGATGGGAACTATATTAATGGTCTGTGAGTGTTGGAATAGAATTAAAGAGGGTTCTTGAAAATAGAAAAAATGAAATAGGTATTATTGTGAGAAAAGCTAAAAGATTGGATAATGAAGGTTGTTGGAAAAGATGGAAGGGAGAAGGTGGAAGAATATAAATAGAGGAAGGGAAAAGGAATATAGGAAATTTAATAATGAATTAAGAAGAGAAAAGATTTAGAAAAGAAAAGTGGTTGGAGAAGAATGTAAAGAGATAGAAAGGTTTCAACAGATAAAAGATATGATCTAGATTTGATAGAATAAAAGTATTTTTGGGAGAAAAAGAACGGAGCAAGTGAGATTGGGATAAGAATGGAAGAAGGTTAACCGATAGTAATGATATATTAAAAAGATGGGAAGAATATATTCGGTATCTGTTTAGTAGAGGAAATAATTTAATTAGTTATGACTTGAAAATGAAGAAGATGTTGCAATGGATGATAGAGGTATGACATACTGAGATGAAGTAAGAAAGGCAATCAAAATGAAGAATGGTAAGGCTATTGGATTTGATGCAGTACCTATAGAATTTTTGAGAGAAATGGGAGAATTTACTATGAAGGAAATAGTTGGACTTTGCAATTTGATATATAATAGTGGAGTTTGGCCTGAAGATTTTTAAGAACTATAGTGATTCCAATTGCTAAAAAGAAGAAAGCGTTAAATGTGAAGAGTATAGGACAATAAGTGTATTGTCTCATGTTTCTAAGGTGTTATTGAGGATTTTAACTCAAAGGATTTATGGGAAGGTTGACTATTATATTGCTGAAGAACAGTTTGGTTTCGGAAAGGGAAAAGCACGAGAGATGCTATTGGTATTGTTAGGACAATTGCAGAAAGATATATGGAAAGAGATAAAGGAATTGGTATATGTTTTGTAGATTTAGAAAAGGCATTTGATAGAGTAAGCTGGAATAAACTGATGTCTATCTTAAGAGATAAAGGAGTATTCTGGAAAGAAAGACGATTGATATGGAATATGTATAATGGGCAAAGAATAAGAGTTAGATTTGGATGTAATGAGACGGATGAAGTGAATATAGAAAGTGGAGTTAGGCAAGGATGTAGTATGTCACCTGTTTTGTTTAATATTTATTTAGAAGATATGATAAATAATTATTTGGACTGTGGAGGAGCAAATGTTGGAGGGAGAGTAATAAAGTGTATAAGATTTGCAGATGATATGGCTCTTATTGCTGAGGAAGAAAAGGATCTTCAGAATATGTTGAATAAATTGGAAGAAGGATGTATGGCATATGGAATGAAGATTAATATTGAAAAAGACTAAGTGTTTATGGATAGGGAGAGATGTAAAAAGACTGCAAATTGGAATCCATGATGACATGGTGCAGCAGGTGAAGGGATTTAGATATTTGGGTTGTTGGTTGAGTGAGGATGGAAGAAGTGAAGATGAAGTTAAAAGAAGAATAGCATTGGCAAAGGTGACATTTGTAAAAAGAAAGAAGATATTCTGTGGACCTATGGAAAGAGAATTAAGGAAAAGATTAATTAAATGTTATGTGTGGAGTGTATTAATGTATGGTTGTGAGACATGGACATTGAGTAATAGAATTAAAAAACGACTGGAAGCTTTTGAGATGTGGATATGGAGAAAAATGGAAAAAATCAGTTGGGTGAATAAAATAACAAATGAAGAAGTTTTGAAAAGAGTTAATGAGGAAAGAAGATTGATTGAAAGTATCAAAGAGAGAAAGAGAAACTGGATTGGACATATACTAAGAAAAGATTATAGTTTAATGAAAGATGTTTTGGAAGGTATGGTGAGTGGAAATAAAAAGATAGGACGGAAGAGATTGACATTATTGGATGATATACGAGATGGAAGGGGTTATGTGGAATTGAGGAAGTGGGCAAGGAAGAGAATGGAATGGAAGAATGGATGAACTGATGTAGTGACTACTCTCTGGACCTGTCTATTGGACAGACTACTATTGATGATGATGCTAAATATTGATAAATAAAACAATGCAAAAACAGATTAAAAGGTTTTAAAAAATAGAGCATTATATTATTGTTATTCCTAAGTTCATATATATATTTCCTAATAGTAACCTTTCCTGGCTACATCTTTTTTCTTCTAATCAATTAACAAAGAATACAATCTATAAAAAAAATCTAAACATTAATGACAAAAAATATTACCTTACATCTCTGTCAACAAAGATGTCGTTATTTTTCATTTTTTGTTTCGAATTGCTTTTCATAAATATATCCATTCTACTAAAACATTCTCAATAATACTCTAACTGCACAAGAGATTAACTGATTTTTTAAAATTTTCATGCATTACAATAATATGACTTTTCTGTAAAGGATAGCAAATGACTGATTCAATATCTCTTAGCCACTCTTCAGATTCGATATAGAGCCCACAAGCTAATCCCGGCCCTGAAAAATTCATAATCTGTTCCGCATATATTTTCAAAATATGTATAGTAAAATGTTTTCTGATAAAATATATTTGTCATTTTTTATTTTTAAAAAGTTGCAGTACTTAAAAGTACAAACACCATCCTCTCCCCCCAAAAAAATGGCATTTGCTAAATCAAAAACAAAGATCCTAGTCAAGCGTTGGTGGCCTAGCGGTTAGCGTAACTGCCTTCCAAGCAGCCGGCACGGGTTCGCTTCCCAGTCAACGCTTTGACATATAAAAAAAAACAAAAAAACATAGATCCTGATTAATTGGTGAAAATTTGAAGCACACCACTAGAATATCGCTCTACTAAAATTGTACAGAATAAAAATTCTTTGTTAAAAAATAAACAATAAAATAATTTTTTTTTTAAATTTTAAAATAAACAATAGCAATTACCTTATTAATTTTAGAGCAAATTTTTTTTATCAACATTGTACTTTTCTCATTTTTATTTGCAGTTATATAATTATATGAAATGTAATAATAAATAATACAATACTACGAAAATAATTATGATCTTGAAATTTATTAATAAACAATGAAATTATAAATATAAAAATAAATAATTTTATATCATATTTTACATTCTTTTATTTAGAACTCCTAATGGCTCTCATAGTTAGCCACCAGTGACAAAGATTGACCATCTCTGCTATGTAGGAAATATGATCCATTTCTCTTACACCCTCTGTTCAACAAACCTTTAATTTGATCAATTTTCTATTACACATATAAGTATATAAAATATACGAAGACCTAGTGCTGTAATGGTAATGCATTCATCACTATGCTTACGACCCAGATTCAAATCCAGACTGAGGAAATCATACACATACTCAGCAACATATAATTTTTTTCCACTGCTAATGCAGTTGATTATCTATTATTGATTGGTGAATTGCTTTCTAGTTTTCTTAGCTAGCGAACAAAACAAAGATAGAAAACTGCTCAAGGTCTTTTGTTTGTGATTATTCCGAGAGTCAATTAAAAAGACTTTTTCATGGCAATGGGATATTTAAGGGCTGTTCTCCTTTTTTTAAAAGGAAGTTTAATTGTGCAATGGTAGCATGATTTAGGATTTAAATTGTGGTATAAAAAATCAATTTCATTCAAGTTCATAATTTTCTTTAGATAAAGAACCCAAAATTATCAATGTTATATTAATAAACAGATATCTAACTATTTTTCATAACAATTAAATCAGGGATAGAAAATGATTCAAATCCTGACCACAACCAGCAACTGGTTAAGCTTGTAATGTCTTCTTCATTATATCTCTTTGCTGATCATTAGTAAGACTTTTTTCCCAACAACTAGCTATTTACAAACTATTTTATCTATGCATGATATTTATTATTTTATATTTATATATACATATACAGTATGTGTGACTCATTTCTTCTCCAAGGTTCTGGTGTCATCCTCTTTGAATCAGTCCCTATATTATTGAGTGACAATTTTGTTATTCATTACACACATTTTTGAATTACATGGTATGAGATAAAGTGTGCACAATGTGTTTTGTACCTTTGTAGATTGTCTTCAATGATCTTGTTGCCTTCACAAAATCTTGCAGACCACTTGAAAACATTTTTATGATTCATGGTTTTATTGCTATATACAGTTTGATCATTCTTCCATCATGGGTATTAACACATATGGAACACTATCATAATTTGTTATCTATGCATGCAAGTATGTTAAAATTTTTGTAATGAATAGCTAAACTAAGTCATTACATAATCTATATACTGATCCAGAAATGTTATGGCAGGCATCTTGGATAAATCTCACCTTTATACACATACAAATTTTTGTCAGAGGATAACAGATAATAAAACTGTTCAATATAAGGAAATCAAAGATTTGCTTAGATTTAAAAGGTTAAGAATTTTTTACATTCAGTGCTTAGCTTGATAATAGCTAAGGAGTTATATAGGTGGTTGTCAGATGCATAGTTGCAATGATTTTAGGTTTAAATTCCAAGTTCTCATTGATAAAGCAATAGCCAGAAACAGATCTGAGGATAGAAATTTAAGTATATAATCATTTGGTAATCATGGATTAGCCAAACTTACTAAATATGGCATTAGAGTATCTTTACATTCTCTGTGGTAGAAAATAAATATTATATTCTACTATTTATTCGCGTTGTACAAAAAAGTAGAGATGAAAGACCTACGGGTTAAATCACAACTGATAGTAGTAACAATTATATATTTTATTTCTGATTTTGATTTAAATAATACCCATTTATTGACCAATAATTGAGTGTTTAGTTGGCTATCTACAAAAAAAAAATTTCTAAGACTTGGAAATCCTTAGACATCTAAGTAATTTTTAGCTGAATTAAATCTCTCATTTCAAGTCTAGCGGGTAGATGCATTAGCCATTACTTTATGAAGCCGTTTTATTTACATGAGCATACGTATATGTGTATACATTACACTGATTAAGATCATAAATTATGGGGGCTATTTTGAACTTTCATTATTAACTGATTCTTAATTTTGCCATGTCATTTACGTTTTTGTGTCATTTAGTTTCATACGTATAAATATATTACTTTTACTCTAAATAATTGCTTCATAATATATAACCTTTCTATTATTAAATTGTAGTTAGATAGTAATTAATTATAATTGGGATAATTTATAATTTTCTTTACGACTTGACAAATAGCGTGATCAGAAATTAAGGCAATCCTCATTACGTTATTTATCAAAGAAAGTTTACAATTAATGCAAGAAAATAATCTATAATGATTAGAAATAAATCTATATATGAAAATAACCACCAAAAATCAATCCAATAAAAGTAATTAATTAGTTATAAAAATTACTAATTATCAAATATTTATATAAAAAGACACGCAGAAATACTTTTACGTTAATATTCAGATAGTTAAAGCCTAAATAAAAAGTTCATTTAATTACAAATTACATTAACTAATAGAATATTTATACTGGGAAAAAACATTTACAGTATTGTAATAGAATAATGAATTTCATTATTATTATTATTACGATCAGCAAACGAGTGTGGCCATTTCAATTCCAACAGACAGAAATAAAAATCTTAGAAATGACTTTTCCAATAATTATACAAGTCCAGGTATGAAGCACAAATCATCAATCATCCTCATTTCAATCATTATCTGCAGGATGAACGTCTCTCTGAGTTCAATTCATCTTCTATGACCTCTAGCCTCTCTTCTCCACAACTGTAGCATACTTCCTTATTTCATCCATCCATCTCACATGTAATCTCTCTGTTGTCTTTTACAGTCTCTTGGAATCCAGTTTAAAATTTCAATTGTGCAGCTATCATCATCTCTTCTAGAAATATATCCAGTCTCAATTCTACATCAGTCTCTTAATTTTTTTAATGATGACAGTACCACCTATTTATTCCCTCATTCATTTATTTCATTTTCAATCGCTTCTTTTTATTCCTAATATACATCTGTCAATACTTTGTTGACTGGTGTAAAGTCTCTGTATTGCTCTTCTGTTAAGTGTCCAAGTCTCAGATCCACAAATAAGAACTGGTAAAATACATTCATTAAAATCCTTCCATTTCAAACATATGTTCATATTTCTTTTTAATATTAAGTTATTTATACAAAAAAGCACTACAATCAACTTTAATTCTATGATTAATTTCATGTTATTATGTTTCCATCTATAGTAATAATTGGGCCAAGATATTTATAGTTATAAACTTCTTCTAACTGTCATTATCAATTTTTATTTTCTCTTTTTGAAAAAATCCATTGAACATTATTTTAGTTTTTTAACATTTATTTTTAGTCCTACTTTCTTATTTTTATCTGATAACTCTTGCAACATTTCCTGAAGAACTGAAGTATTATTTGCAAAAGAACTACATTATATGAAAAATGTAAATGACTTCAATAATCTCCATTTATTTTTATTTCTTTAGCTTCCCATTTTAATTTACAAAATACTACTTGCAGCATTGCTGTAAACAGTTTTGGAGATATGGAATCATCCTGATGGCCATCCTCCTCAATGTTAACCTTCCTAATATCATTATATAATCTAGCTGTTGCATTTTTATAAATATTCTTCAGAATATGGAAATATCCTGAGTCAATACCTTGATGATCCAATGCTTTAATCACTGAAGAAATGCTTATAGAATCAAATGCCTTTTCATAATCTACAAATCCAAAGCATAATGACAACTCATATTCATTGATCCTTTCTATAATTTCTCTCATATAATCCACTGTACTAAAACCACTTTTAAATCCAGTTTAGTGGTTAAAATTCAAAGTTTGCTGTAGATGATAAAAGACTATTAGATTTGTAATTTCTATGACCTTTTTAAAATATTAATACTGCATTCTTCCAATTACCTGTTACGTCTTTTATAACATTGCCAAAAAAATTTCTATTTATTCATCTACTTCTTTTAAGATATCAATTATAATTCCATTATTATCTGGACTTTTAACCTTCTTCATAGATTAAATTGCATGTCTCATTTCTTCATTTAAAATCATGGGCAATTCAAAAGATATAGTAATTATAGGAATTATTTTTCCTTGTTCTATATCCCTATATAATTTTTGATAGAACTCTTCTATACATTTCATGATGTCATCTCTTGTTAGAAATAGTTCCATCTTTTTTTTTTATTACAGAAATAAGTTTATGGACAATACCCAGATGTTTTATACTCTTGAGACTTTTATTATCATCTATAATATTTCTTGCCAATTCATAATTATATTTTGTTATACTGTTACATTTTACAAAATTGTAATATATTCAATCTTTTTTAATATATTATTTTTATATATTTCATATTCCTTCTTTTCTTCATAAATTGTCTCAGTATAAATTTTACTGGTAAATTGCTGTTTTTTGGTAGTAGCTATCATTATTGCAGTTTTTAAAAGTATATCAGTTATCTTTTGATTGATTTTATTCAAATCTGAATCATATTCAAAACTGGTTAATATTTGAAAACAATTTGGCAGTTATAATTTAAATTTATTAGAATGTTTCTGAAAATTAGTGATATCAACTGTGTATACTGTTTTTCTTAATAATTTTTGCCTCTGTAGTTTTACATTAATACATAACTTACATCTCACTAATCGATGATCACTTATTAAGAACATTATAGGCTTGAAATCCATATTTTCTGTTAGTCAAAATACAATCAAATTCTTTTTGTATCTTCATTTGGATGCCTCCATGTCCATTTCTGTTTAACATTTTTCTCCAAAAAAGAATTCATAATATAAAGTTTTTTTTATCTGTAAACTCCACAAGTCTATGTCCTGTCACATTTCTGTCACCATAACCAAATTTACTTACAGAACTTTCATCTTACAATTGTTTACCAATTCTAGCATTAAGGTCTCTCATGACATTTTAAAATGTCTGCTAGGATGAAATTCCTTTTGCGTACCCATATAAAAATCCTCTACTTCATCACAATAATTTGTTGATGCATACATCTGAATTATATACATTTATTATTTTTCATTAAACTAAAGAACTAATCTTGTCTCTCTGAAATGATACACTATCAATATCCAAAATGTAGTTTTTCCATATTTTGTTTATGATGAATCCTACTTCACTTATACTTCTAAAGTTGTACCTTTGTAATACAGTACATGCCCACTTTTATAATTGTATCTTCACCGTTCCTTCTAACTTCCTAAGTCCAATAATATCACATTTAACATTAAACAGTTTTCTTAATTCTTGTAATCTCCTTCACTTGAAAGTGATCTGCAGTTATAGGTATCTAAATAAATGGTCATCATCAAATGGCAGCCTGGGTCTGCAATCAGGAGATTCTTAGTATCCTCCACCTTCAGCCACCAACAACTGTCTTAACTGATGATTTTACAGGCTCCTAGAAATAAGCACAAATATTCTCACATATAGAATATGCTGTTCCATTATTCAGTTTTATGACATTTTCAAGTGCTGTCTTACTTTCTTCTGCTATAAACATTTTTCAGAAATACTTTAACACCATATCTATTCTCCTATTCTCTGTCATATCTTTCCAATGAAAACAATCAGTATTGCAATTCTGTAGAATGTCCTTGAGATTTCCCCCCTAAAAATCATGCTCAAGATTATTGTAAAACACTTTTTAGGAAATCTTGTATTATTCATTGCTTTCAAATGCCTAATCCAATGAAGATGATTTTACAACAGTGAATACTATCAATAGCACATCCAGTAAGTTGAATGTTATATATATATATATATATATATATATATATATATATATATATTGTATAGTATATATACAATATATATATATATATATTGTAGAGTATGTTACAATACAATCTTATTGAGCTCACTTTTTTATGTGCAATATCAAACCATAAACTTTAAAATATAATTTTAAGTTTATAAGCAGTAAATATGTTATCCTTTTATGTTAAAATACCCATATGCACATGTATATAACTTAAACATTAGACTATAGAATTTTAATAATAAAAAAAAACAAATCAAATAAATAGTTATTTTAATGAAATCAAAGTAAAATAATTAGATTTCAATCATTTATATATATGTATAAAATAAATATTTGCTTTAACTGATATCATTAATCAAGACATAAAACATAGAGATAACCTTAGGTCAAGTCGTATCTTAGCAACTAAATGCGAAGGAAATGAAATTAGAGCTCAATTACACAATTCTTAATTATGATGCATTCAACAATAATCAAATACAAAATCATGAAATGAAATAGCAATTTAACACATGTATTTACTGGAAATCAGTTCCACTATAAAATCTAAATCAACTAATTTCAAAATCAGTTCTATCTTTTAAAAATGAACAAGTCACTATGCATATTTATTTTGCTGTGTTTGAATACCAACATCAGAAAGATGGACCAATAGCTTGGATGAATTTTTCTTGTTTATAAAATCTTCATTAGCAGAGAACTCTAATATCACTTAAGTAAATAGTAAAATAAATCCTCTTTAATGTCTTTAATAATAATTTCAAAAATGAGATTATCTTTAATAGAATTAGAGAAATTCTTAATGATATCATTCTAAACTTGAATTTTAAGGAAGATAAATATATTAAAAACATATCTAAACAAGTTTATTTTAAGATTTTAAGTTATAGAAAATGCATTGTGGGTAAACACATTTTGTCATAGGATCAAAGGCTATTGTTCTAACCTAAAGCAGTGTAATTACTTATTCCTACTGAAATGCCTAATATATAAATACTTCATCTATATAATTTAATATCCAACTTCAATTTATAGTGAGATGATTTACAAAAAGGAATGTCAACATCATGCGAGAGGAACGTTTATGAACAACAGAGTATACTGATTGCCTCACCGATGATTTATGACAGGAAAATAAAAGAACTTTATTTTTAATGAACATTACTATTCAAATTATGGAAATGAATAGGACAATACCATAAACTTTTAACACATCATATCATCTTTGTGTATCAACATCCATAATATTTAATTTTATTTCCTTTGTTTCTAAAATCAACGTACGTTGGAATAGTCCATTTTGGAAAATCATTAGATGAAAAGAAAATAGAAAGATCATTGGGTTAAATTTTTTTTACTTAATAAAATTTAGGTCTTTCTTGTGAAGTGACCTGACCAGATAATAAGTAAACTTAATATGAAGTTATATTTTATTGTTCTTCATATTAAATTTATTCATTTATGACAAGACAGAATTTTTGTTTATTACTAATTCAATTAATTTAGTAATATTTGTTTATTTTTCTGTATAAATTACTAATGTCCTTGGATGAAAGATCTTTTCTTTAACAATAGATATATAGATGGAAGCTCTTATAGAAATTGAATTTTCTCAAAAGGATTGGATACAACAGAAGTCTTCATTTATACTTATATCTTTTAATTTAAATTTAATTAGCTAATGTTATCATAATCTTGGAAATTATAAAAGGTTATTTATTTTTGTTGCAATCTATTAAATATTGCTTGTTCTATGATACACATCTATTATGATCTATGGGAAAGTATAATTTTAAAGTGTATATACTAATTAGTCAAAATGTATTTAAACACTTGTAATTAAAAATTTTGTTATATAAAGATAAATTTAATTTGTTTTCAGTTAATAAATATTGTTAAATGTTTTTTTTATTTTAAAAAAGTCTCTGATTTATTTAAATTATTTATTTTATTCTCATTATAAAATAAAATTGAATACACATACCCATAAATATATATAATCCTGACTTAACATCTGAGAATTTATTGAAATTATATAAAAGTATTATTATTATTATAGGATATCAACTGATCCCTGAAGAGAGTTAAGTATAAAATTCACTCCGAGTTTGAATACTGAGCATAATGAAATAATCAAGAGAGATGAATATTAGATGAACTGGTCTAAGTTGTATCTGTATTAAATATTTAAATATTAAATTATTTTATTTGAAATAGATGCAATTATAGATTAAATTTTATCGCATCATTCATGGCACTCTATATGAAGACCTTAAGTCTGACTATAGTTAGATGTGATATATATAAACAGGATCTCAGGAGTTAAGTACTTATATATCCAATTGCTATGATTTTGAATTTGAATTGAATTCAGACCAAGAAAACCTTTTTTTTTTTTGAAGTCGTAAGCAAGTTTGGAATTTTTTTTTTTTAAGATGATTATTTCACAATTAATCTAACTAGTCAACCAAATTATGTCCAAAAAAAATATGTTTCAAAATATTTCTTTGTCGAGGAAAATGAAATGCAAAAGTCTTAAACTTTTATAACTTGGCAATTTAATGTTGCAACATAATTTTAATTGAATACTTAGTCACTCCAGTATTATTTGACATTTAATGTGTTGGATAATGATTTTGTGAGTTAAAGACCTAAATTTAATTTGTCATATCTAGTTCACAAATGTGTTTAAAACTTTCTGAGCAACCACTATCATACTGTAGATATTTACTAAATACTTTAGTAAGTACTTCTTTATTCATAGGATTGTTAAAAAAGTATTTATCCTACAGCGAATAATGAAGAGGCTATTTTTCTTTTATCTATATGGGCAAGGATTTTGAATTAATGATAAAATACTTAGTGAATAAATAAAATTTTGTGATTTTATTTTTGACCAGGGGGGTGGTGGATTTCTTGTCATATTGTAATATCTGTTGCAGTACTATTGTAAGCATTAGCATTCTAATACTTAATACTATATTACTGCTAAAGTAAGATCTTTTAAAGTAAACAAGGCAAAACTCTCTATACAGTAGTGCCACTCTGTGCCAACCAGAGTAATCAATGAATGCCAGAAGGCTTGTGCATAAAATTCCTATCTAGTGCCTACTCATCCAATATCCCCAAACTAGTTTCTGGCTTGTGGCCTTCATCAGTGAGGAGCCTTGGATCTGAGAGCACTGCATCTAGATCTTAGGATCTAATGCAACCCTCCAGCAGCCACCTTTTATCTCTACTTAACTACAAAACTATGAGAATGAAATGTGAAACACAATAATATTTTTAATCTAAGATCAGTAGCTTATATAGTCATATGGGTCTGAACTCAGTTCAGCACCCATATATTTTGTTGTCCATAGCCACCACTATCCTATTAGGCAGGATCGGTGTTAAACCACTAAACATTACATCCAAGGCTCCTCACTGATGAAGGCCACAAGCCAGAAACTAGTCTGGGGATATTGGATGAGTAGGCACTAGATAGGCATTTTATGCACAAGTCTTCTGGCATCCATTGATTACTCTAGTCAGCACAGGGTGACACTACTGCATGGAGAGTTTTGCCTTGTTTAATAACAATTATGTGCTAGTATGAGATGGTGATCATGTTATCTTTTAAAGTATATGAATCTTAGAGTAAAATTCAAATCCTTGCTCTGTATGGTTTGATGCAGTTGTCAAGTGGCAGATTCTGCAGCTCAAGTTCCACAGATCTCACCTTGCTCTCTCTCTTTCCATGATCGAGCTTCTTATGTATTCTCAGTCAGCAAAGACCTTAGATTATTTTTTTACAGAAATTTTTTTTTAAAAAACTATAATATCCTATATTAAAAGCCTTTATTTAAGTTTAAGACTTTTGTTATTTGGATAAAATCTTGTAAATGATTTATAACCTATTTCTGTTGAACTGATTTTTTAAAAAATCTTCCACACAATATAATTAATAATGCAATCTTTCAGGGGTGTCCAGTCCAGCAGTATTGGTAGCTCACATTTCAAATCACATTCAAATTAGCTTGGTAACTTTTTAGTTTTGCACAATAAATGAGAACATATATATTCTGTGCTAGATAAATATATATTTGTACTAGAGATAATCTCTTGTTTAGTAAATGATCAATAATAGTCTTTATTATATTTATCTAAAGTAAATGTTGCCAAAGATGTGGATGAGTTAATTTGACTTGACACTTGTAATTCAAAATGTAATATATATATATATATATAATGCTTTCATTTGTTTTGAAGAAGTTTTAAGTAGTTTACAGTTAATTAAAATGGAAACAAAAACTGAAGAATGAAATCTTAATTTCCCTTTGAATTGTTTATATAAAACTTGCTTTTTTAAAATGCTGCCTTCATAAAAGCAAAATTATTGTAACCAAAATTAAATGACATTAAAAAATAAAAAATGTATATATAAAATATTTTTTTTAAAAAAATGCTCTTATTTAATTGGATTAAAAAGCAAAATAAATGAAAAAAATTTCATAAACCACAATTTTGATGGTCATGTAAAACTTTAAATGAAAGTGAGATAACATTCATAAATTAATTAATTCAAGCAATACCGTTTGTAATCAAACTAAATAATATTTTATTGCTTGAAATAATTATTTAGTGGATGCCCCACACTTTTATTTGAAGTTAGATATTACAATCAAAATTGTGGTTCAAAATAATTTTTAATGAATTGTATTTACAGTGAGTAGTAGTGGTGATATTCATAATTATTCAATAATTAGCATATACATAATCTCTATCTTACTCCACTGCCATCTGAAAGTAATAAAATGTACATATATGCTCATAAATATGTACTGTAACTGTCATAATTGCACAACCCACATGCAAAGCACTCTAAGACAATCCACACATGCATTCCACATTCTAAAGTCACAGAATATCAACTTTTTCTTTCTATATCCTACTCAGATCAGAGAAAAAATATTCTTAACTATTTTACATAAGTTATTGATTGCAAATGATTATAACCTGCCAAAAATAATGAAACAATCCTATTTATTCATATATACACAACACAAAACATATACTGGTATAACTTTACTCACTTGATTTATAACTTAATTTAAGGTAAATAAACCTTTCCAAATTTTATTGTTGTAATGATTCAATATTTTAAAATAATTCCTATTTGACACTATTAATGTAGAATACTATTAATGTTAATTGTTTGAACAGATTCTAATCTACTGCACAGACTCCTAACTGCTCTCTACTATCTTCACTGCTGTTCTAATGCTATCTGATACAAGTTTATAAATTAAGGCTGATCTTACTATTTGACCATTGTCATCAATTGCAGGTTAAGATATTAGTATACAATGAGTAATAAAATATAATTGTAAAATACAGATTCACATCTGTATTTAGTTATACATGAATGCATACATGAAAAAATAATATGCCAATGACCAGCAGTCACATTTGTATCACTATATGATATGTATGAAATAAAATAGATGGCATGTGGTAGTACTTAATCATCTACAACACATCACTGTTTAAACAAAATAATGATTGTAAGAGATTAGCAATTGCAAATGATGTTACAATCATCTAATACTAATGTGTTACATAAGAATAAGAATCAGATGTAATTAGCATAACCAGCATTGATGGATAACAGCCATATATTCTTATTAATATTAATTCAAATACAAGACTAGTTAATTAAAACTGACATCTATTTCACAGAATCCTAATCTAGCTTGACTATGCAGCACAATTGTCCTCCACTCATAATTTAAAATTTTACTGATTTAACATACTATTATTAATTAAATAAACTGGAAATAACTGATTAATATAGCAATACCATGACAAGAGATCACAATTATAAGTGAATTGCCTTTTGTAGATTAATTTTTATATGCTTAACACTGACTCAATAGTGGTATGATAAAGAGACCAAACTACCATCTCTTTCCATACTTGCTCATAAACAGATTAATATATAATTATTCATTAAACTTACTTCATTAAATTGGATATATTTAATGAAGTGGTAGTTTAAATGTTATACTTATTATTTCAGCTTAACAGTTCACATTCAGTCTAGGTTTTTGCAGAGTTGATTCTTTACCATAGGTATGGTGAATGAAAGTTTAATTGACATTTAGACTTTATTACAATGATTTGGCAGTGATCTCAGATTTTTACATATATCAGGTGAACCCATAGTGGACACATGTTCAGATGATTTCTTCTGTTATTGACAGCTTCTTTCTCAGGATTCAGCAATTGGGTTGTAGCCTGCCTTCTGACAATTTGATAGAGGAAAGCAAATAATGGCTTCTCTACTCTAGCATGGTAGACTTGCTGGAACTAGAAGATATTAATTAATTAAAGCAGAACAATAATTGATGAATAATGGCAGAAAGATATTCATTGGCAGAATAAAGACAGGTTGAAGGCCAGATCAAAATATAAAAATAATAAACACAATAAACACCAACATAATTTCCAGCACACTTATATGGTTTGAAGTTATCAGTAAACTTTGGATCCATCTCATTGTTTGGATTCTCTGGCTTATTAGCCATAGATAACTCCATTACTTTCATTGAGGTCTGAGTTTGTCTGATACTCTATTTTCAACTTCTTATTTTGGGGCAAGAATAACAGCCTTTTAATTTGATTATTTGTCTCCTCAAACTTAATCTAGTAATCTGTTTACAAGCATTTTAACTACTTTTTCTAGAATGTCATTTCCACAATTTTAACACCTTTTGCTTTAAAACTATTTTTATCTAAATTTTGAATCTATTATCTTTTTCTTTTTTACAAACTTTAGAAAATATTTTGTTTTTAACACAAATTAACTTTATAATTAATTATACCATATATGTTTATTTATGCAATTGTAACAGATATTTAATTTCTATTTATAAAAAATTTTAACCTTAAATTTTGTTCATAATTTTTAACATTCAAACATGAAGTATATATGTGTGTGCATATTTATAATCAGTATCTTTCATGAAATCATTATGATTTATATTTACTCACAGCACTGCAGAAACATTTTCAAGTTTTTTTGTCTTTCATCAGGATCTCTCTAATCTTATGTTCACCACCTTATCATAACTATCCATCAGTGCAGAAACTCCAGGCCATGCATTTCACTGACAACATTTGCTTTTATGCCTAAAACTTGATTGTGACCATTGTAAATTCTAGGTTATGTTTTTAAATAATTTTGAAAAAATTAAAATAGCATGTGACACTAATTGCATTCTACTGTGGAGTTTTTTTGGAATATCAAGATGACACATCACATCATATCTATAAATACTACAAACAAACAAAAAAGAAAAGGAAAGGAGAAAAAATAACACCCATAAGATTAATTTTTTTTAGAGTTTGGTCTAATTATCAAAATCAGATCATACCTTACATTCTTGCATAAGAACATATTTAATAGAAGGTTAAAATTAAGTTTTGATTAGTTTTCCATAGATCTTCCTATACAATATTTTGAATAACTCTTTTTTGTTGTGATCACTTGTATATTGATAAAAAATACAAAATCAAATATTTGAATCAGTCATAGAATGGATTTGCGCATATGAGTGGTTTTAATCTTAATTAGCAGATATTTTGCACACACGATATATATTTTTTCCAACAAGAAGGAAGCTTTTTTTAATTTTAAATTCAGCAAAATTGCTCACAATGCATTTACATAAACCACCTGCACCTTTCCACTTTAAAATTCTTGCTAACAACTCTTGGCATTGAATAAATTACTGAAAATAATTATTTATATATATATATATATGCATGTATAATAAGCAAATATAATATATTAGTAATCATTAAAAACCATTCAACACTTAGACAATCCCAATATCAATAACAATCAACAATTTCAAACTGTTGTCAAGGCAGCCACCTTTTAACAATAAAGAAGGAATCCCCCCACCATCTTTATTAATGGTCCAATATATTTATATAGACCCTAAACATTGCAAGTTGACCACAGAGATTGAAATTATTGATACAAAGAAGTTTAAATAAACCTCTTTAAACAGGTAAATATAACCTGTTCTAAATGCAGACTTATAAATAGTCATTATAAAATTACGAACTGCAATTATAATTTTCAAACTGCACATAAAATATTACTTAAGTAATAAGCTATCTTAGAATATAATTTAATTTAAGACTTAAACTGCCTAGCCATTATCATATTTTCTGGAAATATATCTAACTCAGCCTACCTCTTAATTTCTAAATGATATTAATATTATCTCTTTATTTTCTTTCCTATCTATTTTGCTCTCATCCCTTTTTTATTGTTCCGAGCATACATCTCTCCATATTACACTATAGACTAAACTCTTTGTATTGTTCTGTTAAGAGTCTAAATGTTATTAATAAAATACCTATATTATAACTACCTTTTCAAACATTGGACATATTTTTTTTAAATAGCAAAATTATTTCTGGCAAAAGTATATCATCCAAATTTAATTCAATGATTAATTTCATCTATTGTATTTCCAATTATGTTTAAAATGTAATCAATGTCAGAAAGGATTTTGCACTTAACTTAAAGAAGACTCTTTGATTTCTCTTTGATACTTGAAAGGAAGAGAGAACAAACTTGTAATGACCAATTTGTAAGTATTTGTTGTTCAATTGTTATTACTATTCATAGGATAAATAAACAGAGATAAACAAATTATTAACAGGCATCAGACAATTTTATGAGTTTAATTTTACTTCTGAATTTAAGACCAAAAAAATACCATGGCATTTTTTCTCAGATGCTGAGAGTTTCTAATTAAATCATTAACTGGGTTTTCTTAAAGGTTAAATGAACATTCTACAGTAAATAAGTCATTTAATTATTACTTTTAAAATCACAAACAAATTACTGACTTACATTTTTACTTATGTTTGATTAATTATTTTTCCAGTTAAGCTGAAACCCATACTATCTTCATTTCCAAAAATGATTAATTTTATTCTGTTTTAGAATTATTTACTGTAGGC
This sequence comes from Epiperipatus broadwayi, assembly GCA_028023455.1. Taxonomy (NCBI): domain Eukaryota; kingdom Metazoa; phylum Onychophora; class Udeonychophora; order Euonychophora; family Peripatidae; genus Epiperipatus; species Epiperipatus broadwayi. Next base: position 239,681 of record JAQFVV010000496.1, on the reverse strand, counting down.
ATGGGTCTCTACTGATAAAGACAATATCCAGAAACCATTTGATTTGGAGGTAGTGTTTCACAGCACTATACCATTCAGTATTAATTGATTACTCATGCTTATAGTAGATTGCTTAGGATATTCTTACTTTTGAAAGCATATGAATAATCATGTGAGAGGTCATGTGATGTTATAATATTTTTATTTATTACATATTTTAAAGCAAATGTCTTTTTTTAATATTTTTGGTTTTTATCAATGAATTCTTCATTCACCTCTACCATATCATAAATATTGACCAACATATAAATTAGATCATTCTCTATCTCAGTATGCATGCATTTCACACTTGTCAGGTGACTAGAGCTATCAAACACTTGAATGTCCATGCTAATGTTGACAGTTCAATATTTTTCCATTGTACCACTCGCGTGCGCAATATGGACTCATTGCTATCCATCTGTTTTTTACTTTATAAATATTATCTATAATAAATAAATGTAAAGGATGATTGACAATTGTTTATTTACAACAAAGATATATTTAATACACAGACAGTTTAGATATGATAATTTGCTGTAAATATTATTTCTTAACATTAAATACCTTGATAACAATCAATTAGTAAACAAATAATGTTACAGTGATTCATTACTGGATATAAGTAGAAACTAATTATATAATAATAGTTTAAAGACTGATCACCACATTGTTCATGGTCATGTTTAAGCTAATACACATTTGCTATAAATGATTTGCAACTATTAAGTTCTGCAAACAAATATATGCCAAATTACTTGTATTGGCTTGGTAAAAACTCTGAAATTGAACTTATAATTATGATCAATTTGTAGAACTCCATATAAAATCATCTTTACAATCTTTGGTTTTTGACTGATAGTTCAAATGATTGAATGGTTCTCTTTTTAATGAATGATGGACTTCATCTATACTGTTTTTTTTTTCCATATGTGTTTTGATTTTCTCTGATAGATTGAAGACAAATGAGTTGATCTTAATCACAATCAAATCCTACTGTATGAAGGGTTTTGCCTCTGAGTAAATCTTATAGTAGTGAAAGTTTATAAGTCATTTAAAGATGTTCATGTATGATTTGTAAAACACAGTTGTTTCTTTATTTTTTTTCTGTTAAAATAATACTCAATGTTACAGATTAAAAAACAATCAAATGGTTAGTTTTCTCAGAAGGTTATATGACATTTCAAACATCAGACGTAAGAGATTAAATTTTGATTCAGGATTTTTTAAATCATGAATATATCACCAAACACACAAGGCTGTTTATCAATAATTTTTATTAGTCATTCATTTAGAATTAACTGAGATGGATATCTGAGAAAAGTTTACACAGCAATCAATGTGTCACCTAGAATTGCATCTATCTTTTGATAACAAGGCTGTTAAATGATTTATTATAGTATTTATACCTAACAAAATTAAATGCAAAAAATAAATAAATAAATGTTTGTCATTTAAAAGGCTTCAAAAAATTAATCATATTCACAATCCAATTATTTATATGCAAATGCTTTAAATATTGGATATGTATATATTTTCAAGATAATGATGATGATGATAATAATAATAAACATTAGAAGTAATAGAATGAACTGCAATTGAACTAAACTATACAGGGAAAAATAATCGAATAGCTTTACTCAGAAATTTATAAGAAGTTTGAACATTTGCCACTCTGAACACTAAACTAAAGCATACAGGGCATAATAATAAGAATATGACAGGATTGGGTAAAACGTATTAAACTTTTCAAATTTCAAACACTCTTAGGATTTTTCACCCAGTCCATAGCTATCCAGTCAGTTACCCAATTAGGAAATTGGTATTCCGCTATTTTAAAAATAAAGAGTAGATAAGAATCGAAAATTAAGTAAAACTTTTACCAACAGGCTGTTATCAACATAAGTTATGTTTTCCTCTTCAATGTTTTTTACAAAAGGCTACGCTTTTTTCTTTCAATGGATTTTTACAATTTCTTTTTTTATTTATTTAGGAAATAAATAATCTATCCACCATTACGTCATCACCACTTCTGCCATTTATCTACCTTTTGTAAGATTATTAATTGGCAATTTAACGGCTCGCTGTTTTAAAAAACATTCTAATTGTCTATTTTATTTTAATTTCTAATAAGAAATCAATTTTCTTGTCTATCAATTTCCCTTCTATTACAGAACAGAGACAAGCAAAATCTTTTTTCCGCTCGCATTTAAGATAAATAATAACATAGAAGATTTTGAATTGGAGGCTGCTAATAAATTCTGCCAAAGAGAAAGTGGGGAAAAGAGCTGCAAATATCAAAGAATACAAATAAAAATACGTTACTTTGAATTATATGGCAGAATCAGTTTATAAGTTCAGAGAAGAAAGAAATTTACAAAGCAGAACTGAAAGTTGAGAGAACATCATTACCAATTATAACTTATCTGTTTGAAAAGATAATGATTAATTGTGATAGTTTATATGCAATTTTCATTGTAAAAACTTTGATAGTAATTGTAAAATAGTATTCGACTTTGAAGTGGAATCTTAATAATAATAATCCCACTGTTTATTGGTAGAGAATATGGAGTTTGAGCCCTAGAGGTGACCGAATTGGAAGGTGGTCCATAGCACTTTCAGTGGACTTTATGTTCCTGAGTCCGCTATTCTACCACTGCACCAAACTATATAAGGCAGACATGTTAGTGACATAAGCTCACTTTAAATTTGTTTTAAAACTAAGATGTCAAGTGTAACTTGAATTAATATGTAGAAAACAACTGATAACCTATCATCAAAAGATGATGAGAGCTTATCTCTTATACTACCATTATACTAGTTACACTTTTCTGCCCATAAGCAGAAATTTAAGATATTTTGGAGTATGGTTCTTTATCATATATCCAGTGCTATTTGGTTTAAAGTTTTTTCGAAAGTGTGGACAATAACAAACACTATACTATATGAGATATTAAATAATTACATTTTGAATTACAAGTATCAAATTAACTCAATCCACATCTTTGACACCATCCACTTTAGATAAAAATAATAAGGACTATTATTAATCATATACTAAACAAGAGATTGTCTCTAGCACAGATATAAACTTTCAAAACTCAATTAAAGATTAATATATCTGATTTTTTAAAAATTAAACACAAACACGTGGTGTTATTCATATTTCTTTTTCCCACATGTAATATCTTTATAAACATATTAAATAATTTCAATATTACCATATATTCTTTTAAACTCATGTAAATAAAGATACAATAAAAGACAAATACCCCCCAAGTTGCATTTCATGATGAACCAGCACTCATTAGTTGGTCCAGATCACTATTTCTCATATATATCTTTATGAGATATATACACACCTATAATACAATTTAATTTTTAAAATATGTGTCAATAAAAATAATAAATGAAAAGATGCATGATGTACTTATAAAAAAAGTAACAAAGTAATGAATCTAGCAAGAGAGACAGCAGCTATATGACTGACTAATTATAAAAGATGAGGAAATGAAAAATGATTGGTGAGAATGCTCATACATGTTGATACAGATGTGGACAATTTATGAATTCAAAGTTATATCTTACTTGTTTTATTTAACACTTTTTAAAATCGTAAGTTATTAGGAAGAGAGTAAGTAATTGGATAGCTTTATTGTTCTGGAGCTCACAGAAAGTTTCATTGCTGGAAGTGTCAGAACTGGAATCCATCCAAGAACTTTATATTAAAATACATTATCAATACTTTAAAGATAATTGGGTAACATTTACTGATGAGGCAATATAAAAGTATTTAAACAAAATTTTACTTTTAGAATGATGTTTGAAAGCTTGAGCAATTTAATGATCACCAGAAACATGCCTAGGTGTTAAGGAGTGTAATACTGCAAATGACATAAACATTAAAAACTTCCAGATGATTAAATTATATTACACCTGGGTCTCATTTTATGCGGTAGATAGGTTCCACAGAAAACCTGCATTAAAAAAAATCGCACAAAAATAGACTTAACTTACCTTGAAAAATGGGGATAGGGTCTGTAATTTTCAGAATTCGCATAAAAGCAAAGCAACAAGGAAAAATTACTTTAAAATTCGAATTAAAAAAATAAGGATATAAAGTATGACTAATAAAAAATATCAAATATTTGAAAAAAATTGGTACAAGACAAACTTTTTTTACTTTTTTTTATTAACTACAGTATTTAATTTGACATTTTTTCATACATAGCTTCTTCTTGAATGAATTCAAGAATCTCTCTGCAATTATGCCCAGAGAAATTTGTTAGCCACTTTATTTTCCATTCTCCATTCTAATTTTTACCACATTCTGCTCCATTCCATTTACACAACTAGTGCCAATTTCAGTCTTGTGCTGTGTTAATGGTTTTCTGCTGACAACTGATTTTTACTACTGAAATAAATTTTAAATGTTCACATTTTGTTTCTATATTAAAAAAAAGGGGATCGCAATCAAAACAAAAAGATTTTACATTATCATTAAAAATATTATTTTCAGTTTATAAAATCAATAAAATCTTCATTATTTATTTTAAAAATCTACATTATTTATTTCTGTTATACTTAACAAAATACATTTTAAAAGTTGAAAATTTTTGAATATTTATTGCGATATTTTTATATGTAAGTATAAATCTATTATTATTATTTACTCATTAGTATAAATATGTTATTTATTCTAAATATAGCTTCAGGCTATGTTCACGTTAGCTGCTAATATAACGTTATTTTTTTTTTTTTAAAAAGTATTTCAAGTCAAAATAAGTTATTAATAATTTAAATTTCTTGATATCTAATAAATATAGTGAAATATGAAAAATATTAAGAAGAAACATGAATCGCATAACTTCAAAATCGCATTAAAATAATCCACATAAAATGAGACTCAGTGTATTTAAAATTAATTATTTAATGGGGAAAACCATTGCTAACCAAGAAGTATTTTTTTTCTTGAATAAGTTAGCCGACTGACTCATCCTATTTTAAGAAATTCAGACCAATAATTATTAGTGACTTGTTGGAATCATTTTCTTTTTTTTTTAAAGTTCCATTAATCATTTTAAGTCAGGTTTGAATAAAAATGCACTCCCAAAACATTTACCATTCTTTGAAAGATTAAAAGATCTGAAATCATGCAAAGAACATACTTTCTCTGTAATCAAGATTGCTTATCAGGATAGATATTATTTTGGGAATCTTTTAGTGGTAATTCAAAACTCCATATTGCTTCTTGATAGCAACAAAAAATGCCAACTGGTATCTCCAGATATCTGAGTTTTAGATCTGCAGCTGCTAAAATTTTTATTATACTTTCATCTAGATTTAGAATGCCAAAAGAACTAGGTCAAAGTTGTAATCACTTCTATATTTTTTTTATTTATGTCTAAAAGCTCCAGAGGAAATTGAAAAAAAAAAAGATATTAGTTTATTGTTGCTGTTAGGAAATTAAATTCAAATACTGTTTTTGTTTTGGGAATGTTCATTATTTGTGATAAAATAGCACTTTGAATTTTATTGATTATCATATTGACAGATGTGCATGAAATTTGATTTCATACTGTAGTAATTAAAAATATTATCTGACAGTTGATTACAAATATAAGTATAATATCAATATTTACTAAATATCCAGATAAAGTTTGGAGTATTGACATTGATCTTCATCATCATTTTTAGTTTTCATCAATCTAATACAGAATCAAAATCTAAGTTTAATTCAGTTTCACAGATTCATACCTTCTTTTCCCCACATAACTCCAACTAAATTATCTTATTTCATCTATCAACCTCACAGTAAATGGTTTCTTTCCAGGACTTTTACAATTTATGGGATGCAGTTTAAAACTTCAAATATTGATCTGTTATCATCTCTTCTACAAATATGAGCAAATCTTAAACATTTGGAAATAAAAGTGTGAAGAGCATGAAGATGTTAAGCGATCACTTTAAATTACTTTTACAATGTCTGAATGAATGATGCTTGCAAAATTTTCTAGAATTTACGATGATACATCATTCTTATTTGAAATTAAGCATACGTAAATAAAATATTTATTTTTATATAGCACTATGTTACAAAGCATAGCACTATATAAAAATAAATATATTATTTACATATGTTTAATTTCAAATAAAAATGACGTATCATAGCGCTATATAAAAATAAAATATTTTATTTACATATGTTTAATTTCAAATAAGAATGATGTATCATTGTAAATTCTAGAAAATTTCACAAGCACCATTTATTCAGACATAGTAGAAGTAATTTAAGTGATCACTTAACATCTTCATGCTCTCATTTCAAAATACTTAAGATTTGCCAATACATAAATATTTGAGTTGAAAAGATAGATGAATTCATTCTACATTTTCACAAAGACTTTATAATGAGATATTATTTTATATAGTGCTATGTTTTTTTATGTAATAGTAATATTAGTGATTAAGCCAATGCACATGTGCTTTGAAGATAAATTATAAATGAATACTCAATTTTTCCAGACATGAGATATAGTATGAAGGACATTGTTGCCGAACTCATGGATAACAACAATCAAGATAATATTATGAAAATCTTAGTTTTGTTATGTTTCATTACTATGTATATATTTGTTTATTTTATTTCCATGCTTGGATGCAAAAATGGCTATATTTTGGAAGAGTCTATTATAAGTGTAAGCAGAAGCAAAAAGAGATGGATGGTTAGGTTTATTTAAACATTTTTCTTTTGTTATAAATAAAATTTAGATCAGCTTACCCACCTTAACAACTTGACAATGATCATCATGATGGGGGATAGGAGGTAAGATTCATAATATTATCCCATATTAAATGCTTACACTTATTATGGGACAGAGTTTATGTTAGTTGTTTATTAATAACCATTACATGTTCATTTGTGGATAATCTCTCTATTTATAGTAGGGATTTACATATGGATCGGGCATCCCAAAGAACTGAATAGCATTAATATGGATTGGATGACAATGCTATGGCAAATGCACCAACATAATAATTTAAATTAGGTAGTTAGCTTTGCAGTCATCTAAAATTTATATTTTTTTTTGCTTTGTAAATAATTGATGCCAAATCTGAATTTTAATCATATTCAGGAATCCAACCTCGACACAACCAATTAAATTATTTACTATTCTTAATATGATAAGAATCCTGCCTTAAAATATTTTTTTGTTAGATTATATAATAAAATGTCATAGGACCTATTTATATCAAATTGGTCTTACTAAAACAAACGTTTCTTGGATCAGAGGTGATAGTGATCATTGACCACAAAAGCCTTGAATTCCTGAATCACAGCAACCTGACTAACAGTTGCCTAGTTAGATGGTGTCTGTTATTATAGAAATTCAATTACACAGTACTGTAAGGGATCCAAAAACATTGTAACCGATGTGCTTAGTTAAAGCCCATGTAGGTCAGAACAGAACCACCTATTGGGAGATAATGCCTACATTACTAATATCAATTCAATGATTGATAATAATATAGAGAATGTGATTTAGAGAACATGCCTGAGATACAGTATAAAGATGCAGATCTTAGTCCAATAATTAAAATTTTAAAAGGAGAGGAAGTTCTGTGTGCACCAAAAGATCTTTCCCTTTATAAGTTAGAGAAGATTTTACTCTAGAACGTAATTCCAGATACAGATAAATGGAGAGTAGCAATCCCTAAACCAGTGAGACTCCCACTTATAAAGTGTATACACTGACTGTACAGATACTATGGTGCTCATAAAATAGAACACACTCTTAAGAATTGATTTTACTGGCCAAAAATATACCAAGATATCTTGAGATCACTCTAAGATTGTCTGGTGTGCTTACAAACCAAGCCAGTGAACCAAAATTACAGTAACACCATGAAATCAATTATACCAGAGAGACCAAATGATGTTCTAGAGATCATTTATTATGGGCCATTACCACCATTTAACAAGCAAAAATATTTGTTGGTTGCATATGACCTCTTTTCCAAGTACATTTCTGCTTATCCAACACACCAAGCTAATACTAGGCATATGATCAAAATATTACATACCCTCCAATTTGTGGTGATGGGAAAGCCTAGGACCATTTTAATAGATCATGATACCCCTTTCCTATCAAAAAATGGAAATGGGTAGAAAAATTCAAAATAAGACTTGTGATCATGTTCATAAGGAATCCACAATCAAACCCTTGCAAATGTGAAATGCAAAAGCATAGACATTTGTTTAGGACTTACTTAGAGGATGAGCATAAGGGATAGGTAAAGCAAACAGAATGTGTATTATTAATTGGAGTGTATGAATCAACTGGATTCTCACCCAAGACTGCATCTTAATCAACTGACATCCACACTTTATGAAATACCAATCCATGATTACACATACTGAAAGTGATAGGGAAAAGAATAGACAAAGAATGAGCATATAAGCAGTTAATGGATAAAGCTGATCAAGAAATAGGACTAAGAAAACAATCCCATAATTTTAAAAGTAGAAGACAAGTCTTTATAAGGACCCCATATTTAAATAAACTGCAGAAAAACAAATACAAGTTTTACCAGCCATATAAAGGACCCTTCACCATTGTGAAACAAACAACTCTGAATGCATTCTGGGTAGATATTGAAGGAGAGATCAGGGTCATGTACAACACCCACATTTTAAAAACATATTTTGGAAACACTGCATAACCATGTAATTACTACACCCAATGTGTGTACTAACCAAAAGATAGAAAAAGATGACAGATCAAACATGAAGGGAAAGGGAATTAACATTAAATATGCATTACTAGGGTAATTAATGTTGATGAGGGTATAGCCAGATAAGTGCCCAGAGGCAATCACTGAGTTACAGTATGACTGAGATGTAGGAGCTCATCCATAGAAGATAATGCAACACTCCAATATTCAGTTAAAAAATAAGTCTCAAAAAGAGCAGGATGAAGGATAAAAAATAAACCTATGTGTCTTTGCAACAGGACACATTACTGGTCTAGTTCACCTCATAGGGTCTCCAATAAATAAAAAAAAGTGATACCTAAGTCAAACCTTAGAAGAGTGTGTCTAGCAATGAAATGAGTCGTGAAGCAACATGAATATAGCCAAAAAAGAAGTAGAATTTGAAGCCCATTATTTAAATATACAGCCTGACATTCAATATATACTTACACTATTATGAGTGTTAAACTTTTGATCATAAATTAAAATTTTAACCCTGTAAGGAAAGGAGAGTTGTAAGGGTAGCTTACAGTCCTAAAGAAAAAAAACTTACATTAAACTACATCACCATGTCAATCTTATCAAAACCATATGCTTATCCAGTAAGTTTTTGAACATATGCTATTTTTTGGCATACATATGTATGCTATCAATATTTGAGTCATTAAATTCTGAGATAGTAAATATCACAACAAATTAAAAAAAAATTAAGAAATCCAATTTGAAAGACTAGAAATAAACACTTTAAAAGAATGATATAAATGTATGTATGTATGTATATATATAAATTAGTAATCAATGTCCATATTCCAGTTATAAACAAATATATTGAAACAGGGCTGAGTTTGATCCCTGTTCCAAAAAGTAAACTTTCCTATATGCATCAATATAGCCCGATTAATTACATTTTTTTTTTCATATTTATATTTCCTTAGTATATAAATTTATAATTCTAAATAGGGATTTAAAAAGGTTAAAATAAACAGAAGAGGGGGGGCATGTGTGCTCGTTTGTTTTTTTGAAAACACATGTATATATTTTGCTAGATAGATTAATATATATAAAAAGTATAAATGCAGTTATGGAAATATACTTTATTTTTCAAGATGGAAACTTTTCAATTTCATTTTGGAAAAGTTAAATGGAAAAAAGATATCAAAAATAACTTGATCGATATCTAAGGAATTTAATTAATGAGATTTAAGTTTAGATCCAAAAGAATTTCAATGAAAACAAAAGAACAAAAGTAGATTCGGAGGTGTGAAAAGTTTTTGTTCAAAAAGAATCCGTATTTTTGAGCAGAAGAATTTGCTCATTCTATTGCTGATTTTTGTAAGGAGTGCTGCGAGAGAGATTTGTGGAGAGAAATGGAGGGTAGAATGGTGGGCAAGCCAGCTTAAGAAAGCATAAGTGTGCCAGGGCAGTGCAATCCCGCCCCATGAAAGTCTGAAGGTGGCTGCAGGAAAAGTAACCGATGAAGATAGAAACAAATTAATCTGAAGTCTAAATAAAAAAAGGGAATGGAATCAACAAGCAAGAATATAGGACAGCTGGAATAAATAATTCAATTTCATCACCATTATATAAGTGCTATAAAAAGGAGTCAAAATTAAAGAAATTTTTCACTTTTAATAATCCACCATTTTCCCCGGGGAAGAAAAGAAATACAGGTACGTACACATTCAACAATATGTAATTAGAGTTCCAGATAGCATCTGTTTCTTTTAATTTTTCACAAACTTTCTTTACAAACTTCATTATCATGAACGATGTGCATAAACTTTTTAAAAAAGGAAAGAATCAAAGAAAAGGAAATGATTTTTCTTACTGTATGAACTGATATACATTTTATTCATGTGATTTTTTTAAATATCTAAGCAGTATGTGTATGCATGCGTTTTTCTTAAAATAAGGAGCACAAAATATTTAATCATGGTAAAATAAAAATTTATAAATTTAAAAATGAAATGAACGTTTATTGGTATTGTTTATTTAGGTCTGTTTTTATAAAAGTAAAAAGAATTTAGAATATTATATCAAGCATATTAAAGCATAGTAACCTCCTCCCTCGTAGATTTCCATTGATTTGTCAATCACCCACCCTGAGTAGAGCTAGCCAAGGGCATTTCCATATTGGTATTCCAGCTCTCCCAGCATAATTCTTATAGTAATATAGGATTGGCGCTTGAGGTCATAAATTGATCCTCATAAATATGCTGGGCGATAAATGGAATAATTTTCGAAATACTTTTAAGAATAAATAATTTTTTTAAACATATGCATATACGTGTATCGTTATATACATACACGCAATCTTATAAATGGTTTTATATAAGCGTAAGATATATATGGAAAACAGCAACATCACGTTACAATATATAATTCTTTGAAAAACAATACAATAATTAATCCAGTAAATAATATTTTAAAAACAAATATTTACTATATTATAATAGAAGTACTTTCGATTATCTAAGTAGTCATTATCAACTACATTCAAATTCAGTTACAAAAAAATGTTATAAATGTATACAAAAACAATTACATCATACATCATATTTGTTTTTAAAACATTATTTATTGTATTAATTATTGTCTTGTTTTTTGAAGAATTATATATATATATTATAATGGTCTGATGGAAAGGAGTTCTTACCGTATCTGCCATACAGAGCACCACTAGGTAACTTGAACCTAGAACATTTATAGAATAGGCAGATACACGCTGTTAAAGATCCAACTTTTATTTATTTAAGACCGTCAGACACAGAGATTTATAAAATATGAATTCTTATCTAAAATATTTTCAATATTAAAAAAATTAAAGAAGCCACTGCCAGTAATAACACACACAAACATTTATTTAATATACATAAAATTTAGCATTATTATTTTAGTCTAACTTTTATTTTTTTACAAAACATTATAACTTATTTTACTTTAGATTTTAATTTACAATTTAACTGTTTTTATTTTATTTTAAAAAGTTTGCACAGATGAGTTTAATATTTATTAGAGTGTCGAGTATGAATAGACTACATAGATTGCATTTGAAAAGAAAATATTCTATTATTGATTTAACCTTAGGCCAAAGGTTCACAGCCAAACCAATGTCAATCTATCTGATATATCGATGCATTCAATGCAATAGCAATATGACAGCACAAATACCATACTGTCAGGAATGTACATCTGAACAGCACTCTCGTCCAGACAGGAATGCTACATCTGTCTGGCAAGAAGAACAATAAAAAAATCCATAGGAAGGGACTACATTTTCCATCTTACTATCCCCTTCCATAGGCAAAAAAGGGGTGTGCGGCATATAATGCGATCCTGCTTGTAGCAGACCTCATACTACATTTACTAATTACACCAATATATCCAATCGATTAACTAAATCTAACTACGAAACAAATAACCTAAGATTACCTTCCCTTAAACTAACATATATAACTTTACAAATCTATGCAGACATTCACGCCCGACTTAAATTTAACATTTATATAAGTTCTTTAACAAAAAATTATAATAATAAAACTTAAAAGAACTAAAAATAAATTAATGGAAATGATTTAACAAACAAATAATACATTCAATAAAATAATTAATAAAAAATTTAGTCAGATAGGAAATTCTACTTCTATTTAAATATTGAGAAGTTTTTGGAATCAAAGTTTTTACTGTTTTTAAAATGTTCATTAATTATATAGTTCTTACTGTTTTTAGAAAAAGTCCGTAGTTTCTAATTGCTTGTAATTTGGAAGGTGTTAATTCCCACGAAGTCATGAGGAGATCAGTGTGCAGTTAGCCATTGGTCCTTTATTGTAGCTGGTACTTAATTGCCGGGACCAGATGTCCTATAGTCCGCAATATGGGAAAACAATGTTTCATTTTTTTTAGAACTGAAGGAATTGAAAGTGCATCTTTCAATCCCTTCTCCTCCAACTCTCTCCGACTTAACACATCTCTATCTTCTCTTAATTCCTATCTTCCACTAAAATTTATTTCCAAACTTTTTCTTTTTATATTAATTTTGTGGATTAACTCAACATTACGTCATGATGATGATGACCCTTTCATTGAGGTCTGTTTTCCTGAGGGATTTCTTTTATTGGCTATTAGTTTCTATTGTTTTTTCTCCTATCTGACCTTTTCTTATATATTTTGAAATGCCCAAGGGCTAGTTCATTTGGACTAATTAAATAATCATTTTCATTTTACAATAACATTAATTAATTTATTGTACAAACTTAGATATATTTTTATCTTTAAATCTTTACTGAAATTTTAGTTTTAAAATCCTTTTTTCTTCTTAATAAAGTTTTTGTTTAATAATTTTTCATCTGTGTGATTTTATATATTAGAGTTTAGATGATTTTTAATTTTCAATTTTTAATTCTTAAAAAAAAAAGTTTTTATTTGCGAACTTTTATTTTTCATGTTTAATTTAAAAAAAAAAAATGTAATGGCGTATGTGCCTGTTACAATATATACTAATAAAAAAGTAACAGTTAGTATATTGTACATCACAAATCAAGCAATATAATAGCATGGATATAGACAAAGCAAGCATAGTGATGACCCAATGTCAAGTTGATCACTAGGTAACCAAGTGTGGAAAACAAAATTAAAATTCAATTACACAATAGTTCTAATTAACTATTATATGTGTAATTTACATAACAATGAGTAATTATGGCAAAATGGGATAAAATGCAAGATATAATATGCCAAGTACCAGAAATAATTTGACCTCTTTTATTAAAAAAACTAAGTTTTATACAAAAGCAAAGGGAGTTTATATTTGTCATCTTTTAAAATAATGCATTAGCAATAGAAAGTCAACACTATGAGGGTGAATTTCTAAATAATAAAGAAAATGGTTGATGCATTCTAAAATACTCACTTCTCTTTAGGAATTCAATAGTGTAAGATGAGAAGGAAGTACCACCAATAATTGAATTAACAGTAAACTAATAAATCTGTGCAGTTTGATAAAATAATAATTGTTTTTGAACTGATTAAAAAGAAATAATGCAATCATTCATGCATGATTGGAAAAGAATAAAACATTGCCAACTGATAAAAAAAAATGAAGTAATTTATTTTGCATATAAAGCTACCGGGTTGTCATTGATTGGCTCCTGCACATCACCTGATATTGCTGTTTCCATGCAAAAACACAGAAATATACTGTTTATGTGGCCTATAGATCAGTTCTGCTCATATTAGCCACTAAGCAGCTTGAATGCTTTGCAGTACTATCACACAATTCATAGATCACTACAGTATGATGTGAGGGTGAGTAGAATTCAAGTTGTCATAAGTCTTCACATGTGCATTGGAAGTACTTATTTTTCGCAAGATCTAATGTAGTTTTAGATAGTAGTAATTATAAGACAAAAGACGTGCTTCCATACACATATTTTTAAAGTTAAAAAACTGCAAAAGTGTACATTCCAGCATTATACAGAAATCACACATAAAACGTATTTTGCACAGGGACAGCTATGAGACTTTCAAAGCATAAGGTTGGCTTGATCAGATGGGAATTTTAAAATGGAATTGTGTTTTGTAAATGTTTTAAAATAGTGTTGAAAACTTTTTTTGTTAATCAAACGGTAATTTAAAAAAGGAAATGTTAAAATTTTATTAAATAATTTTTGTTTTCAAAATGTCATACATGTGACGATGGACAATCATTTGGATCATCAAAACCATTGGTTCCCCCTCCCTGAAAATTCCAGTACTACACGCTGACATGGATAATGTTTTCAAAATCTCATGCATGTAATGGACAATCTCTTGGATTGACAAAACCATCAGATCCCCCACCCTATGAATTCCAGCACTACATGCTAACATGTACAGACTTGTATCAGAGTAGTGTAAAAAAAAGTAAATTGTAAATCAGCCTAGTAATGTTATATCTATTGATTTTTGACTAGCAACAGAGCCATCAAGCGGCGTATGGGGGCAAATCAATGATAACCAGCTACCAAATGCTAAACTTCAATGGAATAAAATTTATGTATATCAGAAAGTGTTGTATGATGTATTCTGTCTAAATTATTGGTGCCATAGAGATCAAGTGACACTAATTCTAACAATGGAAAGATGATAATCTCATTTGCCTATTCTTATAAAGCCTAAAGAAACATCGATTATCCTATATTAAATGTCTACATGTGAATCAAGGGAAATATTGATGGGAGAAGATTAAGGCAGTATTGTTAAAAGCATGTTTAAGCAGATACTCCAGCAAAGAATCAATTTTTATCTAAGAAGATACTGTACGTTTGAAGGACATTGTTTCCAAACTCATGCATAACAACAATCAAGATGATTTTATAGAAATCCAACCTTGCCACAAACAATTAAATTGTTAACTATTGTTAAAATGTTTTGAAATATTTTTTTATCTAGTTTCATTACATAATAAAATGTTATAGCATCTATTTATATTAAATTGGTCTCAAGTTTATTAAAACAACCTTGCATTCACTAATTAAGATTTAGTTGGAAATATACATACACTCATCTCATTATATACATAATAATAGTGGAAATGTTGGGTGGGTATATAAATCAATTGTAACCTATATAGAGGTACAGTAGTTGTTGGCTTGTGCAGGTTCATCCCTGAAGAGAGTCAAAGGCAAAATTACCTATGAGTTTGAATATCGAGACATAACAGAGCCAAAAAGGGAGGAGGTGAGATGTGGATGAACTAACCCAAATCATATCTAGGTATAATGAATAAACATATAACTAACCCACTGGAGATAGATACAATCATAGATTATGCATTTTGTCGCACCCTCAATGGCATCCTACCAGAAGATCATAGGTCTGATCATTGTAAGATGAATTCGCCCTTCTCTTGTGGAAGCATCCAGCCTATTACAGTTGGGCATGATCATATGTACAACTCATAAGGAGAACAGTCTGGACCATTACAGAAATTTATAAAGATATATGTGAAATTGCATTTTATGTACTTTCTGGATTAAATAAAATAAATAATTCAAAAGCTAAAACTTTATTCTTAAATCAAAAGTGCATCATAAATGGAGATATAAACATGGTAGTGGATATATATGGAAATCAAGATGTACATTGGAAAAAGAACTAAAGAACATTTGAAGTTATTAAAAAGAGTTCAAAGAATTAAACAAAACAGTAATGGAAATGATGACATTTCACCATCAGCTTTAATTTTGATTATAATAATGTGAAAATATTACAAATTGAAAAAAACAATAATAAAAAAAAAATAAAGGAAACTATGTTAATACACAAATGTAAGCATGACTTAATAAAAAGACAGGCAGAAAATGTAAAAATTAATAAAATGTGGGAAGGATAGACTTTAAAAGCGTGCTTGAAGATACCTTAAAAAAGAATTAGTATTAGTTGACAAAGACTATGAAGCTAGTCAAAAGAGCTCCTAGGTGGATAAAAGTGTTTAAAGTTGTACTTTATATATATATTTATGTTACTGTGTGTATATATATATATATGTGTGTGTGTGTGTGTGTGTGTGTGCATAATCATCTATATTAGAAAAAGAATATAATTTTAACATGTGTTATTAGCTTCCATCACAGATGTCAATGGAAAACTATATATATAATTACCTGCCTGCCTGTAAGTAGGTAGGTAGGTAAGTGTGTGGATGTGTATAAGACATGGATCAAAGAAAAGTTACTGGATGATTATTAAAGTAGAATAAAAAATAATAAATATTTGGGAAAAGTGACATCATATTCTAAAAGAATTGATAATATTAAAGTAAAATACAGATAGTTTATTACATTATTTGTTATTACTGACCACAGTTTAAAAAAGAACGTGATACAAAAAATCAAAAAAACTATACAATATCAGAGTCAAATATTTATTTTTTAGATGCCAGTCATAGAATGAATTGTGAAAAAAATATTTAAGTAATAAAATATATTAAAAATTATAAAGAAAAAAAAAGTTATGAAATGTTATATGTTCAGAAAAATATAAACAAATGTATAAACATGATTAAAAGTCCAGTACAATTAGATGGAAAAATGATCATTATTATATTATTGAAAACTTTAAAATATAATTAAAATATTTTTTTTTTATAAATTTGATTTATGATTTGAAAAATTAGGTCCTAATAAGTTTGTATTTATTTATTAATTTAGCATTTATGATGTATCATAATTTGAATAATGTCCATTGAATGGAGATACTATAGAATACTTTGTGCTGTTATTATAAAAAAGAGATATCTTAATAAGATTTGTATAAAGAATGAAAACTCTAGTTTTTAAATAAATTTTATTTATTTTGAAATTGTTTATTAATTTTGTTTAAGATTAAATAATATTTTAAATTATATATTGTACTAAAACAAATCGGGAGCAACTCCGATTGGTTATTGCAAAGTTGCATGAAAAAAAAGTTTAATAAATATTTGTTGAAATTGCACTTTTTAAATCTTCAGATCTTAGCTCTTCTCCCTGCTATATTCTGAATAAAATAGGTTTTTTTTTTCAACTGACTACAAAAATATCATCAACCTTATTAAAATAAATGTTTTCTACATTTATAATTTTAATATCTCAATTGTTATTTGTATTATCACTTTTTAACTGAAGCAGATCCCTATTAGATTTTTAAAAATTTATTGATAAAGTTTTAATTTTTTTTTTCCTACAACATCTTTATTCCTTTATTTTTATAAATTTTTAATAAGTCTTTGGAAAATGAATGAAAATTCATGAAATTTATTGTAATTACCACAAATAATGTAGAAACACATGTAAACTATTGATGTTTCCTATTACATTATAATGAATTTTGACATTAATTGTTAAGTAATGATAATTAAAATAAGAGCATAAAAAACTTAATCATTGTCAATAACCTGTCCAAATCTAGATCTCTTTCATTAATCCTGCCACATTCTCCAGAATGTTTTCTATTTTCTGTTCTGATCATTAAAATTTGTTTACATATCATTTTTTCCTAATGACTTATCTAATCTTCTACTGTTTAATATCCCTTGTTATCATACTTCAGAGTCCTTTCTATCATTTTATTGCTCATATAAATAAAATTTCAAATCTATTAATATTTTATTGTTCAATAAACAACTTTTTTCAATTATTTTTTCAACACTTCTCTCTTTTTCCAAATTCACATTTTAAACCTCCATTTATTGTATTTTTTTTTTTATATATATTCTGTACAAGTTTCCTCCATATAAAACAATACTCTGCATTAGAAGCATCTTTCTCAGTTTTACAAAAAACTTTAGAATAATATATAGTGTAACAAATGAGCACAATGAGATTCTATAAGCTAACTGATTCCGTTTTTGACCATTATTACTTTATTCAATATTGAAAATGTTCTAATTTCAGACTTATTATGAATAGCTTAAACTATTTATCATCAGTACACCAAGAAATTTTTATATCCAGCACAATTCAGGAGTTCATGATTTTCCCTGAGCTTTGAACACATGAACTATCAATGAAGATAACCACAAAATGCAAATATATATTAATTTGCTTTTCCCACAATTACTTACAACAAAAATAAACCTCTATTATGTACTTGAAGATAGGTAACCTCCAATATTACACTGTAAATTAAATAATGAACAAAATTGATATGATATATTAAGTATTTTGTTAATTATTTGAATCAACATTAAGATAATCCCTTACTCTTATAATTCTTATATATAAAGTATGGTTATGTTTATAAATTAAAATACTATACCACTAGAAGCATTATTTCTTTATCATTGAATATTCAATGTCAAAATATGGTATAACTATATTATTTTATTGATAGTGCCAAAAAATATTTATATATCTAGCCATTGATGTACTAGAAAATTGAATACTTTGAAGATGGGATCAATTACTAACATTATAAGAAGCATACAATAATAACCTCAAACAATATCATAAATAAATTTTTATTTGTATATAAACATAGATATTCCACTCATTTACAATTAAAAGTAGCCACCTTATAAATAAAATGAAGAAATAATTATAAATCTCCATCATCCTAAAAAATCAGCAGTATGCAAACCTATGTTATCTGCATATGTTTGATAAACATTAGTAAAAAAAGTAGATAGTACTACATATATAATCTCTCTTCTTATATGATAATATTAGGACTGGCTATAAAAGATTATACAAATGGATATCTATATGAAAACTGGGCAATATGAGTGCAATACAGGAGCATATGCTGCTTTTTTTTTTAATGTTAAGAGTAATCTAAAGGTAATCTACAAGTTCTCATGCTTATACTATATTACATTAGCAAGACAACATTAATTATTAACATGTTTTTATTACTATTATTATCATTCTACATCTTTTTTATGTTACCCTTTTTTCAACAAGAGTATATTCTAATTATATATATAAATATTTATACATTTCCAAAAACATTTATTTAATATAAAATGATAAATATATATTTACCTATATAACCTCCATTTTCATACCCACCCATACAAATTTATGGATACATCTTTATTTAGTTTGAAAACTCATATTTAATTTATAGTTTGAAATTGACTTTTACAATACAATCACAAAGTATTAAACAATTGATTAAACATATGTTTCAGTATATATTTTTTGTTATTAATTATTAATTATCATAATAACTAGCCATCTAGTAGATAATTTGTCTGGCTACTTTAAATATATCATATGAAGAAAAATCTTGTATATCTTTAACTTTAAATTTGCTATTACAACAATAAGATAAACATTGTCTTTAATGGATCATAAACTTACGTGTTCTGATGGAATAATTTCAAACTTTTTTTTCAAATTTTGTTACTTTTTCTTCTTTTTTCTCTGTAGTTGTAAAGTTGGTACTTTGACAAAAGTAATTATATGTACGCACGCTATCTGGTGTTTGAAATCCATTCAGAGAACATGTGTGAGAATTGTATTATTTCACAACTAACTACAATAAGGCTATGGCAGGCATAAATTATGTAACACTTATCATGCCAGTAAATGAAATGTTAGATCTTTCAGCTAGTTGCAGAGTCTTGGTATTCATGGCAACTGATGGAGGAACTTCAAATGTGATAATTAGCAATAAGGTGGTTAGTGAGGAGGCAGCTGTTAAAGAACAAGTCCTACATTAGCATTCTAATGAACAGTGTTCACTGATGAGATATGCTGAAGGCACAGATGGTGTTAGATGGCAATGCAGATTATGTCACTACCTTATATCCATCAGACAGTTCTTTTCTTTTCCAGGGAGCCACATCATTAGGGATGAATGGGATGCATACAATAACCTAGGCAGAATTTATAATATCATATATATGCACTCTGTTGTTGTGCACCAGGGGAACTTTCTGAATCCAGAGAACACAAATATCCATACACAAAATGTAGAGAACTTATTGATACATGTGAAATATAAGCTAAAAGGTCATTTGGTTCCAACAATACCTTATTTACTGCTATCTGCAGGGATTTTCATTCAGGACTCTTTGCAATAGTGACACTTTTTTGTAGAATTTATTATATGTATTGCTGAGAACTACGCATTGTAGTTCGAAATTATTCTATCACAGCACTTATGTTTCGGCCAGCTAAAAGTAATGTTTATCACAAACAAATAATCAATTTACAGTTTCTTTTGCTTTTTTAAATTTCTTTCTTTTATGACAGGCAAAATCTTCCAGTTTAATTTATTTAGTGAATAGCGGTATATAATTTTTGCGTAAGATTCAGTTTGAAGAATATAGATTTAAAATATTTTGTTTTCTTTTCATATGGAGGAAATTTCAGGTGGAGTAAGTATAATAGTTGGTTTCACTGCTTCATATTATCCAAGAAAGAGAAAAGTCCAATGATGTTGTTCTATTCATCCATAACAATACAAATTTCCATTCGCATGTTGATTAAATTTTTTTTTTAAAACTTCAATTTTATTTCCCGAATCAGCTGCAAATGTATATATATATTTCTTTTTTTACATAAAAACAATAATGACGGAAACAAAAACAAAAAAAAAAAAAAATAGAATGCAGCTACTGAAATCAAAAGTAGCAGCTCCTCTCTTCCTTTCTTTGTACAAGCTAAAATCAGACGATAAAAAAAAAAAGGCGGGCTTTTGTAAAATAATTAGTTAGGACTTTCTTGCAACCACTTATAAATGAACTATTTTCATCACCATATTGCAAGATATTATTGTTTTATTATTGTGATTTTTTTAAAAATAAGAAATGTTTTTTTTTATTAAACATATTTAATCAAAATAAACAATAAATAAATTTTACCAAACAATAATTTTTTTAAAAAATCTTTACCTATTCTTTAAGTGTTATATGTTATTATTATTATTATTAAAGTTTCAAATTTAAATAGGAAACTTCCATGAAACACATACACTACCATGAATATAAGCATGCAATTATTTGTATTAAATTTCCTTAAATTTTAGAATATTCCATAATAAAAAAAAAATTAACAATGTCTTCCACGTCTTCCTGTACTCCTTTCTCTCTCTTTTTTTTTCTAACCTTAAACATTTTTTTACTTATACATATGAAACAATTACTTCAATATATATATTGCAATCTTTTAATACATTATAGTTCTAACTTTTTATACCAGTTTTTATCATCAGTTAACTCACTTTATATTTCTTTCTATGCAATTACTTGTAAGCTTATACATGCTATCCAATTACCAGCCATTATCTGTTTCCACTTCAGTTATTTTCAATGTTTTTGTTTTAACTAGGCTTGTCCTCATTTCAGATTTACTATAAATTTCATTTGTCCCTTTTAATGTTTTGATATTTTAGTCATCGATATCTGCTAGTATTGGCATGACGCTAAATATCTAGTAAAATGAATGCCTCAATATTTACTTTTATCAAGGCAATACTAATTCAGCTATTTCTAATACACACATATAATAAATAAATTCATAATGTGTTTTGTGTACTATTTCAATGGGTGTGCATTTAAGATTTTCTCTTTTTTTATCTTCTTAATTCCACAGGCGAATATCTTACAGTTTTTGCATACAGTATGATAACAATCCTTTCTTACTCTGAAATTAAGATTTGTAGAACAAATACAATTACCACAATGTATCATATTGCTCAAGAAGTTTTGGAACTTTTTCCGTTTGATTAGAGTATCAGAAATCTGGTGGGTTTGCAAAGCTTAGTTACCATATTCATTTGCAACAATAACAATGAAAATTTAGTATTTTATATTTTTGAAGAAATATTCTGCTAGTACTACATAATTTTTGATAAAACAAATTTAAAAAGTCAATCAATGTGTAGATATTAATAAAAAAATAATTTCCATTTTATTCAGAATAATTTTCAATTGCATCATTAAAAAAGTCAGCATAATTTTAATTCAATTATTTAAAATAAAATTTGCAATGACACATTTAACCTTTTCTTAAGATTTGTGAGTGCAAAGATTGAAGAGCATACATAGCTGACTTAATAAAACACATTCTATTTTGTATATATTAAAATACCATTATCGTCTTTTAAAGCTCATTAGTTAACATATTACTTCAGTTTAATTACAGATGAGGCAATATGAAAGAGTTAAAACAAAATTTTACATAGAGGGTAATATTTGAGTGCTCAAGCAATTTAGTGGTCAGCAGAACATGCCTAAATGTTCAGGAATGTAATAGTGCAAATAGCATGAATCTTGAAAACTTCCAGATTATTAATTTACATTATTAATTAAATGTAATTATTTAATTAGGAACACTATTAATAACCAACAACTATCTCTTTACTTAAATAAAATACTCAACTCATGTATCCTATTTTTAAGACATTGAGACCAATAATTTTAAAGATATGTTGGAATTATTTTTACATTATTTTTAAAGTTTCACTAAGCATCTTTAGCAAGTTTGATTACAAATTCACTCCCAAAAGCATTTACCACTCTTTGGAAGATTCAATAGATCTGGAATTATGCAAAAACATAGTTTTTCTGTTAATCAAAATTGCTTAGTTGGATCGATATAACTTTGAGAATATTTAAATGGAAATTCAAAACATTATTTTGCTTTTTCATATCAGTCAATTGATATTTTCAATTTACCTGAGTAACAAGTCTAAAGCTGCCTAAAATCTTTATTATAATTTCTTCTGGATTTAGAATGCTAAAAAGCCTGGGCAAAAATTACAATATCTTCTACATCTTTTCTATTTAGGTGCAATAAAGTGGGGGGGGGGGAGTATTATTATCATAATGCTGTCACTATTGGGAACTTAATTCCAAATAGTGTTTTTTTTTTTTTTTGACAATTGTTCATTATTTGCTATAAAATGCCATTTTTGAATAATGCTGATTATTATATTAACAGGTGTGTATGGCATTTGGATTTTTTATTTTTAAAAATATCTTACAGTTGATTAAAAGTATAAACTTAATATTATTAAATATCCAGATGTTTGGGATATTTTCATTCACAATCATTCACATTTTTAGTTTTTATCGATCCACAATAAGGTCAAAATCTAATATAATACAGTTTTTAAATGTCATATCTTCTATTCTCCACATTCTAAATTATCTTACTTCATCCATACATCATAATAATTCTTTTTATAGGTCATTTAACCTATTGGATGCAGTATAAAACTTCAAATAACCATCTGTTATAATCTCATCTAGAAACATGGCTAGCTTTATTCCCGTCTTTTAATTTGTTTATAATGTTAGTGACACTTTATTTTCTTATCCACATATTTTTCTTGCAAACCTGCTATGTTTCATATCAATATATATTTTTATTCATTGTTATGTGGTCTCTATATTTTTCTTTTGTTATCTCAGATCCAAAAGTAAGGACTGGTAAAACACAACTCTAAAATCTTTTTTAAAATACATAGAAATTTTTACTTTTAATATTAAGTTATTTCTACCAAAAGAATTCCATTTCTAATTCATGATCTTCAATATTTATGTCAATCATCTGAGAATATCCATTAAACATTACTTTAGTTCTTTTTGGCATTTTCTATAATCCTACTTTTTTACTTTCATATGATAGATTTTACACCATTTCCTGGAGTACTGAAGCATTATTTACAAAAACGTCTTCTGTAAAATATAGATGACTTATAATTTTTATTTACATTTATTATTATAGCTTCACATTTTAATCTATAAAATATTTTCTGTAAAGAAATTGTAATAATAAAAAAATTCCAATATTTCTGCAAATTAGGAATTTCTATTAAATTGTTAATGCCATAATACTAAGATTGTTGGTAAATGTTCTTTAGGATAAATTGTTTTTGATTGTTATCAATAATTAATTCCATGATTATAACTGATGGTTTATGAGGTATCAACTGAACAAACCGGAAGGTACTCTACTTAACATAGATCGGTTTGGTACCTACATCATAATTTGATGTTGCCATGTTGCATGATATATATTGCCATAATAGTCTTAGAATTATATTGCCTAATACTATAGTTCTTATCAAGTTAATACTATTGTTCTATACTCACTAAAAACAATTTCATTATTTTATAATCTATTCAATATAAATTACAAAGTGCTCAAATATGATTGTATGAATAGGGCTTAATGATGGGTTACTTTTTAAACAAATCATAATATATAGATGGTACTAATTTCATAAACATATTGGCAAAATTTATTTATACAAGCCTTACAGCCTTTTACAGAATATCATTTTTAATTGGACATGATATGCCGATAATATTGCAGTCAAGATCAAAGAATGAACATAAGTGATTATATGACTATTTATCTTGCTTTGGATTTTTTAAAAAAAGAATTAGATCTTTTATTTAAATTCCTCTGATTTATATATATATATTTTTTTCCATATGTCATAGCATCGGCCGGGACGCGAACCCACAACCGTCTGCAATCAACTACTTGCTTGCATGGCGGCTGCGATACCTCTCGGCTAACAACGCAAGACCTCTGATTTATATTTTATTGTTGAATAATGAAGAAAATCACAGCAACAAAGTAAATGATTGTTAGTGGACCCAACACATTTTCTGCATGCATTGGAGTGACAGAATTTGGAGCATAAAGTCCTTAAATTGATTCAAGATCCTGCACCTCCAGCATTCAAACCTTTTATGAATTTCAGAGTAACAAAATTATTTGATTGTCTTTGCTTAACTAATAATGTAATGTTTTTCAAAAACAATATGAAAAAACTTTCAGGAACTTTAATCATCCCTTGTGGTTAATGAATGCATAGAAATAACAATAGCAAATCATTTAAATCATTAGCCCACACAATATATAATTCAATAAGATCAACTCTTTGCCACCATTTGTCATAAGCTTGAATAATATCTTATTACCAGATGCCTTAATGTATTTTAAATGTCCATTTTCATACCAGTGTCTGGCTTATACCTTATTCAATAAGATTTTTATTTGAAAGCTGGAAATAGGTTTATGTGGGTATAAAACCTTAAGTGGATTTCAATTTCAGATTGTGAGTTTGAATGATAGGATAGAGTTAAAGATGTTTTTTGAGTGCATAGAAATAATGCAAACAATCATTCAGAAATTACCTTTAATCCTATACTGATAATGAAGTTATCAATCTAAAATTTAAATCAATCTGAGGTTTAAAACCCAAGTCAACCTTGAGTCTTAAGCTTTCTTGATAAAGGCAAAGCCAAAACTGTCTGAAGATGGAAATTGAAATTGTGACCATGCTACTGGTAAACACTAATTACTAAATTTTACAATAGATTATAGTAGAGAGATAGATGCAGATGTGTGGATGACAAAGGAGGCAATTCAAGGAGAGATGGTCAACTTTTTATATAAGAGATGCAAAAAGCAAAGTGAAAATGTTTGGTAGATTGCAATTTATGGATAATAAGAGACTAGCCAAAATAGTATTTAATTGGGGTATGAGTAAAGAACAGGCAACAAGATGGGTGAGAAAGGTAGTACTGTATGCAGATTTAGATAAAGGATTTATGTTAGTATACTTATACAAAAGGTGAAATGATTATGTTAGGAGAATTGTTGGGTGCTATAGTGGCAAGAAATGTGATTGAAAAATAAATGCATTGATAAAAAAATAGGAACTTGGAGAGATGGAGAACTGGTATTTAGAGTAAAAAAGTTTAAATATATATAGAAGTATTGGATGTGAATTAATTTATAATAATAATGAGGAAAGTAGTTCACTGTTTAAGGCTTGAACAGAATCTTTAGCAACCAGGGAGTACACATATAAATGGAAAAGTATGGGTGATTTAGTCTGTAAGTTATGACATAAAAATATTAGGCATCTGTTAATTGAATGTAAATGCCTGCAAGCAGAAAAGGTACAAACAATGAAGTTGTGGAAGAATAAATATAAACTGATTATGCAGAAAGTGAGTTCTTGGTTTTTATGCTGGGTTTGGAAAAAGATAAGGGAGATTTAGATATAAAGGCTGTGGAATTGACAAAGATTGTTGTGGAAATGGAATGGAACAGGATAGAAAAGAATATGGAAAAAACTTAGGGTGGTGAATGGAAAGGGAAGGGAAGGTGGCTAACAGCTTTTTCTGGGCATAGTGGTTGAGAGATTCATGACTCTGAAAAAGAAGCCAAAGTGCATCACATTGCATTACATGGTTCAGTGCAGTGGTAAAGTGTTAAGATTATGGAACATAATATACTCATATCAATTCTACTACTGGCATTTCTCATGGTCAAATTTCTTATGAATGCCTAAGCAATAAAGCCATTCAAATCTTTATTCTACTTTAGTGGAATGATGTCCTTGATTTAACACTATATTATTCTAATCCAAAGTTACACAAAATTGAGGAATTCATAAACACTAGATATCTAATTTGTTTTACTGTGTAAAATAATTTATAAATTTTTTTTCTTAATTTGTTACTTTTATGATTACAATTTAAAGGCAATGACTGTTTTAATAGGTCATTTCTCCATAATTTTTAACTTTAATTCATACATACACTAGAAAAAAAATGAAATGAACAGGGTATTTGTACAGTGTCCAAAGTTTATTTGATTAATTTTAAAACACTAATCTGGGACCCTCATACACATCAGTTGGCCAGTCAACAGAATCAACTGATGTGTAGATTTCCCTAACTACACTGCACCCTCATTGATAAATATTTGAACAAATAATTATTCAATCAAATTTAAACAACAAAAAAGGTTATTACTCTGAATATATATTAATAAATGTTGATATTTCAACTTCTATATACAATTAAGGATATCTTCTTCCCTTTTTTCTACAATTGTACTAGTTTGTATTTATCTTATTTGACTATGCATGCACAGTTCTTTATAATATTGTACTACAATGTTACATTTTGTTTCACTATAGTTTATCCTGCTCATTTAATTCTTCATTGTTAGTTCTACACTATATGCAGCTGTTTGGCATATTAAACTGTTTTTACTCTACTGTGCTGTAAGCATGATAATGTTCACAATGAATTCTATATAGAACTGCCCACACACACATATAAATTCTCAGTTTGTTTTGTTTCATCTAATTTCCACAATTACTTTCCTTATTAGACTTTTTGCAGTTTAACTTATCTACATTATTTTAGCATTTGCATAATTTTATTATTATGCATACTAATTTTTTCTAGAATGAATTATCTTTTAATATTGGCAAATTTTATATGGAACACTCACGCAAATTAATTTACTATTTTTATAGTTTTTAGTCATTATAACTAGTGAAAAACATTGTATATGAAAATGGGTTTTGGTAGCGGAAAAAAAATGAAAAGTTAATTGACGGTCGCAAAAATAGATTATTCGCAAAGATCTACAGAAAGGTTAAGAGCAAGGTCATAAGTAATAATAAAAAAAAAGAGAAATAAATATTTAGTATAGAATAGTAAATGTCACCCCGAGCAAGACTATTAAAATGATATGGACATGTATAGAAAATGTCCCATAAAGAATTACCAAAACAAATACTAAACCGTATATGGCCAAGAAAGAAAAAAGCATAAAAAAAAAATTGTTGTGAGAATAGATTAAAAATTAGAGAAATTTGTAGGAAGATTTGTGAATGGACAAAGGCTTGGACATTATAGCATAGTGTTATAAAACCACAAGATTTATAGTTATGGGTTTCATCAACTATTTTAAAATTGAAACAATAACAACAGAAGGTAAATTGGTTATTATTTAATGTACTTAATACATGAAGTTTTTTTTAAAGTATACATTTAGTTTAATAATCACTTTAATTAATATTTATTAATTCTAATTTGTACTTTAACACCGATACTTTATTATAAAATATCATCAAAGCCTTGCTTTTTAATTTATTTCCCAGATATTTTCTATTTTTTTTTAGCAAATTAAGTTCCATTTTAGTTTAAAGAATAATTTACTTTCCTTCTAGAGTATCATTTTGGTTTTCTTTAGTATAATGAAGTCAGTTTTTTTTAAAACGATCTATTTTTTTCTCTTGAGACTCATTTTTTCTTTTAGCTCGATATAAAGCTTGAGTTTCCAAACGTTTTTTTCTTTTTTCTGGAGTCTCATTTTGTCTTCTTATGATACTTGCTAAATTCTGTTTTTTTAAACGTATTGCTCTTTCCTCTGGAGTTTCATTTTGCATCCTTTTATTCCATGCTGAAGCTGCCTTTTCTAGACGTTTTTCTCTCTCTTCTTGAGTCTCTTTTAATTTTTTGATAGCACAGTATACCGCTTGCTTTTTTAATCGTTTTGCTCTTTCTTCGGAAGTTTCATTTTTCTTTTTTATAGCACGTGATAAAGCAGCTTTTTCCAAACGGTTTTTTCTTTCCTCTTGACTTTCGTTTAGTCTTTTGTTAGCCCGTATTTCAGCCTCTATTTTTAAACGGTTTTTTCTTTCCTCTTGACTTTCGTTTAGTCTTTTCTTAGAGCGTATTTCAGCCTGTGTTTTTAAACGGTTTGTTCTTTCTTCCTGAGTTTCATTTAGTTTTTTTTTACGATAGCGTAAAGCTGCTTTTTGTAGACGTTTTGCTCTCTGTTCTTGAGTTTCATTTCGACGCGGTTTAGCAGATGATAAAACAAGTTTTTCCAAAGGTTTTTCTCTGTCTTCTTGAGTTTCGTTTAGCCTTTTGTTAGTGCGTGATAAGGCAAGTTTTTCTAAAAGTCTTTCTTTTTGTTCTAGAGTTTCATTTTGTCTTTTAGCTGGTGATAAGGCAACTATTTCATCAAGTTTTCTTTCTTTTTGAGATTCATTTTGTCCATATATATTGATATTTGATGTTAAATCTATTTGTGTTTCTTTTTCATTAGTTTGATTAAATTTGCGGTCATTACTACGAACATCTTGAAAAATACTTTCGTTGATTTCTGTGATATTATTTAAACAGTCTAGCTTTGATGTGATTTCACTAGTATCAGTATTTACAGATTGTGAGACATTCAAAAAATTATCAATTTGACTTTGTGTTTGAAAGTTTTTCTGTTCTTCGAAAACACTGATTCCAATAGATAATTTTTTTTTGTTTCCCGGTCCTGATCTTGCTTTCTTTCTTTGTCCGAATAATTTTATTCTAGGCATAATTAGACCGGATTAAAATTTAGAATTTTCAATGAGATCAAACCAATTTAGAATGCAATTATTCTTTTTGAATTCTTATAGAAAATTTGTTCGTGCGTTTAAAAAGATGTCATGTATTTATATAAATAATTGTTAAAATACTTTGTATACATAATAATAATAATAATATTAATAATAGTTTATTTGTATAATTAAGCAATTTAATAATTCTTATTACTTTATGTAATTGCGATACAAATGAACAACGAACAAAAATAAAGATAACATCTAACCAAGAATAGGCAGATATAAATTTATCGTTCAGAATGGATGATAATTCGTTTAGCGACTTAAATAATCACAAGCATTTTCCTCTCTGCAAAAAATACCCATAACGTGAATTTGAACCCTAAGTTAATCACAGTATAGCATATATATATATACTAAATAGTATATTATAACGTGTATGTGCCAACCACTTCACCATGAAATTCTGTCAATATATAAATGTGTACATAACTTAAAATAATATTTATTATAATACTCTTTTCTTTCTTTAGTTTTTCGGATTGCATTTCCAGATACTTGTGCAAATACACTCATTGTCGTTCTGCTTCTATCCACTCATATATCCATTTATCTGATTAGCATCTAAAAACCATCTACTTGTATAATTATTTATTTATCTATATGCCATTACCTAAATATATTCGTGTATCTTTATATCGGCCTGTACTTTCATCATACCATCTTTCTATTTACTTTGCATCTATCCTATCATCCAGTAACCATCTATCTTATCTACAATTATATATATATATTTCTCTACTCTGTCCTGTCCATTTATCAATCTTTACCTACCTGTATCTATCTACCTATCCTACTCTGTCTTGTCTGTTTATCAATCTTTACCTACCTGTATCTATCTACCTATCCTACTTATCTGTTTATCTATTTAATCATCCATCTGCTTAATTGTATCTATTAAATTCGATCGGTCTGTCAGTCTGACTATCAATTTGTCCACCTAAACACCTATTTATATAATCACCTATTTTCCTGCTGCCTGTTTATCTATCTATCTATCTATCTATCTATCTATCTATCTATCTATCTATCTATCTGTCTGTCTGTCTGTCTGTCTGTCTGTCTGCCTGCCTGCCTGTCTGCCTGCCTGCCTGCCTGTCTGTCTGTCTGTCTGTCTGTCTGTCTGTCTGTCTATCTATCTATGAGTAGATATATATTGTGACTATTGAAATTTGAGAAAAATTTCAGTAAGTGGTAAGATGTCAATCATATTTTTTTTTTATCTTTCTTTCTTGTTTGATTTTTGGATGGTGAATATATTAACTTATGAAACATTCTGTTGCTATGACAACAATAATATTAATATAAAATTGTTTATTATTAATTGTATTGTAAGATTCTAAATTGACATTATTCGTTTTAAAAAGGAAAATGAATATGTAAATAATAATAAGGCATATAGTTTGGATAAAATTATTATTCTTTTGTTATATGTTTCATTTTCATTACTGCATTCACATAGTAAATTATGGATACAAATAAATGTTTAATATTTCAAATATATTTGTCCTTTTTGTTTGTATGATATTATACTAAAAAAATAAGTATAAAAATATATTTCCTGTGTAATATAATGAAATGTCATGTGGATTGTTTAATTTTTGATAGAGTGAAAAATGTATAGGTATTGTGAAATGTAAATTTTTGTTATATATAGTAATTCTAAAATATTTATTTTTGTTTGTTGTATAATACAAATTTTTTATTAGAGAGATGCTGCTAAAGTTGCTTATAGAGTGAATGTAAAGAATTGCTATCCTTACACTGATGTCAATAAAAAAGAATCGGTACTAGTAAACTATTCACTGTGCAGCCTGTGTTGGTGCTGTTTCTGTGTAAAAACACAGAATTATACCGCTTTCACGGCCGAACCTACGGCTAATATATGAGTGATCATTAATATATGAGTAGATCGTATGTAGTGGTTATAATACGCGGCCAATTCTTTCATGTATCAATAACACTACGTCTACTAACAATACTATGATCATATAGTTTGCCATTGATTTCATTGCGGGTTGAATTCCTATGCATATTGACAGAATTTGTATCCTCGCTAGAATTTAAGATGAGAGTGTGAGCATTGTCATCTTTTTCAAGTGTTTATTTGTTGATGTTTACGATTTTCTGTATTTCTTAACTGAAAGATTTTTGCATACTAGTAATTTTCAGCGTATTATTGATATTTGTCAAAAATTTTTTTTTGGCTAATTTTGGCTTTTTGGGGGGTCAAAAAAGACAAAATACAATTTCTCAAGCTCTCTGGCAGATGATTGGAGTTGTTTAAAGAAAAATACCGTTTCTGTCGTGACTCGGACGAGAGTTGAAAAAGAAGAACAAAATGTCTACCACGTTATTATATTTGTGGGATGTACCAAACAGAGAAAGTGAGGCAGTTGCATTTTTTCAAGCCCAAAACATCCTGCCATTCATTACAGTTGATTTAGTTCAGTCATATGTGGTTAATAAATTTATTTTCTGGAAAGAATTTGTGTATTGTTTGTGATTATTTTTATCTGTAAATCATGTAATTAACACCCAGAATGACAGTGTTAAAAAGGGGCGGCGTAGTTTGTTGGACATCTCTTGATTGATTGATTTTTTTTTTTTTTTTAAAAAAAAAAAAACTTCTTCTTTTGACATACCTATTCGTTCCGTTTAGAAGCAAAAACAGGTTTTTTGTTGTTGTTGTTTTAAATCAATAAACAGCACGTTAAGTAGATTTTAAAAATGAACCTGAGCTTAATTTTTGTTGTTAAAAAAGAATAAAAATACCGGACGTTTTATTGAAAAAGTTAAAACTGTCCCTTATTACTTTGAAATGTATTGAATCCAAAACAAAAAAATAAAAGACGTCTGTAAAAAAGAAACAGTAGATTTAGAATGGAAATCCCCTCCCAAATAAAGGCATATGTCAAAAATTATGTACTTTTGAGATCCAAAAAAAAAGGTAAAAGTCTCCTTTATAGTTTTAAATTTATCAAATGAAAAACAAAAAAATAATTATGTCCAAAACAAACAACAACAATATATTAAATATTAAAAAAAAAATAAATTATGTCCAAAACAAACAACAACAATATATTAAATATTAAAAAAAAAATTACAGCCGTATGTTAAAATACGATCTATTAGATAAAAAAAATCTAGCGGCCTGGTAATGTTATAATGCTCTGTTTTTAACTAGAAAAACCAAAGGCTGCACAGTTAATAGTTTACTAGAACCAAAGAATCTTATAAATAGACCTGAATAGTTTTAGCTTTTTCTCTTGTTTTGGCTTTAAACGAAAGAACGTAGAAATTTCTTTATTTTAAAAAATATATTTATTGACATAATAAAATTGCACAGATGAATAATAAATACACTTTGTAAATGTTGGCTCATCCATTGCTGGCATTGGCTTTTTCCATCAAGACTGACTTGATAATGTGGAAGTACTAGCTCTGGTAGATGTATAGCAGAGCCATTCTCTGCACTAGCAGGTTGATGTATGAGTAAATAGACCACCCCTTTTGAGGTTGGCCCAATAATGCTAATGTATCAGCTGAAATACTTGTAGTGTGAAATCAATGCCTCTCTAGTAGAATCCGGCATGTTGCATCATAGACTGCTTCATTTACGATACACTACAATGTGGATATATCAGGTCCAATATTCATGTAGAGTCTGTTGGCCATACTAGTAGGCTCCATGTATTCATAAATAAGAATTTAGAGGATAATATCTTGTCCTTGTTCTGAAGAACTTTGAGCTTATCAAAAAATGTAGCATTGGGGTCCAGTGTTGGTTGTGTGAACTTTGTCCTGCATCTTGTGTATTAAAAAGCGTATGTCAGGAAGATAGATAACCTGATAACTGTAAAGTCTCCAGAGAAGAGACAACCCCTGATGTCCAGGATTTTGTCCACTGCTATAGTGCAGTGTTGAGAGATAACACTTCTAATACTGTTATAGCCTGGACATATATTTGACAGATGATTAAAGGTCTCCTCTCCTCTAGAGCAGGAATGACAAATTGGGTCCATTTTATTTAGAAACCACTTGAAGTGTAAGAAAGTATTAGTTGGCATGAAGCCCATATTTACCTTGATCAGATAATCCAAAAGTTTGGGTTCCAGTAGCAGATATTTAAATATTGTGGTGATTTTATGATTGCTGCACCCTAGGTGAATATTCATAGCTGTATTTCCAGGATTCATCAGGTGATGAGCCTGCCAGATGCTGATTTTATTATTAAACCCTGCTGTTGAGTGCCCGATGTATAGAAATTGTTGTTTAATAATGGTGTCAAGCCATGTGTCTTTACTGGGGGGGGGTCTGTCAGTAGGTATTACAGTCTCTATGATATCTGATAGAGAGTATTTTTTCCCAGGTTTACTAAAAGTGAATGCCCTTTTTGGAAATTGATTGCCTGTATTGAATGGAGACCCATACCGTTCTGTCTCCTGTGAAACTGAAGTCTGCAGGAGCTGCGGATGCTGAAGTGCAGTGGTCCGTCCTTTCCATAAGAGCTGACCACAGAGCCTCTGAATTTGTAAGCTGAATGATTTGATAACTGTCATTATTGGCAGGTAGTAATTTATGCTTGCCATGATCTTCATATTAATCAGAGCAATCTTCCCTTGTAGGGACAGGTATGTCCTTTATAGTGATTGAACCACCTTAATAGCATTGTTAATGATAGATTTTTGTAGGCAGACAGACATAGCAGTCTGTGACTTGAAGATAGGGAACCCCAGAAAAGAGGTTCCACTAAAAAATTGGATAGAATTTCTTATCAGTGTTAATGCACCAGGATGATGACTTGTGAGGATTGATGGATAACTTATAATTTTTAGTATAATTGGTAATGATGGGGTGAAGTGTCTTCAGATGTTTATGGGATGGAAGAATCACAAGTATGTCATCCATGTATGCAAAAACCTTGATGTTTTTCCTGAGCCGGGGCATATATATCCCTGGAAGCTGATCTAGCTCTTTAATCAGAGGGTCAATGTACTTTATGAACAATAGACCACTCAACGGTGATCCTCATGGTATGGATCTTGAAGGGGCAAATCCGTCTGAGTAATGTCCATTTATGGAAATATGGATGTGCCTATTATTCAGGAGATTGTCCAATATCTGAATTATCTGCTTTGATATGTCCAACTGAGATAGAAATTTAAGAAGAATGTTGACATCTATGGTATCAAAGGCATTGGACACATCCAGCTAAACTGCCACAGCCAGGATTTTCTGTTAGATCGAATGTGATCAAGCAAAATTTTCACCTCACCAATTTCAGTCAGTGCTGATGATCCCTTCCTTGCATATTGAGAGACCAATATTTCTTTATATGATTTTTTTAAATTTCCTTTAAAGTATATAGTGCACTGAACAAAATGGGTGGTAAGAATCAACTTTATCTACTCAGCAGCATACTGAGAAAATTTTATGGTGAAATAATTTATTATAAAAGAAAAAATCATCAAAATTACTTTCTTACATTGTAAACCATCAGAAGAATTTATCTTTTAAAATAGATATTACTTATATTTCAAAAACAAAATACAAATGGCAGAAGATATACAAGAGTCATATCTACCTGCTTGTGTAATTTTATTAGATCGATCGATTATTTTTTTCTAAGATATGAATCAATTTAATTTTTCATCATATCATCCTAGAAATAATATTTGTTCATGAAAGGATATCTCTTCACATCATGAATATAAACTTACTACTTATGTGTGGAATGTCATATAAATCAATAATTGTTATTTGAAAGAATAATTTGGACATAAACACAAAACATCGGAATCCATAAAATGTTCTTTGGATTTGAAAGTTTTTGCGAATATATTATACCTTCTCTGGAACAAATACATACTACTGGTTTGTAGATTGAAATAGATATCAACAAGCATGCCATTCTGGAAATACAGTATTTAAAGACTCTCATTCAGTTCGTTTGTTTATGTTTATCATTGTTATTTGTTTGTCTCTCTTCATTTAAAATGTATAGTCTTTATTGATAAATAATATATGATTTTAGGTTAAATGATAATTTATTCACAGACCAAAATATAGGAGTTATGTTTTCCCCAGTTTAAACTGATATCTTGGTAACTTTATTAATTATTATTTTAATATTTAAAATATATTCATTTTTTTATTGATTTTACTTAACTTCAGGTATATCACTTATATTAGAAGTTCAAAAAAGATTTTATCACAATAAGTATTCACTTTATTTTGTTCTCTTAAATTTTTACTAACAAATAACTAGATTCAGCTTTGCATATATATTTATTTTTATAAAAAATACATATTGTAATTAAGCCAAATCTTTTTCATTTGTTATTTTTATATATTTATATAAATCCCAGTTACTAAAGGGGTTTTGAAACCTTCATGCTATGTATACAAGTATAACAGATTAGTATTTGTGATATGACCAAATCACTCTCTCTCATTTTTAATTTAATAAATAAATATTAGGAAAAACATGATTATATTTCATGGTCAATCTGCTTATTTGGTTCAGGTGCCAGTATTCGGTGGACCATATTAGCTGAACATACTATCACAAGATTAATTAATAAAGACTGAATTTTTTCTTCTTCTTTCTAATTACAGTATTTTTTTTTATTTTGGATTTCTATTTATAGAAATTTAATAAATTAATCACATATGTTAGCATTCATACATGGAGAAATCTAAATAATGAAGATTGCTAAATTTAAATTATCATATAGATTTAATAAACATATAAGTACATACTATAGATATAAAATTATTTAATAAAACTACCCAACTGAATATTATTAAACATTAACATATTTATACAACATTACATAGAATGAATATATATATATAACATATTCCTAATTACAAATTTATTTTGATATTCTGTTAGCAATAATAAAGTTTAGTTCATTGTCTTATTAAATTTGTTAAAAGTGTATAGTTCAGATAACCATTTAAGCTAAGTATATAGCTCTCATTAATTTTATCTATTATTTCTTTGAATGGGTTTAATTACTGATGTAATAGGTGTATACCAGGCCATTTGTTTCTTATTTCTACTATGGGATCCATTAGGTCTGGTTGAAATGTTGTTTTTTTATTAGCTTGCTAGAGTCCTGGTATCATGTAGACATGGTGTTTTGAATCATGGCATCCTCTCAACTTTAGTCTAGGAAGAAGTCATTGGTGACCATATCTGCTTAGCAGTGCATCTAATTTGAATTATTTCTGTGGGTAAAAACAAACACATGGTAAAACATTTTTCTTCAGCTTTCTAGATCTTTCTCTGCAATATGCCATTCAATGAAGAATATAGCACTTTAATTTGCCGAATCCACAAATAATATTAATCTG
Organism: Epiperipatus broadwayi; assembly: GCA_028023455.1. Taxonomy (NCBI): domain Eukaryota; kingdom Metazoa; phylum Onychophora; class Udeonychophora; order Euonychophora; family Peripatidae; genus Epiperipatus; species Epiperipatus broadwayi. Next base: position 202,859 of record JAQFVV010000496.1, on the reverse strand, counting down.
CAAAGAATAAATGAATCAAAGCTCTTGGGGTTGCCTTTTTATACCACTGGTCTGATTCCATCAGACAAGTAAGTATTTACATTTTTCTTTATTCAGGAATTTAATTTCCCTGCAAAGCTTATTTTTATTATAATTAATTTGCAATGATAATCATAACTTACATACAATATATGGTTTTATGTTATCTTTAATGTAGTATTTATTTTTGGTTTGTGAATCAGCATAATTTCATCAACCAAAATCAATAAACACTTTACAAAATTTAAACAATGTTTAATTATATATAATTTTAAAATTTTTTCTTTTTTCATTTACTAAGTTCATCTTCGCAATCCAAATTTCTATCAGTCATATTTAATTAGGGAGAAGAAATATCACACCTCAAACTTCCCCTCTGATTACAATTAATTGCATTTTTTTCTTGTCTTAAAAAAAATCTGCATGTACATTTTTTTTGATTATTAGGGTAGTTACAGTAGAAATAATAAATCTTGTTTATTAAATAAAAATCTACAATTTTTTAAATATTATTATTTTATTTTATAAAATATATTTCTTTCAGCAATCTTCTTTCATGGTAGAATGTTAAACACATGTTGTACCAAAAATAATGGTACAATACCTTCACAATCGAGGAAACAAATCAAAATCACTGATTTTATTTGCAATTCACTGTTGTTAAATATGGTTAGATTTTGTTCCATTTTAACTGTCATTTGTTTGCATCATCTCTTGGTCAATTTTGGTTGCATTTTCTTCATTTTGGGCTTATTTTATAGGAAATTCAAAATGTAAAATTTTAGATCTAAAAAAAGTCCGTATATGGTGATATATTTTGAAAAAAAAAATCAATTTTCATTGCTGCATATTGGTGTGTAGGCCAGCCTCTTTTCTCTGATTGGATGGCTGCCAACTCTGTAAATTATGCCACAGGCATTTTTAAATGACAAAGTCACAAATCAAAACAAAATGTTTTACATGTTTGTAATTGATTTTGAACATAAATAAACATATTTATCATAATTTTTTACATTCATAATTAAGATTTTACATTACTTTATTGAGATATAAAGTTTGATTCGAAAAATGTTAAATTTTACAAGGAAAATAAGTGTGGTAAAGTGACCACTCTTCAAGACAAGTGGTTGACTGCTACTGATTGTAATTTGCATATCAGGCATTTCTAAATGACAAAGTCAGAAATCAAAACAAAATGTTTTACACATTTATAATTGATTTTGAACATAAATAAATATATTTATTGTAATTTTTTACATTCATAATTAAGATTTTACATGACTTTATTGAAATATAAAGTTTGATTTGAAAAAATTTAAATTTTACAAGAAAAATAAGCATGGGAAAGTGACTGCTCTTTAAGAAAAGTGAATAATGTTGATCATTACAAAACTGAATAATGAGACACCGATGTTCATATAAATTGGTTGAAATATAATTCTTTTGTTTTACCGCTGGCTATTTTTTAAACATTTTTCTTATATTTGTCTTCAGTTATTAATATTTATTTTTAATTTTTCATTACATTTAACCAATTTGAATCTAAAATTATTCAATTTTTAGAAGCTGAATTGAAACAATTCTGTGTATTTTAGATTAATATTTTACCAATAGAAACTGACTGGAAATGAAACTGATGAATAATAGTTCTCAGATTTAAGTAATGGATCAATACAAAAATTAGACAAAGGTTTTTCAAGTTGATGTTGACATCAAAAAGGTTAAAAAAACTTTCAAAATAAATTCTTTCATTTAATAATTAAGTTATGTTGGCCATACCTAATGAACTTATTAATGATGATAATTTATATCTTATATAAAACTTACATTATGCTTGCCATGTTTAATGGATTTGGTAGCTAATAATTTATTCATTTTTATACAAAACTGTTACCCTAAACTGTCCATATTTAATGGGCTTACTTGCAGTGATAATTTAGATCCTTTATATAAGACTATTATATTTTCCTGGTCATATTTAATGGACATACTTGCTGCAATAATTTGTATCTTTTATATAAAACTGTTACATTAAGGTGGCCATATTTAATGGATTTACTAGCTGTGATAATTTATCTTTTATATAAGACTACTTACATTATGCTTATCATATTTAATGGACTTACTAATGGAGACCATTCTATATATTGTTATTCAGTCATAATTTTCCAAAACAGTGATGAGTGAAATATTTAGTCTTAGATCACTGGTATACTACGAAGCATGAACAAAGGGGAGAGCAATTTCACTTTGTGCACTATAATGCACACAATAACCCAGCAGAAATTAAGGAAAACCAGGTTTATTATCCCACATTAGAGCCTCACTCAATCGATTCTCAAGAGTCTTATAGACTTGTGGTTCCTAGTCCTTTTGTTTTTGCCTTCAGCACTTTCTAAAACCCTACTACTCTGAGACTTAGGGGCCCCATTCCAAATGATTTGTCTACAACAATGGGCAATGCAGAGATATTAAACTTTATGTAGTATGACTATGTTGCTCCAATAGCACTAATGACTATGTCACATCCATCATCATCATCAAAGCACAGCCCATACCTCAGCTACTAACAACAAAACAAAAAATTCTTTTAATAAATTTGTTTAATTCATGGATTAAAATAGTATTTATTATTATTATTATTATTATTATTATTATTTCTTTTTTTAAAGGTCATTATTAAGTGTATGTATCTCTTCTTACATTTTCAAAAGACAAATAAGTACATATTGCTCATCATATATTCATGTTTCCTTTTCTATTGGATAGAGCCACAATCTTCAAGATACAGGCCATCTAGACTTATATACTAATGCTATCTGATTAACTTCATTTTTTTTTGTTATTAACCTTTCAATTTAGTGAGAAGACAAAATTTCAACTTTTGACCAATTTGCCCCCGGTGAATTTTTTCATAAGTATTATATGTTTAAATGTGTGTAAAATGATATATTTTATTATATTAAATTTTCGCTAAAATTTTATGGTAGAAGGTAGGAAATTCACAATTCTCAGTCTTACAATAGACATAAACCCCACCCTGAAATGTTCAGCCAATTGACTGTTGCCAAGGCTGTAAAACATTCAGCATTTTACAACATTGTTTAAAGAAAATAGTTCCAATGACCAAAAATGTGTTTATTTGCGAATTTATTATGGTTTTAGATATTTTTTAAAAAATAATTTACACTATATTTATTAGATATCAAGAAATATAAACTAGTAATAACTTATTTTGACTTGAAATACTGTATTTTCGAAGATATAATGTTATATTAGCAGCGAATGTAAGCATGGCCTGAAGCAATTTACAATACTTAGTTTCTAATGTAAGCAATGTATTTATACTTATGAGTATGAAAATATCGTAATTTTGCAATAAATATTCAAAAATTTTGAACTTTTAAAGCACAATTCATTAGATATAAGAAAAATAAATAAATATTCATTTGGATGTTTAAATAATAAAAATTAAGAAATATTTCATTGATTTTATAAACTGAAAATAATCCTTCTAGAAATGATGATGTCTAAACTCTTTGTCTTGTTTACAATCTCATTTTTTAATATTTACTGAAACAAAATGTGAACATTTAAAATTTATTCAGTAGTAAATAAAAATATCTATCAAATAAAGTCAAATTTATTATTTTCAGATAAGTAATAATCATTGTATATATATATATATATATATATATATATATATATATATATATATATATATATATATATATATATATTGTGCCATTACAATTTAGTCACTAGCTAAATTTATAGTAATGTGCATGTAGGAAAATGTAAAACAAAATCATCATCACATTTTTATATAACAATAAAGGAAGCTGTAGGGCATCCAAGTTTAAACCCTACCAGATCCAGTTCTAAAAGCTTTAAACAGAAAGAGAGTAGTCAACAGTTCTATACTTTAATTGTTTGTGTGTTGGTAGAAAGGTAATACACACATTTAAACTATTCAATATTTAATTCTTCTGTTAAAAAGCAAAGTTATAATGCATACGTATAGGTAGTGTATGTGTAAGCTATTGAATTGTTTTATATTTCAGATATTTAACTTTCTTTAAAACTAACCTATTCTTGATCAATTTTAATATCTTATTCTGTTCTATTTTGCTTTTCTATAATTGTAATTGGGATTTAAAAGCTAAGAATTTAATTTTAAATATTAGGGTTATAATTACTAAGCTAGCAATTATATTATTTAATGTTGGTTTATGAATGATTTGAAATGATCAGGTATGTGTGTACATTACATGCAGAAATTTACATTTATTATATATTGAAAAAAAGAAGGGTTAAATCTGTCAAATTTTTTTTTTTGCAATTTTATGTTAAAAAAAATCTGTTGAATCAGATATCTATTTTTGTAGCAATTTTGTTTTTGTAAATGATTGTTTGTCATTTTGGGAGCTTAAGCTTGGTGGGAACTCTAATTTTGAAATTGTCTCATCTTAAGATTAGAGGAAAGAAACTCCAATTTTAGATATTACAGAGATACGTGAAAAAGGATTAAGTCTATTTTTTTTAAAGACAAAAGTGTCTAAAAACCAGGTGTGTGATTTTTTTTGGAATTGGTCAAAAATAGCAAGTCACACTAGCACTCTAATTGGGTGAGTTGACTCAAAAATCAGATATAAAAGCAGGCTGGAAAATCAGTTGAGATCATTCATTCATTCATTCATTATTTGTTAGAGAGACTTTTAAAAAATTATTGAAACTAAAGCAGACAAACATTTTAGTTCTGCTAGATAATTTTTTTTTTTAAATCATTTTTTTATGAAGTTTTGAATGTTGAAAATATAAGAAATGACGGGGTAGAAAAATTATATATGTATCCCATCAAGACCTGACCGTCATGGAGCCGCAGATCATATAGGGAAGAAAAGATGTCTTGTCTGAAAATAATATTCTACACCTTTCAACTGACTGTGAGAAATAAGATGTTTTTAAATAGAAAGAAGAAAGCATCCACCTGCATTTAAAGGCGATCAGGAAAAGCTACTGATAAATATTAAATCATCAAGTCCAATTAATTGTTCCAGTAACTGATTTTAAACTCAAGAAAATTTATAAACGTGAAAACAACTGCTGTATTTCATCCACTAAAAGAATCATGCTTGACAGGAAGAGAAGAAAAATTAATATAATGATTTCCAAATTGTCCACTAAAGCAAATAACCTCAATAGAATCATCATCATCAAATAGTTATACACCTCAAGAAAGAGATTGTTCCAACGTAAAACGGAAATGGTAGCTGCAGAAATATAGACATTATACAAGACAAGTTTGAACCCTTGGAAGTTCACCACAAAACAAAGGATTGGTAATATGACTTTTTATATCTATTTTCTTTATGATATCAGAGTCTTAATAAACTTTTAGCAATAAAGTGGTATATTTTATTTAAAGAACTTTTAAAGACTATTCAGATCGATTAAAAACAAGAATGTCTTACTAATAATAACTTTGAGCTTCATAAATGATTTGAATGTATCAAAATTATTTGTTTATTAATTTACAGTTATGAAATATTAATGTGTAAAATAATTTTTGTATTATTATTTTGGTTTTAAATAATATGTTGTTATTATGGGATAAAACACGCACATACATAATAATATTTTTATATGTGTATAATTGCGAATGAATGTGAAGTAATAAGTAGTATTAAAATATTAGATTATTTTGTTTCAAGTTAAAGTATAGCATTTCAGAGGTAGAAGAGAGGGGGAGAAAATAATTTAAAACTTGTTTCTAAAACTTGCTCTTCCCAATTTTACTAACAGTTATTTTGTTATTCTGCTTACATGTTAGATTATAAGGTATGTGTGCCAATGAGTGGAGATTTTGTTTTATGAAATACTTTTCTTGTGGATGGAACATGTTAACAAATCAGTTACCCAATTTAATACAATATACTTTTGAAATACATTTACGGGAAAGGGGGAAGAATTGAAAATTTAATGTTATGATTTTAAAACAGTTGATTAGGATTATTGTTGTTATTGTTAATATAAATTTTCAAGTAAATATAGAAATTTTTATGTATATGTTAGAAATGCAGTAATAAATATTAGTTTATGTTATTAAATGAAGTGTATATATTTCATTAAGTGTAGTCTTTATTAAGTGTGATCATTCATCATCAATGGTTGAATATTAGTTGTTTAAGATATGATTAAATATGCTAAGGTTAACAATAATTATGAATTTCTTTATAAAAATTAGGTTTTATGTTTAGGCTTAGTCCTAATGCTGTGGTTGAAACCCTTGTCATTATCATTATCGTTATCATTATCGTCATCATCATCATTATCATCAACATTTTAATTAATGAGCTGTTTAAATGTTCAAAGGCCATAAATAAATATTGATTTCATAATATTTAGTGATTTCTTAGTATTATTATAACCACCATCCCATCATCTATTTCATGCAAGGATGAGTGAATTGCCATCCTAAATTAATAGTAATCTGAGCTAGTAAAACTTATAAAAAAATATTGAAACACATTTGTTATGCTAAGGTCTAAGAAATGATTGATGTCGAAGGAATTCCACTTCAGTTTAAAGATGTTTTATGTTACCTAGGTGTTTACTTAAATATTAGTGCATACAGTGCTATGGGTCTAAAATCAAAATCATACATTTTGTAAGAAATAAGGTACCAAAAGGGATTCAAACCCGGTACATGTGAAAGGTTATTAAATATAACTGTGTCTAGATTCAAATAATCTAGTGGTGCCCTGATAGACCCAATTCACTTGTTGTTCACTTAGACATGCACTTAACCTCAAACCAAGAAATGAAAGTGAGTGAAATCTACAGTTGGATCTACTTGATTTCCATATACCTGAGTTATAGTAGTCGTTCTTAATAATTTGTTTATAATTATTGATATTGTGATATCTTGAGAAATTTAATTATAGAAATATGTTTAATTTATTCCTACTCATCATTTTAATGTTTATGACCTTTTTGTTTAATAGCCACTACTCAGGTATTCTTCTCATAATTTAATTTAAGCTACAATGCTTTTCGTTTATTAAGCTAATTATATTTATATTTGAATCTTTTCTTAATTATTTAATACATTTGGATGTTATTGTTTCACTTTGCATTGATGTGTGAGACAAAAAAACATAAGAAAATACAGACCTTGAAAGGTTAATAAGCTTATATTCAATTGTTAAAATTATTCCAGTATACTTGATTCTAAATAGTTTTTAGAATATAATATGTTACATTATTTCTTAATTACAGTAACAGTTGTAGAGCATATGTTCTCTGGGCTTGATTTGAGCATAATGGTGTGATATATTAAGGGGGATGTATGTTTGGTGCAGAAGCATCTAGTCATCATATTCTGGTTGGTTCAAAGAGAATATTCTTTATTAGAAATTAAGGTTAGCCAGTACATTAAACATATTAAGTGTCTGAAGCATTGATGATGATCAGCATGTTTTAATATTCCTGCATTATCATTCTTATTATTATATATCCAGATGGATTAGTACTTAAGTGGGTGCATCCAAATTAATGTTAAAATAATTGCTCAAGTTGGCAAAGTCTAAATAGTTGGCCTGGTTTACGGTAGACTCATTTCAAATCCAGTCACAAGATTGACTGTTGATTTATTTTGATTGTTAATCATTTATGATGATGGATTGTTTTTACTTATTTTTAATACTGATTGATGTATGGTTAATTATACTTGTAGTTAATGTAAGGAGTTAACTGGCTGATCTCATGCTCTCTTTAATATATAAAATTTCTTATATATTTTTGGATATTAAACTTATATTTAATATCATTATCTTACTTTAATATCATCTTTTATTCTATATCATTCTTATTCGAATATTATAAATATTATACAGTTTTTATTAGGTTTCATTATTTGAATTACTTATTACATTTTGAGGAAGATGTTCCATCACCCCAGATTTTTGACCACCCTAATATACCCCTCCCATTATAATATATATATATATATATTGTAATGGAACAGGTCCTGGTTTTGAATAGAAATATACTTAATAGACCATCAGAGTGGGTGAGAAAGCATTGTAGGGTTCCTGAACTTGTAATCTCATAATGACCCCAATTCTCATAATGACCCCGATCTCAATTCCATAAGAAATAACATGTTAGTATATGATCCTAGGTCAATTATCTCCATGTATGATCATCTCTCCTTTCTTTCCCTAGATTCCACTTATTCCAGAAGTTGAGCTTAGGGAGAATATGCATAATATTCTACTTCAGGGAATATTCATATTAATATCTTTATTGCACGAGCATATGTAGAACAAATTTATTCATGCTTATTACAAATTTTTTTAAACAAGGGACTATAAACAATAGCAATTAATTCATTTAGATATTTATGACTATTTTTTGATCCATACTGTCAATATCTATTAGTCCAATGCCTCTCATCCCCTCAAAGAGTAATCATTCAATATTAATACAACAAAAAATTTTAAAACTTGTTATTACTTGCTTACTAATTTAGAATTTAGTAAAATGATCATTCTTTGTATCCAACATATTTATTGATTGGTTCATATTAAACAGCATGGTAATCTGGGGTCCTCCCTTTCTATTATGATTTGTTTCTACAATGATAGAAAACACCATTCACAATAGAAGTTTTTAATTACATATACTGAAAAAAACCAAATAAATGATAAAATGATTAATATCAACAAAAAAAAAAACAACAACAAATAACAATGTAACTGTATAAATGTTGGTATTTAATGTTGGAAAATATAAAGTCTTACCTATAATCTGGTGATGATCAAATCCATCCATAAGCATGTTCATGCCTGACCCTATATTTTATTTCAATTTAAAATTAAGCTAATAAATTTTACCCCCTTCTAATATATCAAGAATATACCTCCCCCCTCCCCAATCAACCCATGGTAAATAAAAAAATAAAAAATATAGATACATAAAATTAATCATATGATGTCAACCTAAGACAAATCAAGAATCCATAATGGAAAATGTCCTAAAAGAATAATGTCTGTCTATTTCTACAGTTCACGATCCAATTAGTTGGGTTTAAATACTTTGGAATATGTACAATGATGATCTGAACTTCTCTCTTTTATATAGCATGCCTTGAATTTTTATGTTTACATCTTCACATCCAAATAGTAAAGTTTGTAGTACCTTCAGCATAAATGAATATATGCTGTTTTGAGTCAAATTTGGTTTTGGCAGTTACAGATCCATGAGTGACACATCTCTTCCCATGAGGTAACTTCATACTTAGCAGCACATTGTTATGTGTGTTTCTATAAACATAATTGCCCAAAGTCCTTGAATTTTTTGAATATCTAGATATTGGCTATTGGGAATAGCAAGTTGGATTTGATATAACTCTCCAGCTAAAGAATAAAAATACTCTTGAAGTATCGAATAAATTTAATGCTATTTCTGGAATTTATAAAATCCCTTAGTTTGCTGGATTTAAATCTATCCACTTTTATTTTAGTTTTTATTCATTTTCAATGAGATATTCTCATTTAATGTTTTTACTTTGATAGTTGCAGATATCTCTTTGAATGACAAGCACAATCACAGCTTACAAAATATACTTGTTGATTAGTCAATGAGAGTTTTTGATCTTTATTTAGAGAGTTTTACTAACTCCAACTTGACATTCCCAATAGCCAATATCTAGCTATTCAACAAACTCAAAGACTTTGATCAACTATATATATTGTAACGTTTATTTATATAAGTTGCAAATATATCGGCATTTGGTAGAAGCTAAAAAAGTAAATTTAGATTATTTTTTTTTGATTAGTATAATTTTTGTTAAAACGTGCAATGAAAGTTAAAATTGTCATTCTTATTTTTTTTTATCTAATTGGAAATAAAAATTGGAAAGAATAAATGACATGCAGATTACTAATCCAGAGAAATTAAAAGAATTCCAAAAGTATAAGCTAAAAGAAAAATATTTTAGCTAATTAAAGATGGGAGAATAATGCTAAAAAAAATTAAGACTTTGTAATTTAAATTTAAGAGAGAGTGTACAAGATTATTATCTTATATGCTGATAAAAGGACAAAAGAGTTCACAGAAGTTTCATAAACTGGATCGCGATATAAAAAGGAGAGGACAACTTCAATCTAGGTCTTCTCTTTAACTTCTAGTTACGTCTCTGAAAGTTGGAGGTTTCAGTGAGCATAACCTGTGACAAGAAATATACTTCTACACAGGTATGCCCCTTGCTGTACCAAGCTGTCATGCAAGCATGGAAACGGGACTTGTGAAGACCGCTTTTTGCAATAAAAGGGTCACTACAACCATGCCTTTTCTCCATCTATAGAATGAAACAATAATGGAAGATGCCAGCAGGAGAGACCAATGGAAATTCTCATGATCTGGGATCCCATAAACCTACATGAACTTACCGGTAAGTTAAGAATAAATTTTCCTGATAGTGACTTAAAAGTTTGCAAACAATTATTTAGCTAAGCTTAGACTACCATCCTGATATAGACTTTTCGTATTCAAGAGACTTTCTAATAAAGAATTTTATACAAGATCTTGGAACATTATTAAATTGCTTTAATTGCTTAATCTAACTGTTTTTGTTAATCGATTCATTATCTGGATTAGTGTGTGTGTACTTTCCAATTTAGTTAATTTGTAATTTAACTTAAAAATATTTTTAGTTTGTTGGAATAAAAGAGATTTTACTTTTATCAACCTTTTTCATTGTGCGTTATTAATAATAGTTATTAATTATTATTGAAGTTATTAATAATAGTTATTATTTTTTTAGTATTAAATTTATTATTAGTTTAATAAGATTTAAAATGGAATTTACCTTGCCAATATGTTTAAACAAGCCCAGAAATAATAATCAAAAAGGAGAAAATAATTCTCGTTACGGTATGATGCAATACCGATTAGTTTAAAAACATTTTTTTCTTTTTAATTTGTGAGATGTTATGTGACGGTTTCAGTGAGTTCTTGTAGAACTCTGGTGCCTATCAAATAAATTAAAAGCTGATGTCGTCGATAGCATAATTCTCAACAATTACAAGGCCGAGTTGATCAGGAAATATAGCTATGTTTTTAGAATAAAAATACAACTTTCTTCTTGTTTGACATAGCTTGATCAACTCACATGCAATTTATATTAGCATGTAGAGGCCTAGCAAAACAGAAAACGTTATAATGGCTTACCCAACTAGGGCTTCAATTTAACAACTACAACCTGAGATAAGTTGTAATGATAAAGAACATTACAACGATGAGCCAAAGAACTCGCAGCCGGAAAATAAATAGTAATTTTTTTTTTTTTTCAAAAAAATAAATTATAAAAACTAACTAACTAATTAAACCCTGATTATTAAAATATAAAAAAATATTTTTTTAATATGACTTCCAGAAAGAAAAAAAAAATGTATATTTTTTTGATATGTCTATAAAAAACACGATCGTGGCTGATGTAGACGTAAGTCACAAGTATGTGACCGGGTAGGTGGTTACTGAAGAGGGGAAAAAGATAGCCCCAAGTCCTAGTACACAGTATATTAATGTAAGACCACCTTTATATGCCCATCAGATTATTTCTAGCAGGGATCCCAATAAAGGGGAAGGCGGACCAAGTTGCCGCGAGCCTTTAAGACTCAAAACGATGAGCAATGCTCGTTTGTGCTTATAACTTGGGCTTCTTATCATTACTATTACACTAAAGTGGAAAGGACACAGATGAATGTTTAAATATTTTTCATTCCCGCTGTGTTAGACCTAAAAGTGGGCGTTAAAGCCGAACGTCACTTGTGAATGAATCTACAGAATATATCAGCACACTACTACTACAAAAAAAATGAATATGAATTTGAAAACTTAAGAATAAAATTAGTGTAGACCCCTATTTTATTCTTATCTCCTGACGCTGGTGGTATTGTAATGTTTATTTATATACGTTGCAAATATATTGGCATTTGGTAGAAGCTAAAAAAGTAAATTTAGATTTTTTTTTGATTAGTATAATTTTTGTTAAAATGTGCAATGAAAGTTAAAATTGTCTTTTTTATTTTTTTTATCTAATTGGAAATAAAAATTGGAAAGAATAAATGACATGCAGATTACTAATCCAGGTAAATTAAAAGAATTCCAAAAGTATAAGCTAAAAGAAAAATATTTTAGCTAATTAAAGATGGAAGAATAATGCTAAAAAAAAATTAAGACTTTGTAATTTAAATTTAAGAGAGAGTGTAGAAGATTATTATCTTATATGCTGATAAAAAGACAAAAGAGTGCGCAAAAGTTTCATAAACTGGATCGCGATATAAAAAGGAGAGGACAACTTCAATCTAGGTCTTCTTTTTAACTTCTAGTTACGTCTCTGAAAGTTGGAGGTTTCAACGAGCATAACCTGTGACAAGAAATATACTTATACACAGGTATGCCCCTTGCTGTACCAAGCTGTCATGCAAGCATGGAAACAGGACTTGTGAAGACCGCTTTTTGCAATAAAAGAGTCACTACAACCGTGCCTTTTCTCCAGCTATAGAACGGAACAATAATGGAAGATGCTGGCATGAGAGACCAATGGAAATTCTCATGATCTGGGATCCCATAAACCTACATGAACTTACCAGTAAGTTAAGAATAAATTTTCCTGATAGTGACTTAAAAGTTTGCAAACAATTATTTAGCTTAGACTACCATCCTGATATAGACTTTTCTTTTCATATTCAAGAGACTTTCTAATAAAGAATTTTATACAAGATCTTGGAACATTATTAAATTGCTTTAATTGCTTAATCTAACTGTTTTTGTTAATCGATTCATTATCTGGATTAGTGTGTGTGTACTTTCCAATTTAGTTAATTCGTAATTTAACTTACAAATATTTTTAGTTTGTTGGAATAAAAGAGATTTTACTTTTATCAACCTTTTTCATTGTGGGTTATTAATAATAGTTATTAATTATTATTGAAGTTATTAATAATAGTTATTATTTTTTTAGTATTAAATTAATTATTAGTTTAATAAGATTTAAAATGGAATTTACCTTGCCAATATGTTTAAACAAGCCCAGGAATAATAATCAAAAAGGAGAAAATAATTCTCATTACGGTATGATGCAATACCGATTAGTTTAAAAACATTTTTTCTTTTTAATTTGCGAGATGTTATGTGACAGTTTCAGTGAGTTCTTGTAGAACTCTGGTGCCTATCAAATAAATTAAAAGCTGATGTTGTCGATAGCATAATTCTCAACAATTACAAGGCCGAGTTGATCAGGAAATATAGCTATGTTTTTAGAATAGAAATACAACTTTCTTCTTATTTGACATAGCTTGATCAACTCGTGCACAATTTATATTAGTGTGTAGAGGCCTAGCAAAACGGAAAACGTTATAATATATATATACACAACCATGTGTGCTAAGTGTAAAGTTATCTCATGGGAAGAGATGCACCGCTCATCGAGCTGTAACCACCAAAACCAAATTCAACTTGAAACAGCAATTATTCATCTACGCGGAAGACACTACCAACTTTAGTACTTGGATGTGAAGATGGAAACTTAACAAGTCAAGACATGCTATATGGAAGAGAGAAAGTTCATATCACCATAATGAATATTCCAAAGCATTCAAACATTTCCAATTGGATCATGAATGGTAGGCATAAGGTTACACATTATTCTTTTAGGATATTTTCCTTTATAGACTTTTGATTTATCTTAGGTTAACATCATAAGATTAATATTATGTATCTATGTTTTTTAATTCTTTCCTTTATCATAGGTTGATGGGGGTATACATTTTTGATATACTCGAAAGGGGGGGGGATATTATTAATTTTAAATTGAAATAAAATATAGGATAAGGTGTGAACTTGCTTGTGTATGAGTTTAATCATCACCAGGGCTATAGGCAAGACTTTATATTTTCCAATATTAAATACCAACATTTGTACAGTTACACTGTTATTTGTTTGTTGATATTAATCATTTTGTCAATTACTTTTTTTTTCAGTATATGTGATTAAAAACTTTTAGCATGAATGGTATTTTCTATCATCGTAGAAACAAATCATAATAGAAAACAGGGATCCTGGATCATCACCATGTTGCTTAATATGAACCAGTCAATAAATATGTTGGAGACAAGGAATGATGATTTTAATAATTTCTAAATTAGTAAGCAAGTAAATATACAAATAACAAGTTTTGAAATTTTTTGTTGTATTGATATTGAATGATTACTCTTTGAGAGGATGAGAGGGATTGGAATAATAGATATCAACAATAAGGATCAATGAATAGTCATAAATATCTAAATGAATTAATTGCTATTGTTTATAGTTCCTGGTTAAAAAAAAATTGTAATAAACATGAATAAATTTGTTGACATATGATTTCAATTAAAGTTGGTCATTTGCATTTTCTTTATTCATTTATCGATTTATTACACACTCATGCAATAAAGATTATGTATATTCTCCCTGTAATGGTATGAGAAGTAGAGCTGCTTTAACCTAACCTAGAGATGCAGGTAGAGGGGGTTTGAACCTCACCTACTCCTCCAGATTGCTACTAAGTGACTTACTTCCCAAACCTCACTAGAATTTATTCTTTATGTATGCCCAGTGGTCAGGGAGAGATGAGATTCCAAAGGGGAATTTTAACAAAGAAAAATCAGGTTTAAACTATATAATGACACAGACAAGATATTGATATGATTAATGAATGAAAGTTTATTGTTTAATTTAAAAAAATGACAATTTGAAGAATCTATTGACAAAAAAAAAGGTTGCAAGTTATTTTCTTGCAACAGAAAACATAAGATCGAGAAATACATTTAGCAAGATCTAATTAATATGTAGATAAACAAATTGGTTGGCAACTATAAAACCAAACTATGCCTAGTCACCAACTGGGTGCTTTACTTTAAAAGAGAGAGATAGAAACGCATAACTCTAGGGTGAAATTGCAAAAATGGATAATTGGGTAAACTAGTTAAATAGATTAAGGCTATGTTCAAATATAGCCTGAATTAAAATGACAAAATAAAGATAAATCCCCCCCCCCCAGTGGACATTTTTCAGATTTACTCGATAATATTTTGAACATATGATAAGGTTTTATCTATAATGAAATTTAAAAAAACTATCGTGATCCTTGCTGATTCAATTGTGTGAGTTTAGAAACAAGTCTCAGAGCACAAAGGTTTTATACATGGCTAACTTGGATCTGGATAGCACTCCATGTCTAACACATAGTTAGAGAAATGGAGCGCATTTGTCACAGTGTGATCCGAGCTTAGGACCGGAGTATGTGCTTGTGTCCAGTAATAATGTTTGAAAAAGAGTCAAGATCCACTTTATCATCAATGGCAATCTTGGAGCAGTGTTAGCCTTTGAATCAAAGGTGATGGGAGCTATGGATATGTGCCAAGATACCGTGAATCATCGAGTAGCATAATATAAAAGAAAATGTGGTCAAATGACTGTTAAACTTTAAAAACCTTAAGTAAATATATTTATATGACATAATATGACTTTAAAATTTTCTGAGACTGAGAAAATATCCACTCTTAAAAATAATTATTACTTTACATCTTTTAACTAGCATTAAGATATGAGAAAGATATGCATATTAATTAATCACTATTTAACTAGTTCACCCTTAGTGTTAATGAAGACCTAATATTTTAATTTATATATAACTGTATAGTACCCTCTCTTACATTTAATAAAATTACAAACACTTAAGCTATATATGTTTCAGACAAATATATATATAGTAAAACCCAGGGTGACTAAAAAAAAGTATAAAAAATACAAGGCAGGATTGGATCTTTCTTATAAAATGCATAAAATTGAACACTTTGATAAATATACTCAAATGTCATTTTCTTTTAATATTTCTAAGTATAAATTTTTTAAAAAAAAAACATTTTATTATTTTTCTAAAAGATAATTGTGTGTTCTGCGTTTCTTTCTCTTTCATATAATATATAAAAAACTATAATAGTAAGACAAACACAGCAGGAGGGAATTGGAAGAAGTTTTTTTTTTTTTTATCCAAAGAAGTTTTATGATAAATCTGAAATATCCCGTATTCGGTATAGCGAATTAAACAAGTAGAAAGAAATTAAATTATTTCTCTATTCCAGTTCCTCCTATATAAATCATATATCTCCCAACTTATAAGAAAGAAATCATTTTGTTTCTTTCTTTGCAAAAAGAAAATAAAAGTAAGCATATAATTTTATAGTGTATAATGACAATCGCTTAAAATGGGTGATTTACATATACATTGATAAGATTAAGAACCACCATTATACCTGTCAAAAAATAACATAATGTGAATATTATTTTAAACATCAGAATATATATATATATATTTCAAACCTATACATATACAATTGAAATTCTAAATGGAATTAAATTAATTTTTTGTTACATTTAAAAAAAAAAAACTAAAATGAAAATACAAGTGAGAAACGAAGTTACCTGTAACTTTTAAGATTGGTTAAGTCTTTATTCGATGGTCATGGAGACATTCTGGTCCGCAGTCCATACTGTACCGGTCTGTTTTGTCTGTTCATATAACAAGATCTAGCATTTAGGTAAAAGTACCTTGAATCCAATCATGTGCAAGATACATAAGTCAGGAACACTCATGAACTCTACCCTATTTGTCAATTTTTCCGATCTACCAACTTATGAGCAACAATCCCCATGATACCAATCTACTCTATCTCTCTTTGCCAGCATCGCAAAGCGGAGGCACAAAAAGTCTCTAATTTGAATTTATATAATGGTCATTTTGTTTAAACCTTGATATTATCTAGCTAAGTAATAATTCAGATTGCTTGTTATTTATCTTACAGCAATTGGATTCAAATTAATAAAAATATGTTTTTTTTAAATTTCCAGAACTACAATGAAATATTAGGGTGTGTATATATATATATACTTAAGTATATATACTGAAGGGAGCTTGGAAATCTGGCTTGAAATCCACTTTAAGTTTAACTCATTTAAAGGTCGTGACCTTTCATATTAATTATATCTATAAGATTAGCGGGAGATCATCTAGTCAGGGCGAGTATAATTTAATAACTAAAATATTAATATTTTAAATAAAAAAAAACAATGATTCTGCAAGATTTTGATGTATATATAAGATTTATTAATTTAAAGAAGTATGCATAAATACTTGTTTTATTATTTCATTAATCATCATTTGCCTCTTGATGTATATATAATTTGATTAACATTTACATGATAACAGGCAAATCACATGAAATTTGTTTATAACTTAGAAAATGACAGATTTGATTGATTACTTTATTTGATTATGGCTATCTCATATGCCAATAATTAATAACTATACTGATGAACAGTTGATTTAGCGCTATAAGGAAATATCTTTGTGAGATACCAATCCACCCCCAGAAAGAACAAAAATATAGCACTTGACTGAATATTTAGAATGATAATTTTATGACAAAAATATACTTTACAGATATAAGTAAATTATTTTCAGTTTATACTGAGTGAGATACATGTGTGGGATAGCTTGTTAACATATATATAATGGCATCACAAAAAGGATGCGCATATAAAAATATTAATAAATATAATAAATAGATCTGTTTAGTAGGATCATAATATTATGGTTTATGAACATTCATATGTTTGAGTTATGGCAAAAACATTAAGAGAGTGGTGTGGTGTATGCATGGTGGCAGAATTAAGTGATCCAATTTTGGATCCGAAAAATGTGCTTCCAAATTTAAGGACGAAGAATGGTGAGCGAATTCTTCCTGCTACTTTGGCAGATTCGGTTCACAGAATGAAGGTGTCAGCTATTAATAGACCAGATCTTTATGGAGTGACCCAATGTCAATAGCTCATAGGATGAAGAAGTCCCACGGGAGGTTTTCCAGCTGTGTTCTTGGACTTGGAATGAATATACGGGATCCAGATTACTGAAAATCTCATGGAATGAAGCACAAAGACACACATATGTGTATTTGAACGTAGAGGCCTGTTTGCATACAACACTTGGAATGAAAGACATATAATACTTTAAAAACTAAAGATGAATGATTGATAACCTATATATGTTGGGAATGTCCAATGTAATAGTATGATTTTAAATACTAAACAATAATGGATTATTTAACCTTATTACTAAAATACATAATTATTGGAATAGAGACTCCCCTTCTCCTTTACTTTAATTGATCTATAAACTTCCCACAATGTTAAATAAATATAAGAATTTGGTTATAAGTGCTGTTATATTATACTAAACATAATAATTTAAACATATACAAATGGGGTGGTGGTTATTAATTTCATAATAAGCATATTTGCTTTCATAAAGTTTTTAAGGTTAGAGCTTATTATTTAAATAAAAAAAAACATTTCTAAAAAAAACAGATTTTCTAATCTGTTTTTCTACAATGACATTATAAAATAATTAATTTGTTTTCCCAACTTTGCAAGTGTTCGCTGTCATCAAAATAACAAACTCATTTGAATGAAAAGCTAAACTGACCCTCCCCATGAAAAAAAAAGGGGGAATAAAATAAAATTTTAAAAGATGAGCGAATATTCTTGCAACTTTAAGAAATTATTGGCATATTATTGAAACATAAAATATAAAACATAAGGATTAGAATTATAATATATTATTGCCACATGAAGGTGAAAGAAAATAGTACATTTATTTAATAGAGGCTCAATGATAAAAGAAAATTAAAGAAAGTTATGTAGAGTTATATATATGCTATTATTAGGTAAGTAAATTACAAATCATTTTAACAAAATATTAAATTTCTGGTTGAAGGACCAGCTAATAGAATGATATTTTAAATTATATACAGGATTATTAGAAATAATTATGGAAGGCTAAATTTAAACATTAGGCAGTGGCTAGAGTTCTTTACCTTTGTAATTTAGGTTAGTAGTGATCCTTGGTTATTCGGTGTCCATTGGAATTTATGAAAAAGATCTAGTTAGATTTTGTCAGTCAAGTAAGAAGCATTTCATTACTCAGTCTTTAAGCATATTAAAGTTCATGGGCAATAGGATCCTGGGTGATGAGTGTAGGAAAGAGTATGTTGATCGGAGAGAAAGGTGAAAATTTCCACTACTCATGACACATTGGATTATTATAATGACGAGCGTGGATTATATTTACCATTGCTGATTAATCTCTTATGGGATTCAAATCTAGCAGTATTTATACTATTTCTCCATTTATCTTGAAAGCACTTAGCTGCTAGATGTGAGGCACTTTATGCACTTAGTGGATCTGGAATTTGCTGACTGGATGCACATTTTGTTTAAGTAAGTTTTAAAGACAATGCAATCCTGTTAAAATTTCTCGAATGATTGTTTTACAATATGATCTAAGATTTTAAAACAAATTTGAAGTGGATAAAATTTCCACTAATGGATTTTTACACTACTGTTATAAAATTATAACATTTTAATTCAGACTAATGGGTTTCCAATAAATTATCTTAATTACATTTGAAAATATTTTTACAAGGATTGTGTCAGCTTTTTCTGACCACCATGATTAAAATAAATAATAAATTAAATATAATTTTAAAAATACACACTAATATAATACACTTTAATTTGATTTATGTTTTAAAAGTAATCTCCCCTCACCTATAATATGTACATATCCATTACACATGTATACAAATTAAAATCAAATCAAATATTTATTTATTAAAATTAGTTACATTAAGATAACTATATATATATCAGTTATTTTAACAGTTAAGCAAAAAGAAAAAAAATATGTATATATGCGTACGGATGGAATTTGAATATGGTTTGGTGGTGGGAGATTCTGAGTGGGCTGTGAAGCTTGATCTGAGTATCAGGTCAACTGCTTCAGTACCAATGCCTTATGAATTTCATTCCTTGGTCATTCATTCATAGCATCAGGCATTGGTCAGGCAAAAATTGTTCTAGCACCTTTTATTTTTTGTGTTACATCTTTCAAGCTCCAGCAGATAGGAAAACAGTCGAGAGAGAGAGAAAGAGAGAAAATCTACTCAGTCATTTGAGCTATAGTACCATTTAAAATTTTTCTTATAGCAGCTCATTATCCATGCAGCAGACAGCAGAGCTTTCTTGGATACAAGAGCCAGATAAAAGAGAGAGAACAATAGACAAGCTCTCAATTTATACTCAATTTGTTGGTCATCTTCCATTCCAATCTATTGTTTTGCCATCTTGTATTTTTAAATGAAATTTTTAATTAATTATTGCTATCTAAACAATCTTTCTCTAATGAGTTCTGCAATTCCAGGAATTTCTCTTTGTTATCTACAATTTAAAACTTTTACCTTTATTTTATAAAATTTCGTGAATGTATTATTTTTTTATTAAATACTTTCAAGTTTTTATTTAATTTAACATACATTCACTGTGGTTGGACTCAGGATCTTTAGTCAAACTACAGGAATGGGGAAGCAAGTATATATATATATATTGTAACTAAAATGCACTTTCCCTCATTTACTATACTTTATATTTATTAATTTATATTATATATATTAGCTACTTATTGAGATTTGATTTCTTCTGATCGTGCATTTCTTTCCAGAGGGTGAATTGGCATGCCTACACATTCATAATATTTATAGCTCTGACCATCCCCTCCTATATGAAATTTTCCCATGTTCCAAGTCATCCTTCCCTTATTGTGAAGTTTTCCTAATATTCAGTCATTCAAAGAGTGATGGAAAAAGATTCGGCTGATAAATACAAACATGGATGTACGCAAACTAATAATTCAGTCCCTCACAAACTTAACTAACTCTTTCACTGCATGAATGTCCACATTTATGAGCTATGGCCCAAGCACCAATCTTGCTATTTAACAAGAATCACAGAATTCACCAACAGTAAATTAACTCAATAAATTTTAAGCTTTTGCCTGGTTTATACTAGCTCATGCTCAGGGGAGGTGGCATGACCCGCTGGAGAAGAAGCAGCAGGTGAATTAAAATCTCTCTTTCCCTTTCTTTTACCTTAATATAACACATAAACATATATCAACATGCATTCCTAGGAAAGTAAAAATGGAATCTATTTCAAAACATACAATATGTATTCCAAACCAAAAAATATATCATAAAATGTAAAAGAGACAAATAAACAAACAAAAATAAAATATAAAGTTTGTTTTGTTAAATTTAAAATCTATTTATATTTATTTGAAGAAATTATAAAGTGGCACACACATGTATATGACATAATATTCTGTTTATAGGATGTTATAGGTAAAGAATAAAATCTATGAAGCAAAATACATATAAAGTTATTACACTATTTGATTTTTGTGTATTTAAAGATTGGAAATAATAGCAAATATATTTACCACTGTTTTGATGAGTCTTCGTAATTAAATTAAATATCTCTGAGTGCACTCTTTGTGATCATTAATACTTTTACTTCTATTCTAATTCCTTGCGTGAACGTGAATAAAATCATGAGTCCATTTGGACTTTTAATTCAGTGTTCTAATTAAGAAGTTCATCATTCCATGATAGATCTGTGGAATGGTGGATGTCAGGTGCAGGATTCATTTGTCATGTTTTCTTTCTCTTTTTTTATATAATATTTAGGGCAATCTGTCTCTTAATATCTTGCATGGCCTCAAAGTTACAGAAGGAGCTGGAGTCTAACATAGATCCTGAGCATGATGAGAACTTTACCCCACGTGTTTCATGGAGTTATCTTTTCTTTTTTTCTGGTCAAAAATGATTTTTATAAATTTCTTCTTTTTGCCATGTATTGCCTTCTGTTTTCTCTCTGCAACAATCAATAGCCAACTGCCTAAAACAAAATGTTCTCCCACTCAACAATGTTTTATCTTCTTTTTATATCTCTAGCCAAAAATCTTGGTCTTAACTTGTGCTATTTTTGGAAATTCCCTCTAACTACGCTTTGTTGTTTATCTTGATAATTAGACAATAGGATCCTCAAGAATTTAATTTCTTAATGGACATTCCGTCTGTTCTTTTCTTTTAGCTAACACAAAAATCATTTCCACAAAGTTTCGAAACTTGACAATATATTAAACTTATTAATTTAAATAAAACATCCAACTATTTACTATATTTGTTTCAATAACAATACAGTCTGTTTGACTAATTGATTCATGAAAGGTAAACAAAATTCCTTTTTTTCTTCTTCTTCATATTTTAAAATATTTGAAAATCTCTTGATTTTATTCATTTTTCTTACCCCCTTCAACAAAATATTTATCAATATACATGTATGCCACAAAATAAAAATAAAATAAGTGAGAGAAAGAAAGTAAAATATATACATTAATATTAGTAACCCATCACCGCTATTATTATTATTATTCATGTAACTATAAATGTGTAGCTATGTGGTCCTTTCCAAATACACAACCCATGAAACAAAACACTCACACATACTACATAGCCTGATTTACTCTCTCCCTTGTAACAGGGTTTGAACCCAGTTCCTGTTACATTCCCCCCCATTTGAAACACTTCACAATGAGATTCCTCACATTTTGAATGCTAATTCTAACTAATAATTCTTATGCTGGCTTGAGTGACCTGGCATTATACGTACCCTTGTCTGGTATCCAACCAAAATGCATTCCAGCCTTGACTCCGCACAATAGTGAAACTGCCTTCATATAGGTTGCAAAACTTTTTACATATGAACTTTCCAGGATCACTCACTTGAAGAGTTTTTACTAGGACCCTATTACCTACTTTGAAGTAATAACTAGGCTTTGGGATTCTCCTGTTCTGACGCTTGCTTGCTCGGATCATCTGTTGGTGGGCCAACATGCAATCAGCCTTAGGGTTTATGGGTTGGTCTTTGGTTCCTGGAAATGCCACCCTCATCAACCACAGAACATGCTTCTCTAAATGCAATTGCACTGGCATGAATCCCGTGGATTTATTTATGGACCAATTGATGTAGTTCAACACTTGTGGAAGACACTTAACCCAACCCCGGTGATTATCAGGTGTATAGTCCTAAATAACCATACCAGCTCCCACATTACCCTCTCACACACATTGGACTGGGGATTACAAATGGAAGTTAATACATGCTTTATATCATGTCTACGTGTCCACCTCTCCCATTCACCCAAAGTAAATGGAGTACCATGGCCTGACATGATGATTTTTGGCTTCCCTGCCAATGGAAAATGTTTATTCTCGAAGTTTTTAATCATCTCCTTTACATTTTCCTGGGCTACATGGTATGCAGCCACAAATTTAGAAAACAGGTCATATACGACCACCATACATTGTTTTCGGTTAAATGGAGGAAGTGGTCTGTAATAGTCTATGGCCACTCTATTACATAAAAATATAAAAGAAAAGAAAAAGTTCTACAGATTGTTAATGAATTGGGATTGAGTCATAAACAGTAGTAATAAAATTAATATTATAAAACGATTGTAAAATTGGTATTATAAATACTTGAATAAAAGGAATTTTAAAGACTTGCTTAAATAATGAATTATTAAAAGAAAAAATAATAAAACAAAAGTTGAAGCAATTATTAAAAAATTAATGAAACACAAAAGAAAACAAAAAGTAGAATGAAAAAAAAATACAGAAAATAGTAGAGAAAGATAGATCAAAGATTTATACAGATATTTGTAGAAAAATAAATTAAAAATAAAAAAATAGTATAAAGAAAGATGAATTTAAAACAGTTATTAAATAAAAATAAAATTAATGATATAAATAATGTAATGTTCAAAGTAATTTATTAAGCGCATATATTGTATAATAATGTATATATAATAATGTACATTAATGCAAAAAGGAAAACATGTAATAATGAGGAAAAAATTAAATATAATAATGAAACAACACTTCAGTAATACAAATTCTGGGTTAATATAGATATATAAATAATATAAACTATGACTAAAAAATCAAAATTGCGACAACTAAAGAAAACTATCAAAAAAAAAAAAGATTCGTTTAGAGAAAATTTATAAAACAAAAAAACAATATTAAATAAAATATATGAAGATTGAGTGAAAGGAAGGAAGATAAACAATAATCAATTTATTATTGAATATATATATATAAGAAAAGAAGAGAGAAAATGAATAGTAAAATAAGTTTTAAAAGTTAAAAAAAGTGTGTATTATTTATGACGATTTTAAAGTTTTATTCTTAAGTTTATATATATATTTCATGTGATTTTTTTTATAAATATAATGAGATATAAATATGAATAGTAAGAATTTTAAACATATATAAATATATGATACTATTTTTAAAAATAGGCACAGTTTTTATTTACATTTTAATAACTGTATTTTAGTTATAAGTCTAACGACAATTGCCATAAGAAGTGAGTGAAACATTGGGCAGAAACCTGTATAAAAAGTTTTGAACTGAATAAATTAATAAGTTTTTAAAAAATAAACTGAAGTATTGAAATATATACTTTTTGGGTTCATCCATTTGTGTGGTTCATAGCATTACATACTGGATAGGACCTGCCTTCAATGAATGTTATTATATATATATATATATTGTAGAAGTACTGTAAGTATTTGACATACAACAAGATTAAAAATTCAATCAACAGAAAAAAAAATTAAAATATAAAGACTGGGATGGAATGTTATTTTAAAATTTTCTTCTCTTATTTTCTATTGGCTGAAACTTTTATCTTATTATATAACAATGCTTGGAATGACTTATAATTGTTTTTATAATAATATTCATTATCTAGTAGATGACAGCTGTGGTCCAGATAAAACTTCAATATAATAGTATTATGAATCATAAATAGATGAACTCAGATATGTCATATATATATATATCTGTATGCTGTGGAAATCTTCATTTTAACATATATTATAAGGGATTTGAACTCAGACTTCTAAGATGCCTATAGCTATCCAATCCATCTTATACAACTGATATACATGACCACATACATGTGATAAGATAAATGATCTCCAAAAGACATATTTTATGCTGAGCCAGCACTCATCAGTTGGTCCAGATCACCATCGCCCACACATATATACAATTAGTGCTTAGTTTATATTAAGATAGCACTCATTGTATATATGTGTGGGAGATGGGGATCTGGACCAACTGATGTATGCTGGTGCAGCATGAAATACATATATTTGCATATCATTTATCCTTTTCACATGTATGTGGTCATGGGTAACAGTTGTATAAAATGGATTCGATAGATGTAGATAGATTGGAAGTATGAGTTCAAATCTTTTATAATGACATTAAGTTTTCTATAAACATTATACATGTACTTAAATATTATATATATATGGTAAATACATTGTGAATCAAGATTTGGGAGGAATGAGAGAATTGATGTATTAGGTGATATATAAAATAACAAGATAAAAAAAATAATTGAGTGGAGTATTACTTGTTTGCAAGTGATTGCTGCTGATAATCCTCAGGATGTCATGTGACATCTAAAAACCGGAAGGGTCTGACTAAACTGTGAAACACAGCTTTAATAATAGTACAGTCTTTAAAGCTTGATTATTGTTAACAGGAAACAATTTTTGCTTTGTAAAAAATCTAGTAAATAAACAAAGTGCATATCTTAATTATGGCATTAATAGAAATATATATATATTAATGATCATATAAATATTTTATAGCTTATGAAATATGTAATGCTGAGAATATAAACCTATTCATGAAACAAACAAGTCTGAATATATTACTAAGACAATTTTATAAATAAGATTTCCAAAAAATCATTTAAATAAATCTGTAAATAATGTCTCTTTTGTTATGCCAATACCAATCTATTTTATCTGACAAAGATTAGCCTCCATAAAATAAAAAGTGAGTCATTATTTTCAGATTTATTTAAAAAATTCAAGAATCATGCTGATAAAATTGTCTTAGTAATGTATTCAAATTTGTTTGTTCTATGAATAACATAAATAACAAGTGATAGCAGGTTACGTGAGTAACTTGTTTTTGTTTTTCATAAATGTACCTTTAAAGTTTTCTTGCAATGATATATATTGCAGAGACTTTGATTATATGGTGATACTGAACTGAGATCAGACCCATATAAATATCTGGCTTGCTAGGCTGAGTTTGAAGACTTTACCGGTCTGAAAAATTCATGCTTGCAATCTGATAGAAACGTTTTGCATAAACACTTGAGAGTCAGTGTTTAGATCTAGTTTCTATACTCTATTCCTCACTGAGGAGAGCAAACCAGCTTGAAATCAGCTGATCTGGGGGTGAGCAAATGAAAGAGGTAGTTAATTCTGACTCTTTTTTCGTTTATGTAAACAAATTTTACACTTGTTCGGTGGTTTTGGTAAAGCGCCATCTTTTGAACATAAATAACAAGTGATAGCAGGTTACGTGAGTAACTTGTTTTTGTTTTTCATATATATATATTGTGCCAACTGAAATTTGAAATAAATTTCACTATGTGATTAAAATGTTTATTGTCATAGGAATATTAAATTAAATAATTCTAGTGGTGTAGCTTTGTTTCAGAAATATCAATTTTATAAAGATTACTTGAGTGTTGGATACTCTGATAAATTTGTTAAAAGTATTTTATTTAATAGTAATATTTGTAAGGATGTAAAGGTTAAAGAAAAATATGATTTTATTTCTTTGCCATTTAAATTGTCTTCTTATAAAATTGTGTGTAGAAATAGTAAAT
Organism: Epiperipatus broadwayi; assembly: GCA_028023455.1. Classification (NCBI taxonomy): domain Eukaryota; kingdom Metazoa; phylum Onychophora; class Udeonychophora; order Euonychophora; family Peripatidae; genus Epiperipatus; species Epiperipatus broadwayi. The sequence goes on along the minus strand of JAQFVV010000496.1, from coordinate 176,069 downwards.
TGTTTGGAAATAAGAAAATTGCTTGGAAAAGGGGTGTTACATTGAATAATTTATTAAATAATACAAAAAAAGTTTTTGATAGAAAGACTATTCCTGGTGTAGTATATTTTATTCCTTGTTTATATTGTAAGAAGGTTTACATAGGTCAGAGTAGTTTGAGTTTAAATGAAAGAATAAAGGTTCATAAAAATAGAGTTAAAAATAGATATCTTAGTTCTGCTTTGTAGGTCCATGAAAAAGATACAGGCCACACTATTGATTTTGATGAAGCTAAGGTTGTCTTCTTTGAGAGAAATGAAATCAAAAGAAGAATTAAAGAGTCTTTATTATTGAAAATTTATTATTCTGAAGCAATTAACTTATTTAAGAGTTCTTTTAATATTAAGGGTGGATGGGAAGTGAATGGATTTGTGAGTAGTTTTTAATAGTATATATAATGTGTTGTTTTTTTGTAGTTCTTTACACTTGAGAAGTCTGTTTGTAGCAGTGAAACCTTAGGTTGTGTTTTAATATTATTTTTATGCTGGTCTGGTTTAATTTTAGATTTGGGATAGTTTTGATGATTGATATATATATATATATATATATATATATATATATATTGTAGCCCCTGTTGGGCGGCCACTTTGTAGCCCCAATATACGTAGCCTCACGATTATCAAGCGTCATGATTGGGCTAGCATTTTGTAACCCTATCCTACAACCTCCATATCTTCACTATATACTTTACTATACTTATAATTGCCCAGGCGCCAACTCTATGCAAGATAGAATACATTTATAACTATAAATTGTGCTTAAACTTATTTTAAAGATTTTACATTTTAATTACCCTAAGGCTTAGCTCAGTTGAGATTATAGGGTCTGGTTTTTATATATATGAGGCCAATATGATAACACAAATATCTATAAATAATAATTTCATGAGATTAATTTAAATACACTCAGGGCATCTGTAAACTATTACATTACTGTATAATCATTAATTATCAATTTTAATATAGAATAGATAACCCTAGGAACGGGTACCTTTATATCCATATTATTATCTATTCCAAGCAAAATAAATGTATTACTTGTATTGTAATGCAGGGATTTATTAACAACAAACAGACTAACTAAACTTAAATCATTTTGACAAATTTATACCCTCTATAATTATACTATGACACTTAGATATGTGTGTGTGAAAATGAAAAAAAATCGAACGTATCCAATTAAGGAATTCCTATAGGCTATTGATTTAATTAAAATATTTATTATATATTAAAAAAAATTAATAAATCAACATAGATCATAAATAAAAAAAAATATTGATACCATTATTGCCCATTACATTTTCTATATTGAAATAAAAATTGACTATTCTATTAATATGTATATTATATATATCCTCGAATATGTGCATTTGTTTATACTGCAAGCATTATGAATTTCCAAATTATATCCTATGTAACAAACTTATAATTGATAAGGTTTTAATTCTTTATCTTTTAAAATAGCAATCATTATTAAAATTCAGCTTAATAAATGTAATCAAAAATAATAAAAAAATAAACAAATAATAATACTATGGAACATTATGCACACCTCCGAATATATATATAATCAGCTATAGTATAATCTTCGGATTATACCAAACACATTAACATCTCATAATATATATGTAGGAAATTACATTTCTTTATTTTTTTTAAATACGTATGTGAAACATACACAAATAAAAAAAAAAATTGTCTATACATCTATTATATAAAAAAAAAATTATTTAGCAATACCTTATTATTACATGTAAAACATTTTTTTCAAAAAAAAATGAAATAAAAAATAATGTCTATTCATTGCTCAAGCGTATTTTGTTAATAATGACGATAATCCTTTCCCTTGAGAATACTATGGCAAGTTTTATAATTATGTTTGCATGCATGAGAATTAATTTTAGTTATAAAATTATGAATGTTGAAGTTACCAATGTAAATTATTTCTTAATATTGATTAAATAAAATTTTCTCTTAAACTTTGTCTTATGGAATACTGATAATAAATTCACGCGTTTCATTTTGGCGTATGAGAAAAACTTTTGAAAATTTTTTATTATACACAAATTTTCCATTTTTAAATATTATCCAGCTTTACTAATGTGCTTTAAAATAATTATAAAAATTTTATCTTACTTATTATTATCCAGATATTTTTGAAAGTTGTAAGTAGTTGAACCATGGTTTTAGTAGAGATCTGAAGACTGGTAACCCTTTAGGAAATGTAGTTTATGTTTTCATTTTATATACCTCCAATAATATAGTAAAATTTATCCATCTTCATGTTACTAAAATCCTTGTAGTTTTCTTTTATCTATTAAAGTATTATTAGAGAGTTATTAATTCTTAAAGTTTTTTTTTTCTTAATTTTTTTACGGAGCTTTTATTTCTATTCCTTTTCAGTTTTTTTTTTAAACTCTCTTCTCTCCCACGCCCTCTATCCTGTTTCCATGATGATCCTTTGGCAGCTTGTTAGAATCATTATTTATACAATTTTCAACATTATAATTGTTTAACTAAATTTTTTTACATAGTAAAAAAATAATATTAAATATTAAACATCAATTTCAAAAATGTCATTTATTAATACAAACAATCTCATTAACTTATAAATAAAATATAAAAAGAAAATCACATTTAATAATACATATATGCATTAGCCTATTATGACATATAACTTTTCTATTGTATACCAACATCCATCACTAAACATACATTCCAAATTCTACCCACCAATATATCTATTAAAATTTTACTTTTCTATTACAATCCCTATATCAATTAGAAAATCATATCATAGTTTATGCCTAATTTTCACAAAAAACTCAATTATCAATATCATATTTTACCACAATTCATTTTTCCTAACTAACTATCTTTATCCCTTGTTATTACAAATGTGATGTTCCCATATTTCTCTCTGGTGCCAACCTGGAAGGTTACAATATATATATATATATATATATATATATATATATATATATATATATATATATATATATATATATATATAACAGTTTATACTAAATTAAGCAAAGAGATCATTACCATCTTATACCAAAGGCATATATAGGTATAAAAATTTCATATGAAAAGTACTAACTTGATTAAGAAGGTTTATAGATATGCCATCTTTTATGCATAGAGTTTTTGATTTAGTTGACAGGAGGAGCTGTATTTGAGAAAAATGGAGAGGGCAGTAGAAAGAATAGGAAGAGAGGTAGAGATACCTTTAATAGGTGACAAGAGAGTATATACACTATTGGATATTTTATTTGCAGATGATATCTTCTTGTGCACAGAAAGAAGGAAGATATGGAAGTTATGCTGAAGTCATGCGCAAGGGTGGGTAAAGAGATGGGGATTAAATTTAGTGAGAAAAAAATCAAAAGTAGTGATGATTGATACTGGGGAAGGAGAAGACAAAAAATGTTTATTGGTAGATATAAAGTTAAGTTTGGTAAATAGGTATAACTATTTGGGAATATCTTAAGTAATCAGAAAAATTGTTTGGATGAATGGGAGAAAAAATTGATAAACAAAACAAAGAAAAGAAAGGGATTGATAAAGAAATTAAGGGATTGATAAAGAAATTAACAATGTTCTCATATAATAAATATGATATAGCTAGAATCATATGGAAGGGAATGGCAATAGCAGAGTTAACATAAGATAATGATGCATTATGTGTTAGTAAAGGGGTATTAGATTACTTAGAAAAAGTACAAAGAGAAGTAGGAAGACATGCATTAGATGCAGATGTATGGATAGCAAAGGCAGCAATTCAAGGAGAAATGGAATGGTCAAGTTTTTATATGAAAGATGCAAAAAAAGCAAAATAAAAATGTTTGGTAGATTGCAGTTTATGAATAATAAGAGGATAGCCAAAATAGTATTTAATTGGGTTATGAGTATGGTAAGTAACAAGATGGATGAGAAAGGTAATATGGTAGGAAGAAGATTTGAATAAAAAATTTAGGTCAATATACTTATATAAAAGGTGGGATAATTGTGTTAGGAGAATTATTGACTGTTATAGTGGTTAGGAATGTGATAGAAGAATAGATGCATTAATAAAGAATCGGGAGTTGGAGAGATGGAGAACTAGTATGGAGAGTAAAAAGAATATAAATATATATAGAAGTAAATAGAATATTGGACATGAGTTAATTTATGATAATAGCAATAAAAGTAGTTTACTGTTTAAGGTTCAAACAGGATCTTTAGCAATAAGGGAATATACACATAAATGGGAAAATGTGGGTCATTTAATCTGCAAGTTGTGTATGGAAGGCATAGAAAATATTAGGCATCTGTTAATTAAATGTAAATACCTGAAAGCTGAAAGGGTACAAATAATGAAGTTGTGGAAGAATAAATATAAACAAAGTGATTATAGAGAAAGTGGGTTATTGGTTTTTATGCAAAAAAAGATAAGGGGATTTAGATAAAAAAAGACCCCTCTGGAGTTGACAAAGATTATGTTGTGAAAATGGGATAAAGCACAATAGAGAAGAATATGGGTAAATTTAGGGCAGGGAATGGAAAGAGGAAGTAAAGTGGTTAACAGGTTTCTTTGAGCATAGTGACTGAGATATTCCTGATTCTATATAAGAATTTGCAGTGCATCACATCACATTAATAGCAGATAGTACTTTATATTAATAATAAAATAAATATTTCCTTACATAAATTGTTGTTGTCTTTAAAACAGTCTTGGGTTTTGAATTTTAATCAATTTGCAACAAGTAAGAAGCTTCAACAATATTTTAATTAAATAAATTTGTTATGAAGAAGACTTAATTTGTCTGAAAGAAGAATTCACCAATAATTTTAGTAATTAATGTTTTCAACCACTTTGTAATTATAGCCGACTTATTGATATTAACTTTTTACAAGGTCCTATTTCACTTTTGATTTCTTATCAACTTTATAAACTAACTAAAATTACTGTCAAATGTATACATAAATGACACATATGTATATGCAATAAATAATGTTTGCGAATAAAAAATGAGATATTAAAATCATTTTGCACTATTTGCATACCTATTAATGTAAGCTTTAGTAATTAATAATAGAAACTACTTGATAGAGTTTATTAGTTTCTATCCTGTTCTGTTCTATTCAATATCTTCCAACTAGTTTCAAAATTATAGCTTCTATCAGAGAAAAGTTTCAGATCTTGGATGAGTGCACGTGTATCTTCAGGATCTAATGCATTCTCCTTTCAGCTGCAATCATTTAATTTTCTATTACACTACCAAGCTATTAGACTAAATTAAAAAAATGAAAATATTTTCAATTTATGCCAATTTGCTTATACAATCACATACATCTGAAACTAGTTACTAACGCGTATAGTAAATAGCGCAGAAATAATGAAACAGGGATGCTGTTATAACAGCTCTACGTAAGCTAAAGTCATGTGATGGAATCATGTGATTTTTTTTATTGCTATCGGAATCTTTATAACAAATTTTGATGTTTTATGATGTTATAAGTAAATGGAAAGCAAACACAATTATTGTTAACAATGGTAAACAAGTCTTTTTTTTTGTTAAAAAAAAAGATCATTAAATAAAAACAATTAAATAGTTTATTACACAGGAGATCATTAAAAAAATTTGAGCCCCGGAAGTAGTTTGATAAGTCATCATTTTACTGCAGCATTAATCTCTGCAAAACATTTTATCACTGAATCCCATGCATATCTCACTACAGATCATCTCAGAGCTTTAATCTCTCTTAAAATCATTGATCAACTTCTTTACTTCTCTCTCCATTGTGCCAAGGCCAAATTGGCTCATGTATATAATATAATTTTATCTAAATAAATTAGTAAAATAATCTTTCATAAAAGAAAAATGTAAAATTAGATGTTGAAGAGTTTGTTACAGTTTGTTTTCGAAAAGAATAAGTCAAATAGTTTTCTATTAGTAGTTTTTGAAATAAAAGTTAAAATTGATTAATTAAAAGAGGGGAGGGGAATCGTAGTTAGAAAAGTTAAACTAAAGGTTTTATAAAAAAGGAAGTAGAGTCTAATATTATTATTTGAAATATAATTTAAAGTTTAAGAAAAATATAAATCTCTTTTCATTCGAGTTTAAGTAAAGGAAAAGTCATCTTAAAAAAAAACTAAATAGTAAATTGTATTAAAATATATATGTGTGTATATATGTGCAATTGTAAATAAATAAAAAATGTATGTGAAATAAAAGAAGATTATCATTAAAAACACGGCAATGGCTATTAATTAAAATATAAAACTACAGGATTAAAAAGCTTGTCTCCAAAGGATTAGATATTAATTAAAATATAAAACAATATGTTTTGCATGGCTATTACTAATTAAGAAATCTTCCAAAACACATTGTCAAAGGATTAATTGCTAAAGAATTTCAACAACAGATATTTGCCGGAGGATATTACAAGGACAACACGTCGCAGGTATAAATAGTAAAATTTTATCGAATAATCAGTTCAGTTCACAAATTAGTTGAGACAATAGTTCCATTCACAAATCAATTGAGTCAATTAATTTCAATCAGTTATTATATCCAGAAACACAAAAATGCAATGCTGAGCAGCTTTTGGGAATACACATCTCTCCAGCCTGATGTCCGATGAAAACAGCAAGATCTGCCCATGAAATAATGTCAGCATAACATCTTAGAAAATCTCCACCAGTATCTAATTGTCTCCAATAGTAATGATCATGAATAATAAGGAAACTCATCTACGAAATGTCTCAGCTGGATGGAAGAAGCAACTAACAAGAAGAAAACAAAGTTCTAAATCTACGTTCAAAATCCTAGGTAAAACATTTGCTTATTTTCGTTTATACTGTAATAGCCATTGCATTGCATTAATTTGTGCAAATCCTCCAAGAGTCTAATTATATGAACTCTATATCATACATAAAATGAACTATTGATATGTGTGTTTAAGTTTCAAATGATATCAATGCTTTATTACTATATTTGTGAATGCTATATGAGTTAATATGTGCGTGATCATTATATCAGTGTTATTAGTTAAATTAGATAAATACCAGTGTTCTATTATTAAAATTTACAAGAATATTTAAACTAGTTTAGAAATGTTAATTTAAAATGTGTGTGTATTATATTAAATTATAAAGATGTTTAAATTTAGTAGTTTAATGTTAGTTAATAAATTGTCTTTAAAATTAAACTCTATTTGTCGGTCAATTCTTTTTATCAATCTCTTTTATAAATTCCTTTTACAATTCTTTTAACCACTAATTATATATAATCTATTTGTGATTACAAACAGCTGAGCTAGTCGTGGATTTAGGCGTTGAGTTAGTGGCCAGTGCTCAAAGTGCGTTGTTTATTCTTTTTGAATAGACAGCTGGCACCTGTGTTTATACACAAACAAAAAAAGTGCTTTGAACGTGGTGTTGAACTCAACAGCTGAGAAGAAGCTATGTCCTGGAAATGTAACGCTAGTTATATATTTACATAGCTATCGTTTGGGCATACATACTCTCTGAGTATGTTCTTCTATGCCTAAGAGGCCGGTGTTTCGAGGACACAAATTCGAACCTGGTACAATGGCTATACCCAACTTGGGACTGGACCTAAGAAACAATAGCAATTAAATACTTTGTTTCTTGTTCGAAAATTTTTTATACAAAAGCTAAATTACATATGTAAAAGTGTTTTCATTTTAAAAAAAGAATTGACCGAAAACTTTTTTTTCTTTAAATGAAAAGAGATTTTAACATTCATGTTAGTTAAAATAAATCATTATGTTAAATCAGAGACAGTTGGGTGTTAGGGGCGGAACTGAAGCATTAAGATTGGGTAGAAAAAAGGACAAAAAGGATTGGAGTCAGCGTGTGTTTCCATCTTAGTAAAAAAAAATAAATAAACAATAATAATATTCGATTTTGCAAAATATAATTTTAAAAAAATAAAAAGTAATAGCATAACTATGAATAAAGAAATAGAGCCAGAAGAAAGCCCAATATATTTTAAAAATCCCCAGTTAGTGGAAAAAGAAAAAGAAGAAGTATCTGAGATGCGAATGATGATGAAAATGATGATGAATATGATGCAAGAATTCAAACAAAGTCAACAAGAATTATGTCAGAAATTTGAACAAGGTTGGCTAGAACTTAAAACAGAAATTAAAGAACTCAGAGCAGAAGTAAGGGAAATAAGATGTGAATACACAGGAAGGATAGAGAAAAATCAAGAGATCATAGAAGTAGATTTAATTAAAGAAAGGCAGGAAGTTGAAAAGGAAGTTGAGGTGATAAAAGAGATAGAAATTGAATTAGAATCAGATAGCATTGCGACCGATAAGGTAGAAACAAATGTAGACCAAGAAATAGAAGAGAGATATAAGTTCAAGGTAGAAAATAGCGTAAATGAGTTTTTACAAAGAATTAAAAATAAAAAGTTTAAAGTAAACATTCACATTTGCTGTAGACATAGATTTAAAACAAAGAGAAAGCGTAAGAAAAAATATTCATGGTTAGGAAAAATACAGAGGTCTGTGAAGCTTAAAAGTTTTCTAATTTACAAGGCAGAAAATAGAACGGAAAGAGAAAGAGATAAAATAGATTTTAATCGAGAGATAGAAGTGAGAATATGGAATATAATTTATGTTAGCGAGTTAGTAGAAAGAAAAAAGAAACTGCCGGACATAGCATAATTGTCAGTAAATCAGGTGGAATAGTAAAGGAAATAAACAAAAAGGACCGGAAATGGACAATGAGCAGGAATAGGATTATTCTAATGTCAATAATTTGAGAAGTTTAAATCTGAAACTTCTATTTAAAACTAAAATAATAAAATTAAAAATAACTGAATAATAAATTAAATGTTTGAAAGCAATAATAATAATGGAGGCTTCGTAGAATAAAAGATTTTTGTTTTTCTCCACGCACATATTAATTAAGGAAATGCTCGTAAATAAACAGTTCAAATAAATAAAAAAATCAATAAAATCAAGTTAAATAAATGGGTCAAATTAATGACGTAATAGTAAAGTTGTAGATTTAAATAAATGAAATGATAATGGAATTTCTAGAATAAAATTAAGTTAGTCAAATAGATATTTGTATAATAATGAATCATAATAAAGTAAAACAGTTTTTTTCTCTTTCTGAGTACACACACATTAAAATAAAATAGTTTTGAATATACGTAAGTTAATAAAAGAAAGTAAATAAATGGTTTAAAGTAATTAAGTCAAATCAAATGTCTGTATAATAATGAAGAGCAATAAAATAAAATAGTTTTCTGAATGCACGCATGTTAATAAAGAAGTTAAGTAAATGATTTAAAATATGATTCCGTAATATAAATAAATATGTAAACTGATGTCCATGATGGTTTAAAAATAGTATCGTAAAACTAATATTTAAAATGTTCATAGGGGTTTGAAAATAATATTCGAGATTAGATTAATATAAATAAATATGAAAACTGATGTCCGTGGTGGTTTAGAATAATATTGTGAGATTAGATTAATACAAATGTTAAAGTAATGTTCATATGAATTTAAAATAAAGTTGTAAGATTAATAATAAAAAAATATAAAGTCAATCTAAGTGTATTAAGTGTGTATAAGTATACATGTATATATACGTGCACATACACTGGTAATATTCGGGTAAATATGATACCTCATGATGCGTATCTGAAATGTATTTATCCAGATATCCTTTTAGGTTATTTTCTTGGCACTGCTGCACCTCATAATGTGTGCAAGAAGGGATTTATTTATTATAGATTCCCTGTAAGCAAGTCCAGTAATAACTCGATATTTAGAATATTAGTAGGTGTATAATTGTGCTGCACGTATACACATGTGTAGAAATTTATCTATAGCAAAAGGGAATGAGGGTAGTATAGAAATAAGTTTAGTTAAGGATAAGTTTAAAGCTGCTGACTGGATAAATTTTAGTACCTGTAACGGACTTATCAGGGATCATTTCTCTTTCCAAAGCGTAAGTCGAAAATGGACAGTTAAAAATTCCTGCCATTTTGCAGCAACCCTTTGCTTTCTTTTTCCAACTCCAGTAGAAGCTTGGCAAATGAAGCTTCAATTTTATACATGTGTAAGTCAGTTTAAGTCAACGAATCTGCTTCAATGTCATTTCCAAAAGATCCCTGTAACACAAAATTAGTTTGTCCCGGTGGTCGTTATCCATGATTTAGATCATTGTGAACAATGTATTCGGCATAGATAGAAGGAAAGGATAGTCAAAACAGATTGCCCTGGGTATGTAAAGTGAAAGCATTATGAAAAGCAAACTTAGAAAATAAATGAATATTTAGAATCAAGAATTAAAGTTGCAAGAGATAAAATGGTCAAAAATGCTGCATTTTACTCTAAAACGGAGGGGGGTGTAATGTGCCAAGGCCAAATTGGCACATGTATATAATATAATTTTATCTAAAAAAATTATTAAAATAATCTTTCATAAAAGAAAAATGTAAAATTAGATGTTGAAGAGTTTGTTACAGTTTGTTTTCGAAAAGAATAAGAGTCAAATAGTTTTCTATCAGTAGTTTTTGAAATAAAAGTTAAAATTGATTAATTAAAAGAGGGGAGGGGAATTGTAGTTAGAAAAGTTAAACTAAAGGTTTTATAAAAAAGGAAGTAGAGTCTAATATTATTATTTGAAATATAATTTAAAGTTTAAGAAAAATATAAATTTCTTTTCATTCGAGTTTAAGTAAAGGAAAAGTCATCTTAAAAAAAAACTAAATAGTAAATTGTATTAAAATATATATGTGCGTATATATGTGCGATTGTAAATAAATAAAAAATGTATGCGAAATAAAAGGCGATTATCATTAAAAACATGGAAATGGCTATTAATTAAAATATAAAACTACAGGATTAAAAAGCTTGTCTCCAAAGGATTAGATATTAATTAAAATATAAAACAATACGTTTTGCATGGCTATTACTAATTAAGCAATCTTCCAAAACATGTTGTCAAAGGATTAATTGCTAAATAATTTCAACAACAAATATTTTCCGGAGGATATTACAAGGACAACACGTCACAGGTATAAATAGTAAAATTTTATTGGATAATCAGTTCAGTTCAGTTCACAAATTAGTTGAGACAATAGTTCAGTTCACAAATCAATTGAGTCAATTAATTTCAATCAGTTGAATTAATTGTATCCAGAAACACAAAAATGCAGTGTTGAGCAGCTTTTGGGAATACACGTCTCTCCAGCCTGATGTCTGATGAAAACAGCAAGATCTGCCCATGAAATAATGTCAGCATAACATCTTAGAAAATCTCCACCAGTATCTAATTGTCTCCAATAGTAATGATCATGAATAATAAGAAAACTCATCAAGGAAATGTCCCAGCCAGCTGGAAGAAGCAACAAACAAGAAGAAAATAAAGTTCTAAATCTACGTTCAAAATCCTAGGTAAAACATTTGCTTATTTTCATTTATACTGTAATAGCCATTGCATTGCATTAATTCGTGTGAATCCTCCAAGAGTCTAATTATATGAACTCTATATCATACATAAAATGAACTATTGATATGTGTGTTTAAGTTTCAAATGATATCAATGCTTTATTACTATATTTGTGAATGCTATATGAGTTAATATGTGCATGATCATTATATCAGTGTTATTAGTTAAATTAGATAAATACCAGTGTTCTATTATTAAAATCTACAAGAATATTTAAACTAGTTTAAAAATGTTAATTTAAAATGTGTGTGTATTATATTAAATTATAAAGATGTTTAAATTTAGTAGTTTAATGTTAGTTAATAAATTGTCTTTAAAATTAAACTCTATTTGTCGGTCAATTCTTTTTATCAATCTCTTTTATAAATTCCTTTTACAATTCTTTTATCAATTCTTTTAACCACTAATTATGTATAATCTATTTGTGATTACAAAGAGCTGAGCAAGTCATGGATTTAGGCATTGAGTTAGTGGCCAGTGCTCAAAGTGCATTGTTTATTCTTTTTGAATAGACAGCTGGCGCCCGTGTTTATACACAAACAAAAAAAGTGCTTTGAACGTGGTGTTGAACTCAACAGCTGAGAAGAAGCTATGTCCTGGAAATGTAACGCTAGTTATATATTTATATAGCTATTGTTTGGGAATACATACTCTCTGAGTATGTTCTTCTCTGCCTAAGAGGCCAGTGTTCGAGGACACATATTCGAAGCCGGTACACCATATTTTTAGTAATTCGTTTATCTCTTCTCTAACATTTTTTTAATTATATATGTGAGTGGGTTTTCATTTTTTTCAACAGTTCTATACTTTAATTTATTCCAACTTTTTTTTCCCATTCTTCTCTCACTTCTTATCTAACTCCAATCTTTCCTTTTTCTAATATTTTTCTTTTAAAATATCAAATAAAAGATTGAGTTTATTACACAGAAGAATATTGAATATAAATATTGTAATCGAAAATACAAAAAAAAAATGAATTGTTTATTTTCCAGAAGTTGATAGAAAGTTTAAAAATCAGAAGTTATACAGCTGAGTTACAATCTATGGGCATAAAATTCCAGAGTGTGCCACTTTATGACTACACCACATTATGCAAATCTGAAAAAAAAAACAGATTAGAACTGTAACATTTAGGGCTTCCAGGATGTCACCCATCCAATTACTAACTCAGTCTAATGCTGCTTAACTTCAATAATTAGATATCCTGCATGATTATATAATGTCACACTCAAAAGGATAAGCTCCTCAGAACAATTTCAGTTCTGGAACTTTCAGGGCATGAAATTTTTATACACTCATGAGTAATAACTCTAATTTGTTTATCATAATTTAGTAACCAGATGAAAAACAGCATATTCAACATATTAGGACAATAGGGAAAATAACTTAACTAGGTTACTGCCTAGGAGTTCATGAGATATTCTAGAAAAGTAGTGCAGCTGTGCTGCAATTTATGTCTTGATTTTCAGTCTGCTATTCTTCCACTCCAGGACAATAGTCAATCTGATTATATAACAGGAATTAATTGATTTAATGTGGTTAATTGGAGTTGTTAGTGCTACTGCTTAATAACAATCAACTGCTCTATAATACTTTAGTATAATGCTAGAGTGGCACAGTCTGGAGCTCAAGATCTATAGATTATGATCCAACTTTATCCTGATATTCAAGCTTCTCCCTCTCAAGCAATGAACAATTCAATTATTACTGTTATCAACATGCTTCTGGGCAATATTGACAATATATATTTGGGAAAAATAAATAATTGTTTAGGATGCCACTTACCCTCTATGTAAAACAATTTTATTTCCATGCCCCATCAGAACTAATGAAAGATGGAGTCCATGACAATAGAATAAATAATTTAAAAGTATTGTAAAATTTAAAAAAAAAAACAAGCTATACTCAAAATCTAATTAATGAACGACAATAATACTTATCATATGAGTTGGCTATTTGATACATTAAATAAAAGAAATGACCCCCCCCCCCCAGTAACCATTAAAATTCAAGCTTTGCCTTATCTCCATGCCCATGCTCCAAATACTACTTTGGAAAGTTAAATAGAACATTTGGAAATGCAATTATTTAAATTGGTGTAATGCCACATAAGTATATATATATATATAAATATCTAAATTAACTAATAATAGCAATTACCACCAACAACAACACATGTCATTTTATATCCTCACCACTATGCATCAAAGAGCAGATATTTCCTCTACTCTAAAGCCATCTATTGTAAGCTTAAATAATCACTGAACACCAGATTGATATAATGCTATAAAATTTCTATTTGGGTTTCTGAATTTTGCATTGTCAATGAAAGCTAGGATTCAGACTAGATGTTGTGAATGTGGCAGCTGTAATTTACTCCTATGTAACATTCTAGATGATAAGATGATTTTTTAAAAAAACCATTTGATTTCAAGCACAGGCTAACTCATTTCTATATCTGCATCATCATCATTTTCAGCCATTATTAATTTATTGTAGGATGGTCTCTTCTAGTTCAATCCATCTTCTCTGATCCCTAGCCTCTCTTTTCCAAATTACTGCAGCACACTTCCTTATTTCATCCAGCCATCTCAATTGTGGTCTTTTTCTATGTTTTTACAATCTCTTCGAATCCAGCTTAAGATTTTAATTATCCATTTATTATTATCTCTTCTAATAATATGTCCAGTCCAATTCCACTTCAGTCTCTTAATTCTTTCAATAATGTCAGTAACACTTGTTTGCTCTCTCATCCATGTATTTTATTTCCGATTTTTTTTATTATTCCTAACATGCATCGTTCCATGCCTTACTGAGTGGTCTGACATCTCTATATTGCTCTTTTGTTGAGTAGCCAAGTCTCAGATCCATAAGTAAGAACTGTTAAAACACATTTATTAAAAATCTTTCTTTTCAAGCACATAAGCATATTTTCTTTCAAAATTAAGTTATTTCTACCAAAAAAAACCCACCCAAGTTTAATTTTATAATTAATTTCATCCATTATGTTTCCATCTGTAGTAATAATTTGATCAAGATATTTGTAGTTGCTAGCTTCTAACTCATCACTATCAATCTTTATTTTCATCTTTTGAGGAAATTCATTGAACATTATTTTAGTCTTTTTAACATTTATTTTAATCTTACTTTCATCTAATAATTTTTGCACATTTCTTGAAGCTCTAAAACATTATTTTCAAAAACAACTATATCATCAGCAAAATGTAGATGACTTAATAATCTCCATTTACTTTTACTTCCTTACTTTCCCATTTTAATCCACAAAATACTTCTTGCAAAATTGCTGTAAACCGTTTTGGAGATATGGAGTCAATCTATCATACACCCTTCTCAATGTTAATCTTTTTAGTATTATTATGTAATCTAATTGCTGTTGTTGCATTTATATAAATATTGTTCAGAATATAACAATATCCTGGGTATCTATTGCTTTAATCATTGAAGAAATGCTTATACAATTAAATGCCTTTTCATAATCTACAAATCCAAAGCATAATGGCAATTCATATTCATTGGCCCTTTTTATAACTTCTCTCAATACTTGAACATGATTCACTATATTAAAATTACTCTTAAATCCAGATTGTTCTTTTAGATGGTTAAAATCCAAAGTTTGCTGTAGATGAGTTGTAATTATTTTGGTAAAAATTTTCTACAGAACTGATAAAAGACTGATAGGTTTGTAATTTTTAATATCTTTATCATCTTTTAAAATATTAAAATTAATGCTTCATTCTTTCAATCATCTGCATAAACCTGACCCTAAGTCAATTTTCTCTATACTGTTTAGAAGTTTAGGTCCCTTTCACTCTTTGCCTAGGAATATTAATACTAATAATAACAGTAAATATTCTCTCACGTTTTAAAGAGCAATTTTCTTCATCTTAGTCTAACATTACCTGCTGCAAATTTGAGTAATCAATGGACAGAAAATAGTGTAGGACTAATAATATTTACCATCTCCAAACTGATCAATTTCTGGATTTTGCATTCACCAATGAAGACCAGCATTCAAAGCTGGATGACTTTAGAATAGGGGAAGATGCTGTCAGAATTATAGTTATTATTTACAAATCAATATAAACTTTAGTTCCAGTTTCTTCCATTAAATAAATGAATTCAAAACTGAAAAAATGGTGCTATAGGTACAAGTGGAGTGGGAAAAGATGTATGAGAAAGCAGTACTATCAGAACATATTGAAGACACAAAATGGGAAGTGAACACATTAACTAAACTTATTCAACTCTTTTTGTGATGATCTAATTCTTATTTTTCAAAAAGCAAGGTATATATTTGTAGATAGTGGCAAACAAGTAAAATTTGAAATCAGAATATATTGCTGAAAATTTTTACAAAAAGTTGAAAAAAAAAAAAAAAGACAAGTTGCACAAGTTAAACTAATAAAACAAAAATTAATTTATTTTATAGGATTTCATCCCTCTATACCCAAATTTATGTAATAAAAAAACACATTTTTGTTTTTTTGCATCTTTTTTATGTAATTTACTCTGCTTTTAATTTGTTATATTTTAATTTACAAGTGTCAAACTTACTCCACCCACAACTTTGACACCATCCACTTCAGACAAATACAATAATGATTATCACTAATCATTTACTAAACTAGAGATTGTGTCTAGCACAGATATACATTTAAATCTCAGATTAAAGATTAATATATCTGATTTTTTTTAAAAACACACACACATGGAGTTATTCACATTTCTCTTACTTGTGTACAATATCTTTATAAATATATTAAATAATACTCACTTTACCACAGATTCCTTTAAAATTACATGAATAAAGGTACAATAAAAGACAATTGGCCCCTAATATGCATTTTATACTGAACCAGCACTCATCAGTTGACCCAGGTCACCATTTCTTATATATCTATTATATGCAGAGTGTTTATCAATAAGAAATTGTTACATTTTGATTTACCGGTGTCAACCTCACTTTATTCCACACTTTTGATACCACCCACTTTAGATAAATACAGTAATTATTATCATTAATCTTTCACCAAACTAAAGATTGTCTCTAACCCAGATACAAACTTTTTAAATCTGTTTAGATAAAATCTTGTAACTCAATTTTTACCCATTGCTCAATTTCTGACCTAAGTGAAACTTTGCATACATATATGTTTCTGTTAACAACAAACTTTTTTGAGTTTGCAAACAATTTTATTAAAAATTAATGAAAGATTTAAATTTTATATTTAATACTGATATTATAGTATCTATGCTAAATAATTCAATAAAACTGATCAACTGACTTTTTTATTCATTACATGCTTTTATTTAACTTACTCTTTCTTTGGTTTTTCTATTTAGATAAGATCTCATTTAAATAAATTCATTTCAATTTTGTAATTCAGTGTAATATATATAAAAGTAAAAAGTAAGAAAAAAGTTAAATGTTTTAATTTATGAATGCACTGGAATGAAAAAAAAAAGTTCTTCAGCTTTCATAAATAAAAGCACCAATGTGGGCTTTGAGCATTTTGTCATCAGATTTTCAATGAAATGGATGGCTGAAGAGTTGTAGGGTGAAGTGGATTGAGCCTGTCCATTAAAGTATAAAGATTGGCTATCTTAATATTAGATGAGTATTGATTGCATATATGTGTGGAGATGGTAATCTGGACCAACTGATGAGTTCTGGTTTAGCGTGAAATACATATATTGGTGATTATTTATCTTTTCAACATGTGTGAGATCAAGTATGACAGCAGTATGAGATAGCATGGATAGTTGTGAGTCATGTGTAAGTCTGAGTTCAAACCCCCTATATATTACATATTGGAATACAGGTATGAAAAAGCCTGTACTGTAGAAAAAAATTCATATTAACATAGTAACAAAATAATAAAAAATATTAATTTTAAGATGTTAAATTGCAAAAATTTCTTTAAAAAAAACCCAAAATTAATAGAAAATAAAAGACTATTTTTAAATATGAGGGCTTCATACTAACTATTGAAGCAATGGATCCGGAAGTCCGATCCATGCTTCACAGCCTTCTATAAACTTAACTAATATTGTAAACCTGAATTAAGTTTATAGTCCAGTATCAGCAGGGTTTTGCATTAAAGCTAAAATTAATACGTTCATTTTGTTTACTTAACGGTATTTAAATTTGTATTTGTGTTAAAATATTTATTTTAAAATAAATTCTGTTAATATTAAATTGCTATTAAAATTTACTTGTAAAACTTATTAATCAAACATATATAAACGTCAAGCGTATATATATGATTTAATGCAAAATTCTATTGAAATAAAATGTTATTTTGTTAAAAGAATAATATATTTTTCTTTTTAAATTTTGTTAAAATATGGCGTATGATTTTATTTTAAGATAAGCCTGCCAACATTTCTAGAGGAATGTATGTTTTATTTAGTTAGCCCTTTCAAGGCAAATTAAAGATGGCCTTTTTTAATTAATAAAAATTCAAAAGTAGAAATCTAGAATAAAAAATTAAAAGTTTATTTTTAGAAAAAGTTATCTTGAAACAAAGGAGCATAGGGGGGCTTATCAAGATCTAAAATCATATGCAAAACAATAGAAGGGTAGCTGAGAGAAAGGTATAAAAAGGAGAGGAGAACAAAAGACTGGGCTCTCTCTGGTTCTTTTGCTGATTTATAGAGATCCTGTGTCTAGAATAGTGAGATTTTACTTTTAAAATCTCTCTGATCTCCCATGCTTATTCATGCAGATCCTGTGCTGTGATTCTCTGAGATTTTGTTTCTAAATGCAGAAAATATTGTTCCTGAATTAGGCAGATTTTGCCATTCAACTTGTTCAGATTTTGCTCCTGAATTTATTCAACTTTTGTCCTTGAAATCACTGTTATAAGTTTCAACATGCGACAAGCTAAAAGTTATATTAATTTGATGGACACAATCATGATTGGCAGTTAGGCAAACAGCTTTGCCTGCTGCCTGGGTCCTAAAACCATCAAAATGCCATAACATGTCCAACAAATAGATACCTGAACTGTGAGCTGCGTCTGTGAACTTCGCGATTAAAATGCTGCATAATTTCCATTTCCTTGTCCGGACAAATCCCAATGTATTCTATCAAGCCACCAAGTCGAGGGAACTGGATCCAAAGAACAAGAACCAGTAACTGTATAAAAAATCTCCCCATGAACTATTTATTACTTTATCCTTTTGATAAATACCTTTCTGAATTTTTTCATTTAATTATATATTTAATGTAACTGTTTTCTATTATACTAATATTAGATTAATCTTATTTTCTCGTTTGATCATTTACTTATATTGAAATTTTTCCCCTTCACTATTCCTCATTTTAAAATGTATATAAATGTTTTCTTGTTTTTATTTGCGGTTTAAAGTATTTTTTTTCATTTAAAACTTTCCAATTTAAAATAATATCGGTCTTCTAAATACTAGTAAGATTCCTTTGTTTGCCAACTTGATTTCCTCGATAACGCTTCTTTTGTCCGCCTTTAGCCCCATACTTATATCTTAGTTAGTATAAATGTCTTAAATATTTTCAAATTGTTTTAAGCACAAAGCAACTAGAAAATGCTTTGTGAAAGATTTATTTTAATTGTGCTTTATCGAGGGGATTCGAGTTAATAATTTTATTAAAGTTGGGAAGATATGGATTTGGACCACAAATGTTCTGTAATTGCCCTCTGCCTTATTATCAAATTATTTGTTATATAATCAACTGGGGAATAGTGGAGATAATTAAAACTTTTCAAATATTTAGCATTACGTTTTATTAAAATATGTTATTTAATCTAAAAGGCTTAAGTTTTTTAATTTTATTTCAATTTCTGATTAGCTTAACCTTTATTTTACTTATCCAATGATCCAGGCATGCACAAATATATATTTCATATTATATTTTTATGCACATTTAACTTAGTTAGTCCCGTAAGTGTTCTCATCCATGTCTCTCCCTGATGCTGAGCTTTGGGCCAGGTGAGAAAATAATTTATGCGTATCTCAGATCTGTTGTTGTTTCGTAGTTAGACTCGAGAATGGGCAAATAGGGAAGAGGCCATAGTATTCTTGATTTAATATCTCACGTATGGGTGGCCTCAAGGTACTTTTGCCTAGTATTCGAACTGGGTTAAACCAACATACATCATCTGACCAGTACACTATGAAAGCGGAAGATTTTATTTTTTATTACTTAAATGCATTTATTTAAATGAAAGCACTTCTTTATAATTTTTTTATAAATAAATATAATTAAAATAAAATAGCAAAACTAATCAAAATTTCTTTTCAGTATAAAATTATATAAACTAAACTGAATATTTTATATCTAATTAATCATCATGATAGAAGCTTATTACAGGTAGCCTCTACTTTTGTACCTAAATAATCTTTGAAATGTGTATGAAAGTAGACCAATGTAAATAAAACATCAAAAAGGGTTGTCAATATATATATATATATTATGTTTCTATTTTTTTTTTAAAAGTTCAAAGAATTTTTAATATATAATAAATTTTCATACTTTGAAAATATTTTTTATGTAAATTTTTTTATATTTTAATTGAAAAAAAAAAGAGGCTAAATACAGTATACAGCATGTGAAACACAATCATATATGAATAAGATCTAGACAAATAATATTAAAAGAGTTTTAAAAGCGTAATAAAGATTAACTTGACAATGTATGAATTTGGAAATATTTCTTAATTTTGTTCTGGTTTTTCATGATTGAATATATTGTCGATGGGCTTAAATTATATGAATGATCGATTGAAGCAAAATATTCCCCATCTTTGTCTTGATCATATGGAGATTATGAGACCTTGATTTCTTTTTATCCATATCAACAATACTGCTGCTTTTTTATTTTTACTCATGTTTATGAATTAATAAGAGACAATTTCTTTCACCAAAACATAGCACACATTCTAACATAAACTGACAAGACACAACTTATCAACACACATGCTAGCTTAAAACATCTCAAGACTGAATCTGTGATGCTGAAAATGAATGTGATTAAAGTCAGAGAGGTGGGGAGAGAATAGTGAGTAATAAGTTCATGAGAAAGTGAAAATCCTTACATTAAAATATAAATGTTTTATCATATATATCAATAAAAATCAAAAGTACAAAATGTGTACTGTGTACGAAATATCAAATTGTATGAAAATACAATGTACAAAAGTAGAGAAATGTCTGTACATGAAAATACAAAACATCAATATATATTTAAAAATCTCTGGAAAAAAAAACAAATAATAGTTAGAAACAGCTTATATATTATTAAAAACCAGTCAACACTTAGACAATCCCAATATCAATAACAATCAAGAATTTTGAACTGTTGTCAAGGCAACTTCCTTTGAACAATAAATATGGAATCCCAAAATAAGATGGATGTCCACCTTTATTAATGGTCCAATACATTTATATAGACATTAAAGATTGAAACTTGACCACATAGATCGAAATTATTGATGCAAAGAAGTTTATATATATAATACTTTTTCAGAGATTTTCAGTATATAAAAAATAAGCAAGGGTTTGACATTTTGATAATATTTCTCCATTCTATTGCAGGATTATTTACTGCAAGCCAGCAATCAATGGGCACCAGATGGCATAGTGATATAAAATTCCAAACATTAAATTGGCTTCTGGACTTCACCTTCATTGGTTAGGATTAAGATTTAAAACTGAAACTAAAGCACTTTTGCATATAGTGGCTATCTTTTATTTCCTTGAAATATCACATGGGATAACCTGAAATTTATATAAATAATCCTAAGGGCTTCACACCGAGATTAACTTATTTGTATAGCTATATAGACCTATATCAGGTCAGTTTCTATATATTTGTGAGATGTAAGTTCTATGACAACCATGGCTGCTTATAGACTTTGGCTTGAAAACATCTAAAAGATAAGACAGTTATGATATTGGTATTAATATCAGTTATCTTTATAAAATAAGTAATGTCCAAATTTTTAAAACAGAAGTTGAGCATAATTATATAATATTAAAAAAGATAAAAGAGAAAAAATTATCAATTCAAAATAACCAATAAATTCATAATCAATGATAGTTAATCATTTTTATAATAAATCAAAATAATAAATAGTGCACTAGTAATAGTATACATCTTTTCAAATTGAATCCATTTTTGCATATTGATAGCACACTAGACTTTAGAACACAAGGTCCAAGACTCATAATTCTTCTTCATAACTTCTGGTGTTTAAATTTTTTTATGAACTCTGGAACAATAAACTATTTGGTTATTTTTAAAGTCTGAAACATAAATATGAAGATATCAATTTAAATAGCACCTTTGTATTAAATTAAATTGAAAATTAAAAAGGTTATATAGGCCATGAAAGTGAAGCAATCTGGTGATTGATTTGATTATTGTATCCCAATAAAAAGGTGATTGGAGACTGGTTCTTTCCAAGTTGCCTACAATACCATCTCTGGATGCATTACCTAGTGACATAGTTTGGCTATTCATCACAAAAATTTTAAGATGTGATTATGTCTACATCATGGATTACAACATAAAATGTGATTGTGTATTTCATATTTTCACTCATGAAGAAACAATCAGTTAATATTAAATGTGTTTTAAATGGGATAAATTGCTACTGCAATGTTTGAAATTATTCAAACTGTAAATGAAAGTGAAGACAAATAATTGCAAGAATATTCTTACATAGTTTACAAGAGTTTATAAGATTTATTGATAGCAGGAGAAACATTGAAAATGATTCACAATATGAAACACAACATTACATTTCATGTAACTTGTGATATGAATAAATAAATTGTTTGTAGGATGTTGCTGCTGACATCTAGGTGAGAGAACCACAAAACCTTGAAAGTGCTAGGCCTGCATTAATTTACTTTGATTGTTTTTGTTACCACTAACAGCTTCTTCACCCAGCATGTTAAAGTGCTTGTATATACTATATACTGGGTACACTGTTATGTACATTTAGTCTTTTGCTTAAGTAATTAATTCATTTTATGATTTTTGTATAATCTGAATTTCAATAAAAATATACTTTGCCTTCAGGTAGATATTTTCAATTAGTTATATTACAGAAGAATAACTTTTAACTAATAAAAATAAGTACTCCAAAGTGGCTCAAGATGTGATTCTGCAGCATTAGATACATAACTATATTATAATGACTTGATTACAATTTTTAATTTTGTTTTAGCCCATTATAAATGATGGCAGTTGATAACATTAGTTTAGATTTACTTGCACTGAGTTTGCATAAGTAGAGGGCAACCTGTATTAACTACTGTAAAGTTATGATATCGATTTATAACACATATCATTTCACAATAGAGCATTGTTAATAAATTAGTCGTGTATTGATTACACTAAATAAATATAAAACGAAGATGAATAAAAAGAATTTTTTTAAGTCACCAGTACATCTTATTTCCTTACTGTTTGGTCATCAGAGGTCATTTGGCAATCTCTTACTTTGGTTCTATTCTTCAAACACTTTAAAGTTTGCAATCCAATTTAAAGACTTTGTACATTATAAAAAATAGGTCTAGTGATTATTGATTTATTCAATGTTTATAGTTGAGGTTTTAAGATGGTGAGAGAATAATAGCTTATTAATGTACAATTAAATTGAAGCTGAACTTGCATCATGCTTAATATTAATGGTCTATTAATTAATTTTAAACATCTAGAATTAGAGAGCCCATTTTTCATTCACAGTTTTGTCTTATGATAATATCCCTTTACTGACCTGTCCAATTCAATGCAACGGCGAAATGGCGGCCTCTGAAGATCAACATCCATGAATAGCAGCAGCTCTAGATAGGATGTATTATAAATTCCTGAGCGATAAGCCATCAGTTTATTTTATTCTTTCATTAATTACGGCTTTCAGGTGATTTTACTATTCTTTTACTAAAAACTAGAAGCAAAAGGGTTAACTTTATTGGGCATTTTAGCAATCAAACGAATTTTATTAACTATCCTTAATTTATTAATATGAACTATTTCATAACTAAGCAAAGTTTTAAAATATCAATAATATTGCTTACATAATAAAATAAAAAACTCTACCAAAGAATAATAATACGGTAAAATTTAATAATATTTAGGAAAAATGATTTTTAAATAAAAGATGACATAAAAAATATTCGTAGATACATTTTTATCTATTACAGCAATTTCCAAATTCAGTAGAAAGACATATTGTGATTATTTTGGAAAATCATTTATCAAATTTTTGAAGTTTAGTAATAATTTTTTTTTTAAAAAAGAAGGACCTATATATCGACTTCTCTGAAAAATTCTGCAATATTAATTATAATGCACTCTAGACCTTTTTCTACTTCTGAGCTGTCCTAAAAATTTTTACTATTTACATATTGTAACGGGAACTGTTTTTTAATCACTCTTTTATATATACATCAACTGAATGTAGTATGATTTAAAAAGGGATTAAATGAGAGTTAGGGACAATTACCCTACATACTTAAACTGAATGCCATAAATTACAATGGTGATCAGAGTGGGTATCCATTCATATTTCCTGACTATCATTCCTATCAAACAGGTTTAAATAGAGATGTCTATCACTTGCCATTGTAGATATTATTTATATAATATATCTGTGATATTTCAGATTAGAGCACCATCTCTAAAACAAAAAAAAACATCCATAGGTTTCCAAATTCCTCCCTAGCTTCTTTAATGCTAATCCCTTATTAATCCACAACTGGTTCAGATAAACATGGCAATATTTAACAGAGTAATCTTTGTAGCTAATGCACCAATATGAATCATCACTTATTTTTAAACAAATAATAATAATAATAATAATAATAATAATAATAATAATAATAATAATAATAATAATAATAATAATAATAATAATAATAATAATAATAATAATAATAATAATAATAATAATAATAATAATAATAGTAGTAGTAGTAGTAGTAGTAGTAAAATAAAGAAGCTAATAGCTATTTCTGCATCACAATTATAAAGAGTGATGTGAGAACTTTATAAAAAAAGGACTGGTGACTTAATGAATTGGTAAACCGAATTTATTAAATATATAATAATTGGATTATTTACAGACTATAAAGGTTAGACTCATAACATGATCATAATAAAAAATTAATTAATAAATTACCAAAAAATAACATTAATAAAAAGAAATAAAATACAATAGAGTAAAAATATATAAGAACATATCAATTAACATGCATTAATGAAATTGTTGTGTACTGACTAATTATGTATTTTTTATTAATAAAAGTTTTACATACACACATGTGTGTGTACAAGTTGGTCAGTATAGGCAATGTTGAGTCATTCTAGAAATAATTACATGCAGAAATAAAAATTAGACTAACTGCAAGTTATAACATTCTAATTTGCATTGTAATAAAATCTAACCATATGCAAATTAGCAAAGTTAATAAAATACCTGCAAAAATTCTAATGGGAGAGCAGTAGCAGTATGGAAAAGGGGGGAAAAAATAAAAGTGAAGAGCAAATTACCAAAAACTCAAAGAGTGAAGTGAAAAGCTGATAATGCAGTTGCAGACCAATATTAGCAGTAGAAAGAGCTCCAGTAAAATCTAAGTAGAATGACTCAAGGAAGCAATAAACACTAAGGTGCTTGTCAGAGTTGCTAGTGAATGACTATTGTGTTTAGTCACAATTATACATATAAACACAAAAATCCAACAGTGATGTATCATTATTGAGTTGTGTG
Organism: Epiperipatus broadwayi; assembly: GCA_028023455.1. Taxonomy (NCBI): domain Eukaryota; kingdom Metazoa; phylum Onychophora; class Udeonychophora; order Euonychophora; family Peripatidae; genus Epiperipatus; species Epiperipatus broadwayi. The sequence continues at coordinate 150,756 of JAQFVV010000496.1, read as the reverse complement.
AATCTATAGTTCCAAGACCAGTCATCAGCAAAATTTCATCAGATGACAGAATAGTAAGCCAATAGTGATAAAATCATCAGTCAGCTGTGGTGAAGCTATAGTTCCAAAAAAACCAAATGACAACTGTGGATCTGTTGAGAATATCATCAAACCAGAAGAAGCAACAAAGCAAAGATAACATCTTCCAATGCACATGCATGACTACATTCTTCAGGGCCACTGTCCTTACCTTCAAAAAGACTATTAATTGCCTGATTTCCAACCATAATGGAAATATTCAGATTCAGTGAACATCATTGCCTATTGGCCTGTTCAGGCCATTGGCTATGCATTAACTCTTTATATATGCATTAGCTAGAGGCAATGAATGCTCAATCCACTTGCAATAAGAAAGGAATCTGGACTAGTTTAAAATTTGAAGGAAATGTGAAATATAGCAATGACCATCTGAAATTTATGGGAATTTAAAAAAAATGTATAGTTAATGAAATAAAGACTTTAGTAAATAATGGATTTCAAGATGAACTCTAACTAGCTATGGATTTATTTATCTATCTAGCTACTGAGATATGAACTGTTCTGTGATCAATATTGGAATTGCATTTTAAGTAGCCAATTTCCAGTTGAACTATTAATTCAAATTACTAATATATATTACTCAGAGTAAATAAACTAGTTATTTATTAAAACTTATGTGTACATGTCAATTGAAGTTATATTATTAATTGTATGGCTGCTAAATTTTAGTCTGGCTCCAATATAAATTACGTTTCACAACTGACAGTTTTAAATCTTCAAATATTAAGTGTCACAATTGACAGTTTTAAAGCTATGAATATTAAGTGGCAGAATCATCAGAACCTGTAAAAAGATTTCATCAATACATACAAAGTGAATAGAATATGCAAAAAAAATGCAGAACAGTGTAATAATGTCATTTGATGTGAAAAATCTTGGTCAGTGGCAAATATACATAAACCATGTAGAGAAATACATGTTAATAAATGAGATTATTGATGACAAATTGATAGTCACACTTATGTGATCGGAAGCCATTGGAAGAAATACTATATATCACATGGTCACTATTTCATACTAGCACATAATTATTATTAAACAATACAAAACAAAGCAAAACTCTCCATACAGTAGTGCCATCTTGTGCTAACAAAAGCAATCAATGGATGCCAAAAGGCTTGTGCATAAAATCCCTATCTAGTGCCTACTCATCCAATATACCCAGACTAGTTTCTGGCTTGTGACCTTTGTCAGTGAGGAGCCTTGGATCTGAGAGCACTGCACCTAGATCTTAGGATCTAACGCAACCCTCCAGCAGCCACCTTTTAACTCTACTTAACTACAAAACTATGAGAATGAAATTGAAAACACAATAATATTTTCAATCCAAGTTTAATAGCTTATATAGTCATATGGGTCTGAACTCAATTCAGCACCCATACAGTTTGGTGTGTTTGGCTCTTTAACAATGATAGCCACCATTATCCTATTAGGCAGGATAAACCACTAAACATCACATGATTGCTCTTGTTAGCACAAGATGGCATTACTGTATGGGGAGTTTTGCTTTGTTTTGAATTGTTTAATAGCAATTATGTGCTAGTATTAAATAGTGATCATGTGATGTTTAGTGGTTTAACACCAATCCTGCCTAATAGGATAGTGGTGGCTATGGTTGTTAAAGAGCCAAAGACACCAAAATGTATGGGTGCTGACTTGAGTTCAGACCCATATGACAATATAAGCTATTGAGCTTGGATTGAAAATATTGTTGTGTTTTCAATTTCATTCTCATAGTTTTGTAGTTAAGTAGAGTTAAAAGGTGGCTGCTGGAGGGTTGCATTAGATCCTAAGATCTAGGTGCTGTGCTCTCAGATCCAAGGCTCCTCACTGACGAAGGCCACAAGCCAGAAACTAGTCTGGGGATATTGGATGAGTAGGCACTAGATAGGAATTTTATGCACAAGCCTTCTGGCATCCATTGATTGCTCTTGTTAGCACAAGATGGCACTACTGTATAGAGAGTTTTGCTTTGTTTTGAATTGTTTAAGAAATACTATATTAGGAATTATTGATAAAATTAAATGTCTAATCCAAGCTAATAATATCAAAATTTGCAGTGTGTCTTTGTTTCTGTAATAGAATGCAATCACAAGGAATGCAAGTCAAGGATTATAGTGATGAAATCTTATTTGACCAGTTAGTATGGGGCATCAGAGATTTAAAACTTAGGCAAATGCACCTAAATGAATCAATGCTAATATAAGGTTACCACTGAATGTGCTATAGCCTATGAAGCTGTGTTATACCACATGCAAGCCTTCATAAATATGACAGGGTTAGACACCTCAGAAATACAGAGAAATGTGGCAAGGTCATGAGTGACACAAAAAAAATTGGAACAAACCCCTCCTATTTGTTACTGTTGTGGAAAAACTGGCCATATAAAAGCAAAATGTAAATTTAAAACAAATATTTTAGCTATGGCCTGACAGGTCATTTACCAAAGCTTTGTAAAGACAATCAACAAATGATAAAAGGAGAATTTACCAGTAAATAGTAAATCAAGAAGAGGTGCATCAAAGAAAACTACAATGTGAAGTTTATAAGAGAAAATGACGACGTGCCTAATATTTTAAAAATAAAAGTCTGTGGACAAATGTTAAAGATGGAAATAGATAGTGGGATGGACATATTAATATCATTAAAGTATTGGACATGTTAAAACTGCTAAAGTAAAATGAAATGTCTGAAATAAATTTCCAGCAATATATAAGCTGAAGTCCATGATCAATTAATAGTAAAATTATAATGGAGTGGAATAAAAAGAATAAGGATTATAAATTGATAGTAAATTGGATAAAAGAAATGGATGGCCAATGAAACAACCACATTATGTAGCTCTGACAATATGGAATGTTTGAGAAAGTTTGTTAACATGACATGAATGCATACTAATGACTGATCAAGTAATAATTACACTTGAGTAGGACTTATTTTACAGTTATTACACCAAAGACACCTTGGGATAATAAGAATAAAGGAATTAGCATGTTCATATGTTTGGTGACCAGAATTGAACACACTGTAAAAAATGTCTGGTTTGTCAAGAAATGTAGAGTTTTCCAGCTAAAAAATTATAATCCTGGCCTGAGGCTATGAGAGAAGGGAAAAGAGTTCATTTATGCTGGCCATTTCATGGTCATATTTTTAGTACCCATAGTGTGTATGCAAAATGGATAGAATATTGCTTAGCAAAACATACCAGTACAGAGACTATGATAAATGTTTGGACAATGACATGGGATTCAGCTCAGAAAAATCGAAAGACTTCTTAGTTTCAAAGGGATATGGCATATACTCACACCAGTATATCATATCATCTGAAATCAAATGAAATTGTGGTGAAAAAGTACTCTAAATAAAAGGAAATATGATATCGAAGAAAAAATTACAACAGTGATGTTTTATCACCACTTCACATCCTATTCCATTACAAAAAAAATACCTGCAGAATTATCAAGAAGCATCACATAAAAACATATTTTTCTGTTTTAATGACCAGTAAAGTAAAAAGAGGAGATGTAAAATTAGAAAACAACTTAGTTGATATTAAAACAGACAGTGCACAGATATGAGAAATTAGATTAGAAGATGATAAAATTTTGAGATGTCATATTAACAATATGTGAGACATAAAATTGAGATGCTAGAAAATACAGCTACTACTCTGATTATGGATAAAGGTATTAAAAATGTTGCTTCTATAAATACTAAAATAGAGGTAGAAGAAAAATCTTCAGAAAAGAAACTGAAAGAGAAGTTCCTAGTCTAGATTTATTGGAGCATATTATTTCTTTAGCCAGTGAGTTAACTATTAAAAGGAGAGGCTGATATCACCATCAAGAAGATCTAGACTATGTAGGAAACCTGTAGAGCTGCAAGATTTTATTTGCAATTAAAACTCTGCTTATTTTTACAGTAAAAGAAAGATATTGTTGTGTACTGACTAGTCATATATTTATATATTAATAAAGTTTGACACACACACACACACACACACATATATATATATATATACAAGCTGATAAATATAGGCACTGCTGAGTTACTCTAAAAATAGTAATATGCAGAAATTAGAATTAGGCTAACTGCAAGACACAATATTCTAATTTGCATTACATTAAAATCTAACAATATGCAAATTAGCAAAACTAATAAAATGCCTGCAGAACCTTTAATGGGAGAAAAGTAGTAGTATAGAGAAAGAAAAAGGTAAAGTGAAAAGCAGAATAGTGTAAACTTGAAGAGTAGAGTGAAAGCTGATAATGCAGTTGCAGACCAGCTCCATATATAAGAATTGGTAAACAAATTTATCAAAAGTTTTTTTTTTATTATTTATCACATTTCCTCTTGATATTGAATTATTTCTACCAAAAGAACTTAAAGTTTAATTCTAGGATTAATTTTGTATTAATAATCTAATCAAAATATTTGCAATTTTTAATTTCTAATTCATAAATATCAGTATTTGCTTTCTTGTTTAAAAAATATCCATTGAACATTATTTTAGTCTTTTTAACCTTTATCTTTAAACCTAAAACATAAAAAAAAATATCTCTTACAACATTTCCTGAAGCTCTGAAGCATTATTTTCAAAAGTGCAATATATTACCTAATTTTTGTGGCTGAGGTTGAGCCATGCTTAATTTAGAGCATGGATGAATTCAAATTCTTTACAGCAATCCATGAGTATGGAAAGAATTCCAACAATGCATCATTCAAATTCATGGAGAAATATACAATCAATAATCTTGGGCCAAAATTTGCTGTTTATACTTACATGTTCATGAGAGTTTTCAAAATAATGTTTTCCATTTTCTTGGAAGTTCATAAGAAATTTAAGTATCAAAAATGATATAGGAGTATCATATCTTTGGTGAGCCATTGCACTCCTCAATGCAGAATTTTATCAATTATGCTTCATTTACACTAGCCAACTAAAAAACAAAATTTGAACTCTTCTTGACTTTCTAAATCTATTATTAGATGAGCTGTGATAAAATAGAGCAATTATCATCATCATCATCACTCTCCAGATCCATCATTTTGAATGAGCAAAATGTTATGAACCACTTACAGGCCAATCTTTTCTTCATGATTCCAATGTTGTTTACCCTGCCCATACATATTCATATATATAAAGGCAGACCACAATTTTCCAGTAGCTAACTAATGTCCAAATATACTTCATAGCATGACAGCCAAAGACCAATAACCAATAAAATATTCACAATCTTTTGTCAAGGCAAACTCTGCAGCTAAAAGATGAATTTCTTAATAAAGCTTAATTTGCTAATGGCTAACTAGCCTTGACAACAGTTTATGGATATTGTAAAGATTAGTTAAGCCTTAGCTATACTGTGCTGTGAAATATAAAGACAGTCAGATATAATTATGTAAGCAGAGATCAATTTCAAAATAACCTCTAGCTTAAATTTATCAGAATGGTCTAAAAAACTGATTATTATAATGTGATTGCATTAAAATGAAGTATTGATTTGTCACTAGTGATTAAATGTGGAAAGAGAGAGATTATTGATATGCACAACATATTTTATAATTCCATTTTGAAATATTCCTCTTACACTATCTTTTTTGCAATCGTTATATTAATTCTAATATAAATAGCAATAATAATTAAATATTCCATTGTCCAGTCAGTAGAATGTAACATCTTTATTAAATTTTCCAATCCAAAAAAAAAATTCCAATGTTTGTAAGTAGGAAAGCAAAACTTCTGAGGAAGATTGTTGTACAGTCAAAACTGTCAGCAGGAGTAAAAATTGTATTGAATGCTATTAGTAGTAAAAAAATTTATTCATGTAGGTATTAATTCATTTTTTTTGTCAAAAGAATTATTGATATTTGCTTCTGAATTCAAAAGCAAATGGAATGGGAAATATTCAAAATCTCAGTAATTTTAAAAGCTAATAAGCATAAATGAGTACAGTTTGCATTAACAAGTTTTTACTACTAAAATATCAGTATTGTTTTACAATAAGATAAAAATAAATATATAGCACAGATTGTTGCATTTTATAGTCAGCTTCTTTACTCATAATGCAATAAAATAAGAACTCACTTTATCCAAACCATGTTGCAGACACAATTCATTTAAAAAATAATTTGGCATAACTTCTTTCATTTTAAGTTTGGCAAGCAAAATACTTTGTTGAATGAATGAACAAGTTTATAATTTGTGTGGTTAGGGTTTTTAAATATTTGGGAAAGGGATGGCTTATGAGAGAAATAATTGACATTTGCGATGAATAAAGAGATTATTTTCAAGGTTAAAAGATTATTCTGTGTATGATTGAAATTATAAGAAAGGGACTGTCAAATTGTTTGTTTGGAAAATATTTTTTGGGAGAAAACATATGGCAATTGAATAAAATTGGAGGCTTTAAAAGATGTGGACTTTGAATAGAAAAGTGAAAACAATTTGACAGATAAGATCAGAATTATAAAGAGTAGAAAGATTATTAGAAAAGATTTGATAAAACGAATAAGAGGAATGATTACTTTTGAGAAATTATGGAATTTTTTTTTCCATAAACATGTACTTAGAAAAATAGAAATTATAAAAGCTACCTAATTAAAGGCTGTAGAAGATATAAAGGAAAGAGATAGAAAAAAAGTTTCAGGTAATATTGGAGATGAAAATAACTACATATTTAAAAAATAGAAAATAAATAGATGTCAATGACATCATTCAAAGAATGAAATGGAGTTGGACTAGATCTACTGCTAAAAGAAATAATAATAAATAAACAGTTGAAATAAAGATAGTAAAAGATTTTTAAAAAGTGATCACATGTGGGATGGAGGAATAAAATAAGAAAGTTTTCTGGAATAATATGAAAGAAAATAAGTTATGAATAATTAGAAAATTGGACTAAACTTGAAGAGACCATCCTATGATGAGTGAATATTGTTTGAAAATGATTTTAAAAAGTAGAGTTGGAGTCAAAAGGCTGGAGATGTGGTCTAGTTTAGCCTAAGGCACCTGTATTTTATAAAATGATTAATGATGATGATTGTGTTCATGCTCTGATTTGAAAAAAGAAATTGACTGAATAGATAAAAAGTTCTTATATTGATTAACAGCAGGGATAAATCAATGAAATCTTTATTTGGTCAATAAATACTAGAATTATTGTAATATAATGAGCACGCTAATGGTTCTAAATAAGCTTTTCTGATAAATGCCATAAGAGAAAGTATTTAAAAATATCTAGAATTATCTCTATCTTCAAACCGGTTTCAAGCTACTGGCTAGCCTCAGTAGGACACTAGGATATTCAAACACTAGATCCAAAATACCAGCTCAAGCTCAGCATTTATCAAATATTTAACTATTAAGTAGAAAATCTGAATTCTTCAGACATCTATATGTGTTCTAGCTGGATTTTAAGGCATATAGATGTCTAAAAATTTCAGATTTTCTACTTAATAGTTGAGTATTAAATAAACGCTGAGTTTGAGTTGGTATTTTAGATCTAGTGTCTGAATATCCTAGTGCCACACTGAGGATAGCCAGTAGCTTGAAACCAGTTTGGGATTGGAATAATTCTAGATAGAAATTTTTAAATGCTTTCTCTTGTGGTATTTATTGGAAAAGCTTGCTTAGAGCTATTAACATGCTCATTATATTACATTTGTAATACAAGGTTATTAAATTAAGTTATGTGATCTATGACTTGATTTTTTTTGCTATTAGAACTGTTGTATTTAGCCTATTACTTCAAAGTCAAATAGCTTGTGATCTTCTGAGTAACTAGCCAGACATATATACAAATAAAACATCAATTTACTTTATTTTTATCATTATAATATCAGATGATTTATGTTTTTAAATAAATTAACTTTCAATTGATCAATTACAGTCAAAGTAGCTGTATCAATGAATTTGCTTATGTTATTAGAGTTAAAAAAATTATAATGTAGTTAATAATTAAAATATATTTAAATAATATTTACATGATATAAAAAAACACAAGTTGTCAACAGCAGTAACAATGTTGTAGGTTATTTTATGTGGTGTTAATAACTTATGTATTATTTAAATATATTTTACTTCTCAATTGTATTACATTGTTTTACCTTACTAATGCAAGCAAGGCTAACCCTTGGTTTTGCATGCTTTAGTAAAATAATAATATAGATGATTATTAAAATATATTTTTTAAGTTGTATATGTAAGAAAATAAAAGTCTTAAGAATGTAAAACAACATTTTGGTATTGGTAGGAAATTTATATCTGCAATAAGAAAAAAAGATGGAATTATTACTAAAAAAAGAGATGACATCATGAAATTGGTAGAAGATTTTTATCAAGAATTATATAGTAATAAAGAACAAGTACCTTCTATATCTATTACATCTTCCGAATTGCCCAGAATTTTAAATGAAGAAGTGAGAAATGCAATTAAATGTATGAAAAAAGGAAAGGCTCCAGGTAATGATGGAATTATAATTGATATATTAAAAGAAGCAGGTGGAGAAACAGAAATTTTTTTAGCAAAGTTATATACTAAATGTCTAAATGATAAAGATGTACTGGATGATTCGAAGAATGTAGTAATAATATTAATATTTAAAAAAGGTGATAAAGAAGATTTTAGAAATTACAGACCTATCAGCCTTTTATCAGTTTTATATAAAATTTTTACCAAGATAATTATAACTCGTCTACAGAGAACATTGGATTTCCACCAATCAAGAGAACAAGCTGGATTTAAAAGTGGTTTTAGTACAGCAGATCATATTCAGGTATTGAGAGAAGTTATAGAAAGGACAAATGAATATGAGTTGTCATTATGTTTTGGATTTGTAGATTATGAAAAGGCATTTGATTCTATACACATTTCTTCAGTGATTAAAGCATTGGATCATCAAGGTATAGATCCAGGATATTGTCATATTTTAAAGAATATTTATAAAAATGCAACAGCAACAATTAGATTACATAATGATACTGGGAAAGTCAACATTGAGAAAGGTGTAAGACAAGGTGACTCCATATCTCCAAAACTTTTTACAGCAGTGCTGCAAGAAGTATTTTGTGGATTAAAATGGGAAACTAAAGGAGTGAAAGTAAATGGAGATTATTTAAGTCATTTAGATTTCGCAGATGATGTAGTTGTTTTTGCAAATAATGCTTCAGAGCTGCAGGAAATGTTGCAGGAGTTATCAGATGAAAGTAGGAAAGTAGGACTAAAGATAAATGTTAAAAAGACTAAAGTAATGTTTATTCGATTTGCTCAAAATATGAAAATAAAGATTGATTATGATGAATTAGAAGAAGTTAACAGTTACAAATACCTTGGTCAGATTATTAATACAGATGGAAACATAATGGAGGAAATTAATCATAGAATTAAACTTGGTTGGAGTGCTTTTGGTAGAAATAACTTAATAGTAAAAGGAAATATGCCTATGTGTTTGAAAAGGAAGGTTTTTAACAAATGTGTTTTACCAGTTCTTACTTATGGATCTGAGACTTGGACACTCAATAGAAGAGTAATACAGAGACTTCCGACCACTCAAAGAAGTATGGAGAGATGTATGTTGGGAGTAACAAGAAGAGATCGAAAATGCAATGTATGGGTAAGAGAACAAACAGGTGTTACTGACCTCATTGAAAAAATTAAAAGATTGAAGTGGAGTTGGGATGGACATATTGCTAGAAGAGATGATAATAGATGGACAATTGAAATTTTAAACTGGATTCCAAGAGATTGTAAAAGACCCAGAAAGAGACCACATGTGAGATGGATGGATGAAATAAGAAAGTGTGCAGGGGTGATGTGGAGAAGAGAAGCTAAAGATCGAAGAAGATGGATTAAACTTGGAGAGACCTTCATCCTGCAGTGGATTGATAATGGTTGATAATGATGATGATGATGATATGTAAGGATATATTCTGAGCAATAAAATCTTTTAAATTTTTGATTATATAAATTCCATTCTCTTTGACATGCCGAATATTAAATAAAATGTCCACCACTAATTCTCTCCATTTCACTAACTGTCCCATCATGTTATTAAAAAGTTTAATAATTAAAATATATTTATATATTTCACTGTTGAACTCTAGCTGTACTCTTGTGTTTGCAGAAGGTTTGATAATTAAAATATATTTATTATTCCATTTTTGATTTTTGATTGAATACCAAATAAAATTTTTATTTGCTAATTCTCTCCATTTCTCTAGAAGTCTCCTTGCATTAGTAGAAAGTTTGACAAAATATATTTATGTTCATGTAATATTTACATAAAATAATTATCAACAGCAGCATTGGAAAAAATAAAACTTTTATTGTAGACAATAAACAATAATTTTAAAATAAACAATTTTGCATTTCTCATGTGATAATTTTTAAAATGGTTCTCAAATTTTAATATCATAAAAAATAAAAAATAAAAAATATGGATTACCAAAAAACTAAGTTTGGCCTAAGAAAAATGAAAATATATTAGTTTTTTTTTTGGTAATCCATATAAAATTTTAAGGGCAATGGTAAAAGTATATAAAATTCAGTAGTATTTCTCTTGTATCAGAACCATTTTAGATTTTACTTTAACATGTGCTAATTATATTTAAATTGAAATCCTAAATGTTTAACAAATTTCAATTTTATATAACTATTGTCTTATTTCAAATGAGAAATTAAATATATGATTTTAACAAAAACTATACTTTGCAGAGACAAAACTCCCCATACAGCCATGCCACTCAATCAGTGCAAAACAGAGTAATCAATGGATACAGGAAGGTTTGTGCATAAAATTCTTATCTAGATAGGGATTTTGTGCACAAATTTTTTTGCACCCATTGATTACTTTGGCTTGCATGCATAGTGCTACTGTATAAATTTATGTACAAACCTTTCTGCATTCATTACTCTGGCTTGGACTGAGTGGTGCTACTGTATAAATAATTTTTTCTCTGTGTAAACAGCTTGTGTAAGTATAAAGAATGTGATCATATGATGTTTAATAGCTTAATAACTAAACTTTTTTTTTTAAAAAAATCCAGTTGTGTAATCTTTTAATCAGTACTGCTCTCTTTTTGTTTTTTTATGATATCATTCAAAAACAATTTTGTCTATAGATTTTCAACACATTTTTCATTGCAAATTACATTTTTTTTTAAAACAAAGCAAATATGTATCTATTAGTAAAATTCTATCTAAAAAAAATAATGCAAGATTTTTCAATATTGGTAAAATATTTGTTGAGTTATAAAGTCATAAACAAACAAACAAACTTTCACATTTATATATTTCATATGCTGTGATAGTGCTATCATATTTGACATTTTAGGTGGTATGATCACTACTTTTCTCTGTTGTTTTAAAGCATTGTATATATTAAATTATAATGTGTGACAGGCCACAGTAATTCTTTCTATAAAGCTTCCATTTTTAATGTATATATTTTAAAAAAATTCTAAAAGATGTCAGCAGTATAAAAATCTTTATAGACCTTTGTGTCTGATTGACAGCACATTCTATTGTTCTGACAAAGCTATAAAGGAAGTGGCAATTTGTGACTGACTGATGCTTTAGATTGTTTTATCCTGTGGCTAAAAGCCACAAAACACATGATTTTCAATAATTGTTAATAATTATGATAAAAGACTTAGTATTAAACCAAAAACTACCTCACTAGTGAGGAGGGAGATTGTCTTTGAAAACTTTTTAAAGATGATTCTTAGAAAATATAAAAAGTATGTTAAGAAAATTGGAAATCACCATGAAAGCAGTCATTACAGGCTAAAAAGAAAATTGTTTTTGTAAAAACTGTGAAATATTTTAATAACAATAATTTATTAACTTTTAGAATTTTTTTTGTTTCTTTGATGATAATTAATTCTAAACATATCATTTTTAATAACATAAAATTCTAATATCTAATATTTTGTTCTTCTAATCTTTTGAATAGGTATCATGAAGTTAATAATGATGTATTCTTTCATTATTGGTAAGACTTTCAGTTAGATACTTATTTTCATAATTTAAAAATATTAACTTTAAATATTTTTTATTGTAATTATTAAAAGGCCAATAAACATAACATGATCACCATTTCTTATGCTTGCTTATAATTGTTATTCAAACAGGCAAAACTCTCCATACAGTATTGCCACTCAGTACAAGCCAGAGTAATCAATGGATGCAGAAGGCTTGTGCAGAAAATTCCCATCTAGTGCCTAATCATATGATATCTCCAAACTAGTTTTTGGCTTGTGGCCTTCAACAGTGAGGAGCCATAGATCTGAGAGCACTGCATCTAGATCTTAGGATTAATGCAACCCTCCAGCAGACACCATTTATCTATATTTAACTACAAAACTATAAGTCTTAAATTGAAAACACAATAATTTTATTAAACTCAAGCTCATTAGTTTATATAGTCATATAGGTCTGAACTCAGTTCAGTATCTAGTCTGGAAATATTGGATGAGTAGACCCTAGATGGGTATTTTATGCACAAGCCTTCTGGCATCCATTGATTACTCTGGCTTGCACTGAGTGGCAATACTATATGGAGAGTTTTGCCTGTTTGAATAACAGTTATAAGCAAGCATAAGAAATGGTGATCATGTGATATTTATTAGCTTAAAATGAATCCTGCCTAATAGGATAGTGGTGGCTATGGTTATTAAAGAACCAAAGACACCAAAATATATAGGTACTGAACTGAGTAAAGACCTATATGACTATATAAGCTAATGAGCTTGGATTGAAAATATTGTGTTTTCAATTTAAGACTCATAGTTTTGTAGTTAAGTAGAGATAAAAGGTGGCTGCTGGAGGGTTGCATTAGATTCTGAGATCTAGGTACAGTGCTCTCAGATCCAAGGCTTCTCACTCACAAAGGCCACAAGCCAGAAACTAGTCTGGAGATATTGGATGAATAGGCACTAGATGAAAATTTTATGCACAAGCCTTCTGGCATCCATTGATTACTCTTACTTGTATTGAGTGTCAATACTGTATGGAGAGTTTTTCCTGTTTGAATTATTAAAACGCTTAAATATTCATAATGTAACATATAAACTAATTATATAATATATGTAAAAAAAGTTTTAATTGCACAAAAAAAATCAAATATGAAATCAGATTAAAAATAACAGCCACTAGAGTCTATTCAAAGATTTGCCAGATGGGACTGACACTGATGTAGATTACATATTTGGCATTTTTTCTTCCCCATTGGCCATAATAATTGGCTCTTCAGAAGCAATTATGTTCACTCTTCTCTAGTGCTAACATGCACTATAAGCTTGCATAAACAATAGATAATAGATGGGAGTGTTTATTTAAATTCATATCTATTGCCATCCTATTCATATATCCAGATTAGTTTTGGGTTATGTCCTTTATCAATAAAGAGGCTTACTTTGGATATAATGCATCTGAAACTTTTTTTGGCATAATGCATCTTTACATCATAACCACTGTTTACATTTTTTTAATTAATAACCTATCTGTCTGGTATACAAAGTTATCTTAATATTCTGATCCACAACAACAGTATTGACCTTTTATATAACTACTCAAGCAAATTAACTTGGATTTGGAACAGCAAATGTTTTTGAATTTCAGACTGGTAGCTTGATAATAGAACCTCAAAGATGGCTGCTGGATAAAAAACATATTAAATCCAAATAGATCCAATTGCATTATTTTCAGGTGTAAACTTCTTATTGACAAAAGCTACAAGCCAAAGACTGGAGTGACCTCTATTTTCACCCACAACCAGTATTGTAAGAAATCATATGATATAAAATAAAATATTCTATATAACAACAATAACTGTATATATATAATAACAATAAACATATATTGCGGGTTTATCCGTGTAAGATTTTAATTTAAAAACTCCCACTTCAGAGTTTTTAAATTAAAATCTTACATAGATAAACCTGCAAAATATGTTTTTTATATCTGCAACCCATGAAAACATTCATATGAACATAATAACAATAATATCTTTTCAGCAAATATTGACTTTTACTCTTTTCAATGTGGTGGAACTATTCTGCAATTTAAATCTACATTGCATACATAGTGATATCTATCACTTTTATATAAAATTAATAGATCCTATTATAACAATAATACAATATGTACAAGAAAGAGAGAAAAAACCTGTATACACTATATAATTTTTTATTCATTTATCTTTAGCTAAGTATTAGTTAAATTAATTGCTATTTTATATATATATATATATATATTCATACAATTATGTTTGTTGTAATTAATATAATTGGTTTCATTATCTTCTTTCTATTATATTCTTTAATATAGTTTAAAGGTTTTATTTTTTTGGGAAAATCTATTTTATGTTCATACTTTAAATAATGAATATATTAAGACAGATCTATCATCTCTTCTATTGATTGCATTATTAGATTCCTCGCTCTTTCATAATTGTTTCCCTGTAAGTCCATAGTAAATCATACTGCAATTTTTATAAGCAATTTGCTGTCAATTTTATGATAAACCAAATTTCATCCACACACAAAAAAACTTATTCTCTATCAATCAAACTAATGTTTATTTTATATGTAATATATGATTCAAGCTAATGCCTTGAAAGTTTTAAGATTATAAAGATTTGAATCCAGACCTTGCTCAGCTGAATATTTATAAAGCCAATTCAGCAACTAAATATTTAATAATATCAATATTTATTAATTGTCAGTGCTTTTGAGCACGTGTAAATATATATCAAAATTATTACAATATGATTTCAATTTGTAGATGTACTGATTAAAGTCATGTCTTACATGGTTATAAAGACAACTGGATTTGGATTTAATAAGTATTGCCATTTAGCATTTATTTTTTTATCCAAACTTACAATAGATGAAAACACTAGGATAGAAGGAACAGACTTGGTTTTTGAAAGCATATGGAAGCTATGATCATATGATGTTTTTCAGTTTAATCAGGGTCTATTACATAGTGAATCTTCTAATATTAATCTTTTGAAAGTCATATAAGAGCAGAGCTTCCAATATATTATATATTCAAGAAGGCTTTTAAAAAGATGTATACTTTCTAGAATGATCAGATATTGATAACTCCTACAGAATTTATTTTCCCAACCTTTTAGGAAAATGCTTTAATTGCTATATCTACAAATTTGAATTATATCTTTGTTTGCTGAATACATTAAAACTCATGCTAAATATCAAAAATATATCTAGTTATTGAAAGCCAATATTGTTAAAATATATAATTACTGAAGTTAGATTACAAATATATAGCTGGATAAAAATTTTAACTTGAATTCAAATCTTTTACGTTATCACAACTTTCAAGCCATTACATCATATAGATTATTTGAGTGTTTTCTTACATAAATGGCTGTGGATGGTGGTAGCCACTCTTGTCTAGATAAACAAACCATTATTTAAAAAAATTGTTATATATATAATTGTCTTAAAATAATTATATTTGCAGTAATTCATGATTGACATCTCCATTTAAAAAAATGATTTTAATTATAAATGAAAAAATGTTCGTAAATATAAAACAATTTCATTTTCTATTTTGAAAATAATTTTATATTTTAATTTTAAATAGTTTATTATTAGTATTATTTGCGTTTCTAAACCAAATAAAATAATTTTTTGAAACATTTCAAAAACAATGAGGAGAAACGCATTTTTACAAAGCTTTTGTGGCATCAATTTTTTAAACTTCTAAAATATTTTTTAAAAGTATATGTATTTCTAACAGAAATAAACAAATTATTATATCGATCATATAAAATTATATATTTGCACATTTTATATATATATAAAGAGATTAGTAAATACTACATAATACAAGCTGAAGATTCTATTTCAATACCATCTGGTGTGTCCTCAAATAATCAGTTATTGTGAGATTCAGACAAAATCCTTATTCCTAATTTCTAAATCTCCATCCTCAAACAAATTTCTGGCTCATGTCTTTATGATATTTGGGATTTAAAACTGAATGATGATGATAGGATTTAAGAATAGGTTTATGACTGCATTTAGTAATTAATGGTTACTCAAGCTTATACTGGATGGTAGTAGAGAAAACTGCTCTTATATTATATACACTGGGAAGTTTGTTGGTTTTGTTCAATCTCACATACTTTTAAACAATTTTTATTAATCACATTTGCAATATCCAAGATATCAGTAATCCATGAATGGAAGGGGGGGTAATTAAAAAGAAAATTTATATTTCATAATTCAAAGTGTAATCACTGGCACTGAGGTTCCAAAACAACAGAAAAAATTTCTCACAGTTCTTTTTCAAGCTAATGCAGTAGTTTAAATTTTACAAATTTAACGTTACATAGGCAATGTGCCTTTTCTTTTGCAATCATACTTTTACCACAAGAAAAACTAAAAAGCAAATAGAAGAGTCATCATCATCATCATCATTATCAACCATTATCAATCCACTGCAGGATGAAGGTCTCTCCAAGTTTAATCCATCTTCTCTGATCTTTAGCTTCTCTTCTCCACATCACCCCTACACATTTTCTTATTTCATCCATCCATCTTACATGTGGTCTCCTTCTGGGTCTTTTACAATCTCTTGGAATCCAGTTTAAAATTTCAATTGTCCATCTATTATCATCTCTTCTAGCAATATGTCCAGCTCAACTCCACTTCAATCTTTTAATTTTTTCAATGAGGTCAGTAACACCTGTTTGTTCTCTTACCCATACATTGTGTTTTCGATCTCTTCTTGTTACTCCCAACATACATCTCTCCATACTTCTTTGAGTGGTCTGAAGTCTCTGTATTGATCTTCTATTAAGTGTCCAAGTCTCAGATCCATAAGTAAGAACTGGTAAAACACATTTGTTAAAAACCTTTCTTTTCAAACACATAGGCATATTTCCTTTTAATATCAAGTTATTTCTACCAAAAGCACTCCAACCAAGTTTAATTCTATGATTAATTTCCTCTATTATGTCTCCATCTGTATTAATAATCTGACCAAGGTATTTGTAACTCTTAACTTCTTCTAATTCATCATAATCAATCTTTATTTTCATATTTTGAGCAAATCGATTAAACATTACTTTAGTCTTTTTAACATTTATCTTTAGTCCTACTTTCCTACTTTCATCTGATAACTCCTGCAACATTTCCTGCAGCTCGGAAGCATTATTTGCAAAAACAACTACATCATCTGCGAAATCTAAATGACTTAAATAATCTCCATTTACTTTCACTCCTTTAGTTTTCCA
The DNA here is from genome assembly GCA_028023455.1 of Epiperipatus broadwayi. Lineage (NCBI taxonomy): Eukaryota > Metazoa > Onychophora > Udeonychophora > Euonychophora > Peripatidae > Epiperipatus > Epiperipatus broadwayi. Next base: position 133,410 of record JAQFVV010000496.1, on the reverse strand, counting down.
TTTTAATCCACAAAATACTTCTTGCAGCACTGCTGTAAAAAGTTTTGGAGATATGGAGTCACCTTGTCTTACACCTTTCTCAATGTTGACTTTCCCAGTATCATTATGTAATCTAATTGTTGCTGTTGCATTTTTATAAATATTCTTTAAAATATGACAATATCCTGGATCTATACCTTGATGATCCAATGCTTTAATCACTGAAGAAATGTTTATAGAATCAAATGCCTTTTCATAATCTACAAATCCAAAACATAATGACAACTCACATTCATTTGTCCTTTCTATAACTTCTCTCAATACTTGAATATGATCTACTGTACCTAAACCACTTTTAAATCCAGCTTGTTCTCTTGGTTGGTGAAAATCCAAGGTTCTCTGTAGACGAGTTGTAATTATCTTGGTAAAATTTTTATATAAAACTGATAAAAGGCTGATAGGTCTGTAATTTCTAATATCTTCTTTATCACCTTTTTTAAATATTAATATTATTACTGCATTCTTCCAATCATCCGGTACATCTTTATCATTTAGACATTTGGTATATAACTTTGCTAATATTTTTTCTGTTTCTTCACCTGCTTCTTTTAATATATCAATTATAATTCCATCATTACCTGGAGCCTTTCCTTTTTTCATACATTTAATTGCATTTCTCACTTCTTCATTTAAAATTCTGGGCAATTCGGAAGATGTAATAGATATAGGAGGTACTTGTTCTTTATTACTATATAATTCTTGATAAAAATCTTCTACCAATTTCATAATGTCATCCCTCTTTTTAGTAATAATTCCATCTTTTTTCCTTATTGCAGATATAAATTTCCTACCAATACCAAAATGTTGTTTTACATTCTTAAGACTTTTATTTTCTTCTACAGCTTTTCTTGCTAGTTCACAGTTATATTTTCTTATATCATTTTCAACTCTTTTCCGCACCATTTTACAAAATTCGAGATATTCAATTCTTTTTAATGCATCATTCTTGCATATCTTCATATTCCTTCTTTTCTTCATAAGTTCTCTAGTCTCAGTAGAAATTTTATTAGTCAATTGCTGCTTTTTTCTACCAGCTATCTTTGTTGCAGTTTTTAAAAGTGTATCAGTTATTTTCATATTAATTTCATTCAAATCTGAATCATGTTCAAAATCTACTAATACTTGAAACCGATTAGTAAGTTCTAATTTAAATTCATTAGAATGTTTCTGAAGATTAGGAATATCAACTGTAAATATAGTTTTTCTTAATAATTTTTGTCTCTCTAGTTTTACATTAACATGTATCTTACCCCTTACTAATCGATGATCACTTCCTGTGTTAAATTTATTAAGAACATTACAATCTTGAAATATGTATTTCCTGTTAGTCAAAATATAATCCAATTCTGCTGTACCTTCATTTGGATGCTTCCATGTCCAATTCCTTCTAACATTTTTCTCAAAAAAAGAATTCATAATATAAAGTTTTTCCTTCTCTGCAAACTCCACAAGTCTATGTCCTCTCTCATTTCTATTACCATAACCAAAATTACCTACAACACTTTCATCTTTCATTTGTTTACCAATTCTAGCATTAAAATCTCCCATAACAATTTTAAAATGTTGTTTACTCTGATCAAAAGCCTTTTGTACATCCATATAAAAATCTTCTACTACTTCATCACTGTGAGAACTTGTTGGGGCATAAACCTGAATTATCTGCATTTGATATCTGCTATTAAGTTGTATAACTAATCTTGCCACTCTGTCTGATACACCATCAATCTCCACAATATTGTTCTTCCACTTTTTATTTATAATTAATCCTACTCCACTTGTATTTCCAATATTTGTGCCTTTATAATAGAGCATATGTCCACTTTTTAAATCAATTGTCTCTTCACCTTTTCTTCTAACTTCACAAAGTCCAATAATATCCCATTTAATATAAGAGAGTTCTTCTTCTAATTCTTGCAATCTTCCTTCACTTGAAAGTGATCTGCAGTTGTAAGTACCTAAATAAAAAGTCGTCATCAAATGTCAGCCTGTTTTATTTATTTATTTTTGAAGAAAAAAAGAACAGAATAATGTCTGACTGTAAATAATTTTTAAAGTAAAGTTTATCATTAATAGTTCATACTGTATATACATGTTAAAAACATTTGTACAGTATAAAAAAATTATATGATTTTATTAAGTATTCTTTTGATGTTTTAATCTTTCTTTAAAAGTGAATATAAAGTCAGTTTATAAAAATCCTGTTGTAATTTCACTCATTACTTTTACTATTAACCAGAGAAAATGAATTTTAAAAAAAAACTAAATATTATTTTTATACATTATTAAAATGTACATTTTAGTTATAAGTCTATATTATAGATGCCACTATTTTTAATAAAAATTAACGATTAAATAAAATCCAAAATCATTAATTCACATGTCCAATTGTCTTTTATTAGGCCATATGTAAATTTAGTCTAATTTCTTCCCTTGTTCATTACTTTTGTTTTTTTTATAATTCTTAATATTTATTTCTTATTAATTCTATAATGTTTACATTGTAATTTTATTTTAATGCATTAGCATTTACATAGTAATTATTTAAATAAATATATATATATATGAGGTCAAACCACTCATGTCTTCTGTCAACACTTTTTTTTTGTTTGTCACTAATAGAAGGCTGTCTCTTTGATCCATGGTCTTCATTTTTTAACTTTTTTTATATTTATTAGCAGAATTAATATTTTTAATTAAATTTGTTATTAAATTATATTTTTCATAAACTGAAAAAAGTTTTGATACAAAATAAGTTATTTTATTTGAAAATAAAACACACACAAAAAAACAATAAATGGTGAAAATTAATTTTTACACCATGTAGAGTATTAAGCTAAAAGCAATTTGACTTTTAAATTAATATGGCTCACTCACATACTAGTCACATGATTTCAGCTTGCACTATCAGTTTTAATTGGTTGTTGTCTTGGATACATAATAGCTAAAATTTTATCTGCATGAAAATTTTCATTATACTTGAAAGCTTACATCTACAAATCTGTGAAAATCTTTAACATATACATACTGTATAAATGTATACTGCATATATTGTACCGTATATAAATACATATGGTACAAGAGTGTTGGCATTTGGTAGTAATCTGGTAGAGATTTTAAACATTTTTTCCTACCGCACTTATCAATTAAGATGTGATGCCATGCACTGTGACTTCTCCCTAAACGGAATCAGGAATCTCTATAACTATGCTCAGCAAAACCTGTTAGCCACTTTACCTTCCTTTTCCATTTGCCACCCTAAGCTTTCCCATAATCTGATCCATCCCATTTCCACAACTTAATCTTTGCCAACTCTATGACTTTGATATCTAAATCCCCCTTATCTTTTCCCAAACTCAGCATAAAAACCAATAACCCACTTTCTGTATAATCACTTTGTTCATATTTATTCTTTCATAACTTCATTATTTGTACCCTTTCTGCTTTCAAACATTTACATTTAATTAACAGATGCCTAATATTTTTTATGCCTTCCTTATACAATTTGTAGACTAAATCACCCATATTTTTCTGTTTACGTATATATTCTCTTGTTGCTAAAGATCCTGTTTGAGCCTTAAACAATAAACTACTTTTCTTGCTATTATAATAAATTAGCTTATACCCAATGTTATATATATATATATATATATATATATATATAACATTGGGTATATATATATAGTATATATATATATATATATATATATATATATAAACTCTTTGTACTCTCCATACTAGTTCTCTATCTCTCCAACTCCCTATTCTTTATTAATGCATCTATTCTTTTATCCCATTCCTTACCACTACAACTTTCAACAATCCTCCTAACACAATCATCCCACCTTTTGTACAAGTATACTGATATAAATTCTTTATTCAAATCTTTTGCATACCGCATTACCATTCTCACCCATCTTATTGCCTGCCCTTTACTCGTAACCCAATTAAATACTATTTGGGATATTCTTTTATTATCCATAAACTGCAACCTACTAAACATTTTCAGTTTACTTTTTGCATCACTCATATAAAAACATGACCATCCCATTTCTCCTTGAATTGCCTCCTTTGCTGTCCACACATCTGCATCTAATGCATGTCTTTCTACTTCCCTTTGTACTTTTTCTAAGTAATCTAATACCCCTTTACTAACACATAATGCATCATTACCATATGTTAACCCTGCTACTGCAATTCCCTTTCATGCAATTCTAGCTACATCATATTTATTATATGAAAACACTGTAAAATTCTTTATTAATCCCTTTCTTTTCTTTGCTTCATTTATCAATTTTTTCTCCCATTCATCCAAGCAATTTTTTTGATTACTTAAGATGATTCCCAAATAACTATATCTATTCACCACACTTAACTTTATATCCCCAATAAAAATTCTATATCTTCTCTTTCCCCAGTATTAACCATCATTATATTTTATTTTTCTTCACTAAATTTAATTCCCATCTCTTTACCCACACTTGCACATGTCCTCAGCATAGCTTCCATATCTTCTCTTCTTTCTGCACACAAAAAGACATCATTCGAAAAAAAGGACCTGACAAAGTATATACTCCCTTGCCACCTATTAACGGTATTTCTAAGAGCTTGTTTGAGTTATTGGTACATTCTCTGTATTACATTTTTGTAAATAGAAACTTATAAAAGCAATGCCACGTTATATATGACTTGCTCTATTGATTATTAATATTTAAAAGCTAAAAATTAGAAATAGTTCAATAAACAATATTTAGTTGTTGTTTTTTTTTTGTACATATGTACAATGAAAGTTAGTTGTGTGTTAGTGTTATCTATTTAATTGAAATAAAGTAAAATTTGAATGAATAGAATACACGCAGATTGTTAATCCAGATAAACGAAATAAAGAAATTCCGAATGCAAGTGATTACCATCAGAATAATATTCTTCTAACGATAATTAAATATTGTAAAGATAATTAAAAAAAACTCAGAAAAATTCAATAATTTAAGAGTTATAAACAAAACTTTATTAAAATATCTACACATTATACATAGTCATTTCGAAAATAAATTAAAAAAAAAAAAAAAAGAATGCAGAAATAAACACCAGTAATAGAAAAAATTACAAATGAAAACAATATTGATTAAAAAAAATTAATGTAATTCTAGACATACTTTTACTGAAATAATTGCTAATTTACACATTTTGAAAACATCCTTCAATTTTACATTTCGTATTAAAAAAACTCCATACGACATTAATACAGGAAACTTTTTTCATGTAAAATGCAACTATAAACTTATTATCATCATTATCTTCAACCATTATTAATCCACTTCAGATTGGGGGTTTCTCCATGTTTAATTCACTTTTCTGAGCCCTAGTTTATCTTCTCCCAACATGCTAGCAAACATCCTTATTTCATCCATCCATCTCACATGTGGTATCTTTTTGGGTCTTTTAAATCTCTTGTTATCCAATGTAAAATTTCAATCATCCTTCTATTAACATTTATTCTATCAATGTGTTGAACCCAACTCCATTTTAGAGTTTTAATTTTCTCAATGATATCAAAGATATATGTTTGTTTTTTCACCCATGCATTTTATTTTCAGTCTCTTTTTGTTATCCATTATATAATATTGTTTTACTTTATTAAGTAGTTTGAAGTCTTTATAATATTCTTCTGTCAAGCATTTAAGTCTGAAGTCTTTGTAGTCTTTTTCTAATAAATGTCCAAGTCTCAGATGTGAAAGTAAGACTGGTAAAATATACTCTAAGTAAAATTAACCTTTTAAGATATCATTGTTGAACGTCTTCAGTCTTTTATAGAATAAATAAAAATAATGAGCCTTGATCATTATTCCTGTATTACATACCATCACCATGTTCAATCATCAATCATTTACTTGAGGATGAAGATCTAGCTGAGTTTAATCCACTTTTCTCAATGCACAACATGTCTTCTCCATATCACTTAAGGAGAATTAACCTAAACATCCATTTTACACATACCACTACATGAACATATATATATATATACTATATATTATCATATTTTAAATTATTCTAAAATCAGAAAAAAAAATTGTCCAATCTTAATACCAAATATTTTATAAATAAAATAAAATAATTGAATGGTTTATTTTTTGGAAATTTGCAAGAAGTTTAAGTACCGAACTGACAGAGATGAGCCAAGATCCAAGAACCTTGAGCCCCAGGATCTGCCACACGACCATTGAGACAAATCATGCAATATATGATAGAGATCAATTATTAACGATTGCCGAAAAAAAAGTACCACACATATATCCACAAGCTAAATCTTTTAATAACCATAAAATATTCAAAACTGTCTGCTATTAATTTACTATACGATTTCATACTTCAAAAATATTTGACTTTATAGTTTGTTAGATTTTTTTTAAAAATTGTTACTACTAGAATATGTTTGAAAAGTTTTCTCACTAATTATTCTTATATTACAGATACTCAAACAGATATATTTTTAGATTGTTTTTTGAACAAGATAAATAGAACGTCATTACATGCTAAGTACAATTTAATCTTAATTAAACTTTGAAGTCTTAAAATCTTTCTGATTTATCATTCCTTTTATAATTCTCTAAGTTTCTAGTATGAAGTGAGTAGCACAAAACTTATTTTTTGTTGCATTTTGACTTTCAAATATTTTAATACACTTTACATACGGATGTAAACCGTTAGTTTTTTTTAACAGTGAAAATAAAGTAACATTAACGTAAAATATTTAAAATCTGCTTTAGAAGAATAATATATAAATATTTTTTAAAAAATAAATTTCTAGGATACAAAATTATGTGGGGAGAGGGATTACAAAAATTTAAAGTACCAAATAATAATAATAAATGGTGTGATTGTATAAAAAGTGGAATAAATACTCTAATTCAGTGCAATGGGGATTAGAATGGATGGCTAGAAAAACAAGTTGATAAAAATAGAGGAAGTGACTTTATTGTTTATAGCTAGAGCTGAATGTATACAGATAAAGAAGAAAACTAAGAAATCAATCATCTGATATTAAAATAAGAAATGATTTATTATTTGAAAGTAGAACAAGGAGTCTAGTGACAAGAATTTATTAAGAAATCAGTAATATTTATTAAAATGAGATCAACAGTGGAGCTAAAGATGTATATGATAATAATAGATAAAGTGATTTATTATTTAAGACTAAGGAAGGAAATCTAGAAACTATGAAATCAATAAGATGGTAGCAAAACGTGATCAACATTAAAGCATAATATAGTTATTCCATATCTGTTATTTAAGGCTAAACTAGAAAATTCAGGGATAAAGTAACTTTGCAAGAAATCAGTAATATAGTTGAAAATATAATTGACACTGAAGAAAAATAAATTTATGATAATGGTATTAGATGTGATTTATCATTGAAGAATTGAACAGAATTAGAGATAAAAAAAAGCATATTAAGACTTCAAGCAATAAGAATAATTCAAGAACAACAATGAAATTAAAGAAACTTATGCCAACAGTATCTAAAGTGATTTATTAATTTAAACTATAGCAGAAGGTCTACAAAGGATCAAATTAAGAAATGGGGATAAGATTTATATTAGTCATGTTATTGGCAGGATTTAGTACAGATATATCAAAAATTTCCTATTAGAATTTAATGCTTAAACAATAACATTATGGGATTGTCATCTTAAGATTAGATTAGTGTAAATAACAGAATAATTAGAAATAAAGAATTTTCTGAAAAATGGTATAAAAGAAATAAGAGTAAACAATAAGAGTTTTATGAATACAATGTATGTATATTAAGTAGTAGGTAAAATCTATTATAGGTAACCTTGGACAAAAAATAACTATAATACATTTTCATCACATCAAGAAAACGTAAACAAAAATGTTAGTAGTTATTCTAGATGTGGATATTAAATTAAGCAGGAGAACGAGTATAAAATAATACATGTGTTTTAATTTTCTTTAATAAATTCAGTTCAAATCTTATATTATTATTATTATTATTATTATTATTATTATTATTATTATTATTATTATTATTATTATTATTATTATTATTATTATTATTATTATTATTATTATTATTATTATTATTATTATTATTATTATTATTATTATTATTATTATTATTATTATTATTATTATTATTATTATTATTATTATTATTATTATTATTATTATTATTATTATTATTATTATTATTATTATTATTATTATTATTATTATTATTATTATTATTATTATTATTATTATTATTATTATTATTATTATTATTATTATTATTATTATTATTATTTAACTTTTATTATAAATGTCATTTTGTAAAATATGAAAATAAATGAATACTATCCTTATAGCTCTAGCTTTAAAGAATTCATCTGCTAATATCTTCAATTTCATGGTTGAATTTATTTTGAAAGCATTTTTTAAACTCCAAAAATCTAATTTCCATAATATTCTCCTCCTTTTTCTTCCTTAAATTTTACACTTTGATTTACAAGTTTCAAACTTTCTGCACTTAGAACTTTGACAGTGCCAACTTCAGATAAATATGTTAATGATTATTATTAACTATTTATTAAACTAAAGATTATCCCTAGTCCAGATGCAAACTTTAAATCTCAAATATTAATTAATATATATATTAAATTTTGTTAAATTTTCTATCTGTCCATTCTAATTGTTATCACATTGAATTAGACTTTTCATGCCAATCTTTTTATAGCTACTTTAAAATATTTTCCCAACTATAAAGAATACAATTATTTGGATACGCATTTTGAGACATGATATTTTTAAACGAAATATTTTGATGCTTTTTAAGTTTGTGAGGAAGATCAAAGGGTATGTCAAAGACATCTTACCGAATGAAGGTCATATAAAATAAAAAAATGTTGCTGGTGAAGGAGAAATGTGGCTACTAAAACATGGCATCATCTTTAGAAGTAGAAAATCATGATATGTGCATGTATGCACACATATATCCATACATAAATGGTAAGTATCTTAGTTAATACTTCAGAATGGGAAATCTTTGCATAATCTAAATGTATTATAAATGTCTAAATCTTATCACAAAACATTCTTATTCACATACTTTATTCAGAATTATTTGCAAGCAGACTCATAATGAATTGTTTTAAGATGAAAGAGGAATTCATATTTTATCACATTGAATGAATGGGCATTGATAAATGAAAATTAAAATTGTATTTTGAAGCTTATTAAAATGATTTATTATGAATCTGCTTGCAAATAATGCTGAATAATGTATTTGAATGAGACAGTTCTGTGATATGATTATAATTCTAAACATCACATATTTAAGCAGCAGCAATGTTATTTGCATACTGTTGAAAATAATAATGGTAAACCCACAAGGTATGTCCTAATGAAAAGGTGGCTGTATATTTCTTGGAGTTAAACTGCAGGTCTATGAGTGAATCAATATGTGTGTTATCTAGAAATCGCATGATCACCATTCTTTATGTTTACACAAGCTGTTTACACAGCAGCAAAACTCTCTATACAATAACACCATTTAGTGCAAGCCAGAATAATCAATGGATACAGGAAGGTTTGTGCATAAAATCCTTATCTAGTGCACAAACCTTTCTGCATCCATTGATTAATCTGGCTTGCACTGAATGGCACTACTGTATGGAAAGTTTTGCCCCTGTGTTATTTACCACAAAAATTTTAGACATTATCATGCCAGACTTACAGCATGGAATATGACACTGCATTTCATATTTTAACTAATAATAAAACTACATGCTAACATTAAGTTTTGTTTTAACTTGGGCAAAACTGTTATCGAAATATTTAATTGATTCAAACTGTATATGGCAGTAAATCCATGAACCACAAGAATGTTTTTAGACAGTTCTCTGATTTCATGATGGAAGGGAGAGCATAAAAATGATCTACAAATGTATGAAATAGACTGACACGCTGTTATAACTCATGATCTAGAAATGTTCGCACCTTAAAAGGTTTTATAATGAATAGTTAAATTATGATATTATGTAATATTGCACTGGATCACTGAGATTACAATGTGCATATATGTACATCCATCTATATATTTATAGATAAATGTGATAGGCATATATAAAAAATAATGAATGATGAAGAAGAAAATTTCAAGCTGTTTATGATATATCCTTCCAATAAAAAAATATAGTTATAAATTAACTGGATTATTAATTTTCATGTTTAGCTTCATTGCCATTATTACTTTTTAACGGTTTCTATAATATATATTTCAGTCGAAAACTTTTTCTTTTTTACTTTATTTAAAAAAAGATGAAAGTATTTTTTGACAGAAAAAAACAGTCGCTGGATTTTCTTATTTTACTAAAAGTTTCGTTTTTTTTTTTTTTTTTTTTTAGTAGGAAACAAATATTTTTCATGTCAATTGTTATTTTAAATATATCTTTCATGTTAACTGATATTTTATGTCAATACAATTCATATTAAGTAAAGTAATATTATTTCCTGTATGTTTTGAAATATAACTAATATTAATTAATTAAAATAGTATTAATAGGCATTGAAATTTCGAGCGAAGTACAATGATCACCATGGAAACAGCATTCATAGGATTATGGAATATGACATATTTCCCACTAATTGTGGAAATCCCATCATATCATGGTTGTACTTTTTATCTTTATAGTAAACTTATAAACATATTTGACAAATTCAGATTAACTTTGTATCTTTATCTTCTTTCTGACATTAGTTAGATATTGTTTAAACCAATGATAACATGGGATCAACATTTTCTGGAATGTGACACCCTTGTGCCACCTTTGTAGGGACCATATTATATAATATTACACCATTACTGTTAAAAAGAAGATGCCTTGCCAACAGGTTGAGATTGTCTGTGATTTTCTGAGAGTTGACTGATTTTTAGTAATATATTACAATTGTATTTTATATTCTTATAGGCATTCTATCATCATTCATTTGACAAATCCAGACTAACCTAAGATCCTCTAGTTAAAAAAAGAAAGCCATTTTATGATCTAAAAGCATACTTAAAGGTCATCTTTGCTTACACTTTTATCCTAGATCATGGGCATAATGGGTGAATGTGCCACTATGACATGAAACTTTTGATTTATATAGAACTACAATGTAAGGTGCAGTTCAGTATAGTGATAGAAGGATGAATTCAAAACTTAAAGGTTCTTAGATCAAACTCTATCTCCCATTTTCATTGTTTGAATGCAATATGACCTTGTGAGAGATTGACTATTAGATTATAGTCAATGTTGTGGTAAGTGAACTCAAGAACCGAAGATCCCTGAATCAAATATCAACTTGACATTTCTGAAGCTCAAACATCACATAATCTCTCCAATGCTATAAAATTATTTATATTTTATATAAGAAATAAAAAAGTATAAATATTTATATTCTTCCTTTAACTTAAATGGGTGGCCGTGCAAGTTTTGGAACTGGATCAAAATTCATCTATCAATCAAAACATCACAATTTGGAAATTTTTATATCATTGTTTAATATTTCGTTATTTTTCACTAATAACTAAATAGACCTATTGTTATTGAAATATGTGGTTGAAACGTATTTGGAATCAAAATGCTTCAATAATGTTTGTAATTATATTTATAGTAAAGTATTCCAATGTAGAAAAATTTACAAGCAAATCTGTGTAATTTACAAAAATTGCATATTTTGTTACTTGCTTAACAGAATACACTCAAGACTTTGCAGTACTTGTTAAATTTAATTTGAAGATGTACAAAGCTAAACTGGACATAATCTAGAAATTAATTCCACCAAACAAAATTTAGGCAATCCATCTTACAAAATAATCATTACTAGACCTAACAATTTCCATAATGCTTTATATAATAAATAGTTAAGTTTTCTATCACAAAAATATTTACAGCCTTATATTAAGCTAGCTATACAGTCAACATTAATATCCAATATAATGTCCAAAGTGCAATCATTATGAATACTAATAAAGACCATATGGATTTTAAACTGCAAAGTGATTATGATAGAATTTTATATCATTAAATTCAACAGTATGGAGATTTATTTGAAGATAGCATTAAAATCAATTTACAAATTAAATTACCATAAATGTTAATTAATAATAATTAAATCAATATATTATCATCCAAAAATGCTTACATTAATTTTAGCAAATGGTTTAAACAATCCAGCCCATCAAACCACCATTTCTAAACATATAAACATTGACATTAACTTAAAACAACTATTCACCAAGACCACCAATATAATTAATGACTTATAATATTTATTTTACTGACATACGAATCTAATGTTAATTATTCCAAAGGTACCTATAGTAATTAAGTAACTAGTATTTAAGGCTTTATAATTTATATCTGATTTCAACTCTAATTAAAATAATTCACTGTAATATTTGCATATTTAATAGTATAAGAGTGTCTTGTGGTTATTTTATGCTTTGAAATCCATTGAATCTAATTTTGGTATTTAAAAGTAACTGATTTTTGTGCACTTCATTGGAATACTAAAGTTAGGCTTTTGGCTGAATGATTGTAATCTGAGAAATGATCTTGCATGAGATACTAATGATTGTTTTGGTAAATTGTTAGAGTTGGTCATAATTTGGATGATGTAAGCTTTTTTTTAAAAAAAATAACTTTTAAATTTAATATAGAAAAACAATTCAAATCTCAATAATCATATTGTATGAGAAAATATATTATCAATATAAATATTACACAGAGGCAAAACTCTCCATACAGTAGCACCACTTGGTGCAAGCCAGAGTAATCAATAGATGCAGGAAGGTTTGTACATAAAATTTCTATCTAGTGCCTACTTATCCAATATCTCCAAAGTAGTTTCTAGCTTGTGATTTTCATCAGTGAGAAGCCTTGGATCTGAGAGCACTGCACCTAGATCTTAGGATCTCAAATCCAAGGCTCCTTACTGATGAAAGCCATAAACTAAAAACTAGTCTGTGGATATTAAATGAGTAGGCACTAGATAGGGATTTTATACACAAACCTTCCTGCATTCATTGATTACTCTGACTTGCATTGAGTGGCATTACTGTATGGAGAGTGTTGCCTCTGTGTAAACAGCTTGTGTAAGCATAAAAAATGGTGATCATATGATGTTTAGTAATTCAATATTTCATGTTTTGAAGATACTTCAAATTTTCTTGGTTTTTATAAGATCAAGCCTTATCTCAACTAGACCATATTGTGACCATCAACCAGTGCAAAAATGCTGGTTACCTTCTCTCAATACCAAACTTATGAATCTATATTTATATTGTCAGTTTAATATTTTTCAATCACACAACTTTCATATCTGATTGGAATTGGTTGCAATCCCCTTTTAACACCTTGTTGAAGGGTGAATAATTATTGCACTGCAGAGATATTTTCCTAGTTTAATCAGTGTATTACACATGCCATTTCTACTATACTACGACTATTCACCTGTGCAGAAATGCAGAGAGGGGATAATCTTAATTTATGCACTTGTGGATGATTGTGATATGCTGAAATTAATTTAGGAATGCATTGAAAAAATATCTCTATAGTCCAATAATAATTCACCCTTCCATAAAGTATTAAAAATATATAGAAACCAGTCACTTGCTGAAAGGTATTGAACTGCCAATATGAAATTAAAATTCAGGTGTTTGATACTACTAGAAGAGTAGAGATTGTTTATGGAATGCATACATACTGAGAGTGGGAAATCTGTTTTCATATTCATGGTTGCAAAATGGTGTAGATGAGGTCAGAGAGGTATTAATAAAAAAACATGAAAATATCTCTCTGCAATGCAAAGATCACTTTTCTCCAATGAGCTAAAAGTGACAAAAACCAATCTCCAACTTGTGCAATAGCAGTCTATTGGGAAAATATTTAGTTGACATTGTGAGTATGGATGTACAAGAGTTTGTTAAATTTAATTGATTTGGTCATAAATGTTGTTTATAAAATACACAAGAAGGTAGTTTGCATTAAGAGATGTAATGATAGAAATCCAAAAAAATTGGAGATGGAAGAATTACTTCATATTATCCAAATTTATAGTATTACCCCCCACAAAGTTAAAATAAACGATTCAAATTAAAACACATTCTTTAAATAAAAACTTTGAATGCTTTTGAGTACAAAATGATATAGTACAGAGACAGAGTGAGAAATTCTGGATCTAAAGAACCAAGGGTCATGGTTATAGTTCAATCACTTTCAGTGCTAAAATTTTTTTATAAGCTCCTGAGTGATTAAACCATTTGATTATTTTATTTATTTAATAATATTTCTATGTAGAACAGGAAATAAGAACTGTTCATGAGAATTACTTTTTACTATGGATTGAAACATAATTTTGAACATTTATGTTCTATCATGGGTCAAGGTATAACTCACAATGTCACATTTCATGTCATAATTTGTGATCAAGACATAAACTTTTGAGGTAATTATCAAAACCATATCACTAGATGATACATGGGTTGATTCATATGTGTCACTGCAGGCAACTTGAGCAGAGAACCAGTCAAATTTTCACTGGAACACACTTTGTAAATGAAATATTGTACTGTAAAAAATCATGTGCAAAAGCAGATATTTTTCTTCTAATCTTCTAAAAAGAAAATATTGCGATGCCCTTATCATTGTAGTAGCAGCAAAAGAAAAACCAAATTAAAAAAATTAATAGTGAATAGAAAAAAATATTTAGAAAATGTATCTATTTGTCTTTGAATTTTTATTGTTCATTAGTGATTATAATTAACAATGTAAATGCCCGTTGCAATGTAGTACTTCCCAGTGGGTAATGATCATCATAATTTTCCACCATTATCATTCCACAGTGTGATGAAAGTCTGTGAGTTTATCTAAACCATACCTTTTCTTTTCTACAAGAGGAAATGACCACATTTCATTTATCCAACTTATATATGGTATTTTCTATTTTTCCTATGTTTTCTACAATATCATACATTCCAATTAAGACTATAATCGTTTGTATATTGACATTTCTTTAAGAAATAAGCTTATCTTTGTTCTATTTTAATCTCTTCATGTTTTTAATAATATTAGTGATGCCCCTTTGATTTTTCGATTCTCATCTATTCTTGTTATTTTTAACATGCATTTCTCCATGCATATAGTTGAGTGGTCTGAAGTTTCTGTTATGCTCTCTTTTAAGTGTCCATGTTTTATATCCATATACAATTCCTTATAAAAGAGATCAATAAAAAAAGCCTTTCTTTTCAAATAATTAGAGATAATTTCTTTTAATATCATTTTTATCAAATTGATTCTATGATTAATTTAATCCATTATGTTTCCAACTATATTAATAATATGATAAAGGTATTTATAGTGGTTAACTTCTTTTAATTTATGATTAGCAATCACTATTTTCTTCTGTAAAAATCCATTTAACTTTATTTTCATTTTTTTAATAACTTTAGCTTACTTTCTTATTTTCATCTGATAACTTTTGAATATTTTTTATAGCTCTGAAGCATTATTAGAAAAAAACAACTACATCATCTGAAAAATCAAAATAAGCAGTCTTTGTTCATTTTTATTTCCTTAGTTTTTCATTTTAATTCATAAAATTCTTTCTATAAATTTATCAGTGTTAAAGTTTTTAGTGTCACCATAAAATTTAATTACTTCTGCTGCATTTTGATAAAAATTCTTCAGAATTACAGTTCAAATTTTTAATCACTCTAGAGTCAAATATCTTTTCATAATGTATAGCAGCTTATATTTATTGGCCTTTTCTATAGCTTCTTTTAATATCGGAAACCGATTTATTATGCTACTTTTAAATACAACATCCCTGTAGATGAAATGTAAAACTCTTAGTAAAATCTTGTATAAAACCAATAAAAAACTGATACTCTTTCCTTAATAATAGATTTAAATCATATAATCAAATTAGAAAAAAAAAACAATTTATATATTTTATAAAGCAATATAGAAAGGTCCACTTTATCAAATGTTTTGGATAGATCAAAATAGACAACATTTAGATGGCATCGATTCTTTAAGGCTTTAGCAATGTAATAAATTATTGTTAGAAGATTAGTTTCAGTTGATCTATTAGGTATAAAATCATGTTATGCAGGAACTAAAACCTAATTTATATCATTAATATTTTTTTTTATAAATACATCTTTTGAATATGTGTACAACTGTATGACGCACTAGAATAAGTCAGTAATTATTTACATTATTTCTTGAACCATTTTTAAAAATATGTATAACTTTGGCAAGAAGAGCGTTAGGAAAAATATAATTTTTAATGAAACAATTAAGAATGTAACATAGGAGAGGAGCAATGTATTCAGCACATTCTTTATTAATCAAAGATGATATATTGTCATAAAACTTGAATGCAATTTAATTCCTTTGATAGTAGATATAATATCATTATTGTTGAAACAATTAATAAAAACATTATTATTAAAACAATCCATTAGGAAATGTATACTCAGAAGACAATTGAGAATTTCCAGATAATTCAGAAAAGTTAATAGAAAAGCTATTAGCACTTAAAAAGGAACTGTAATCCATTTAAGACTTTCTTTTAGTAATGTTAGCATCGTTACCAAAAGACCAAAATTCTCTAGGATTATTTGACAAGTTGAGTTCAATAATTTTAATATATTTTTGATAGTCAATTTTCTGAAGAGTTTTAATCAATCTTCTCTAATTAACAAAATTATTGTTAAGAAACAAATTTTGAGTTTTAGTATATTGCTTATGATGATATGATTTCCTTCTAATAATTTTTTTAAGTTTGGCTGAAAACCAAGAAGGAAAATAATTGTGAGAAGCATGTTTTCTTTATATATAAAAAATCTATCAAATTATTAAATACTTGATAATTCTAAATTATAATTAATATCTCATGAGGAATATAATGAGCCCCAATTTAAATTAAAAATTTGCCTTACACAGATCAAAATAATCACCTTCTTTGTAATGTCTTTTAATATTTAGAGGAAGAAAACATTTAAAATAATTTATACTAATGGGTGATGTAGATCAACAGATAAAGCACAAAAACATTTAATTTCAAGTAAATTACTTAAAACATAATCAAATATTTAATTATGAGAATTTAAATAGGAATTGTATTGCTTTAAATTAAAAAAAAAACTGTAACATCCTATGAGCCTTAAGTATTAGTGAAGAAACATTAAAAGCATTACTGAATTACTCAGGAATCTTAAAATCTCCAATAATGATAATATTCATTTTATAATCAATCAAAAGTTTTTCCAAAGAATAAAGAAAAAAAGATTAGGTTGTCCCGATATAAACATTTCTCAATGGAAATTCAATTTGATGATCAAGGGAAACCACACACTATATAGATTCACAATAGGTAAAATCTAAAAGCATAAACTTTATGAATACTTTCGTTTTTAATAGTTGTGAGGTCCTCTTGTAATTGCTTCATGACATCTGTCTGTAGACAAAACTTTGTCATCCAAAAAAGTGTTATTATGAATTTGGCTATTAAGCCAAGTTTCTGTAAGGAAATTAAAATGATAATTTTCCGAACTAAAAAAAATTTCAATATGTTTTAATTTAGTTGTCATTTATCTAAGATTGACATAAAAATAAGAAAAACCATTCATATCAATATTTTTTAAGAAATGGTATAATTAAAGGAATCAATGAAGAAGTATTAATTTATGAGCCAAGCAACTAACCATAAAAAAAAAAAAAGGATAGAGAAATATTGTGATGCCAAAAATCTAAAGTAGTAATCTGATATTTATTTTTTAGAATGGGAAATATAAAATATAAACGATCCAGTCTTGTAATAAACAACTTTAATGTGAAGGTTATTTTCCAAAAATGTTTTAATTTCTGATGATTTCACCTTTGCAGACATATTAGAAAGAATTTATTTATTACAATTTGCATTGGATATAGCACCATTCAAAACATTTTTTAGTATTTAGGGTATCAAATCATTTATTAGATGTATTTTGGGGAAAATTAAATTTAAAATTGTCATTTGATCTTGAAAATTGTGAACTAACATTATAACTATTTTTGCATTCATCATTTAAAAGATAAAACAATTTTTTGTGTGAAAATTAGAATAAGTGAAATTTTTTAATAATGATGTCAGTAGCAGCAGCAGTAATAACAATAATAAAAACATGGATGTTTATTAGATTTTAAAAAATACTTCATACTTGAGTTTGAAAAAGAATTTACAATATTAGTTGTATAGTAAATATTAATGTTGTTATAATTTTTTTTTCTATCTTTTTTTTAATTTCCTAAATCTGTATATGCTTATTTAATTATTTCCAAAGTTGTATAATGCTAATAATAGTGGGTACTTAAGTATTAGTTTGGACACAAAGATTGATTGCAGATAATTCCGGATATAAATTATTAATCAATGAAATAAATGATTTAAATTTTAAATAGTTTAATGAGTATATTTCCATCATTGGAAATAAGATATGTTTTTTTTTTTTTAGATTTAAAATTTGATATTCCACATGCTGGGTGTTTATACCCAGTGAGGAAGAGTGGCTTTGCTGACATGAAGTGCCATAAAATATTGTGATGAAAACATGTTCTTTCTGATTTTCAGAATTTTTCTTAAAAAGCCATTTACAATTCCTGGAAACAAATTAAACAATTTAAAATTTGAATCATTTATTTCATTGATTAATAATTTATATCGATAATCAATCTTGGTACCTGGACTAATATTTAAATATCTAATATTGTTAATATTATTTTTAAGTTACATTTTGCATTATACATTATTATTGTTTGGAGCTTTTTATGCTTTTTTATAATTTATTATTACTACTATTTTATTAATAGAATAAATTGAATTAAGTTATTCTTCTTTCTAAATGTTCAACATAACATAAGAATTAGTTAGGGCTGTTTTCTCTGTATAATTTGAAAGGATATTTTGCTGATCATATGATCACAAGTTGCCAACATTTTATATCCATATCACTCAATGCAGACACAATAATAGAATGTTAAGAAAAAGTAAAAAAAAAAAAGATCCCTTCATAAAGAATTGAAATAAGAAAAAGGAAAAGAAATATAATCAAAATAAAAAAGAACAATTCCCTTAATCTACTTTCAAATATTTGATCATTTTTAAAAATTCCATCTTCAGATGCATCTCCATCAGTTTCACAATCTGAAATTTTTGCTTCAATTTTCTATAAAATTAAACCCATCCTATTCATCTATAGAAACAGATCTATAAATAAATAGTTCTAGTTGACTAGCCACTGCATGCCACTTGATGGCTCTGTTGCTAGTCAAAAACCAATAGATATAATGTTACCAGGCTGATTTACAATTTTGTTATTATTTATTCAAAAACAAATAAATATAACACTTTCACCTGTTTTTTGTTTTTTTTTAATAGGGATTTACATTTATTTTTTTTCTTAAAAAGTGCATTTAATTCTTTTTGGGAAAACATTAGTTTCTAAATTGCATTTTTAAATTACATTATACTTGTCAGCACATAGGGCTGGAATGTGCAGGTAGGGGGACCGATGGTTTTGATGATCCAAAGGATCAGCCAAAAGATGCACTACTCTGATCAAACATTTTAAAATAACATTATACATGGCAGTGCATAGTGCTGGAATGTGCAGAGAGGGGGAATGATGGTTTTGACAATTTGAAAGATCAGCCAAAACATGTGCTACTCTGATCAAACAAAAATATATATATTAGAAACATTCCATGATGACATTTTGAAAACTATTTTAAATTTTTTTACAAAACAACATTATTTAATAAAATGTAAAAATTCCATTTTAAAATTACCGTCTGATCAAACCAAGCTTATGCTTTTAAAAACAATGACAAACCACAGCCATTTTGGTAGTCTCATAGCTGTTCTTGTACAAAATTCCTTTTTCACGTGACTTCTGTAGAATGGTGCTGGAATGTACACTTTTGCAATTTGTTTCACCTTAAAAAGATGTGTACAGAAGTGCAGTAATGGTTACAATTATTACTATCTAAAATCTACATCAGGTCATGTAAAAAATCATTTCTTCAAATGCACATGAAAAGAGTTATGGCCACTTGAATTCTATACCCCCTCACATCATACTGTAGTGATCTGTGATGTGTGTGCTATTTGCATAGTACCGTGAAGCATAAAAGCAGGCTGTAATATTTGTGTGCTATGCCATCTAGACCTGCTTAATGGCTGATATGAACTGAACTATTCTATATGCCATGTAAACAGCATATTTCTGTGCTTTTGCATAGAATCAGCAACATCAAGTGGTGTGCGAAGAGTACCAATAAATTTACCTATTGTTCAATTATGCACCCAAAACAAATACCAAACTGAACTAGATTTCAACACTCTTAAAAAAGTTTATGGTGCAAATTAAAAACTTTGTTTTAGTCAAAATACTTTGATTTCATATTGAAATTAAACTTAGACTACTTATTTATTTTACAATTTCTAAAGTATCAGAGACAAATCGTACAGTGGCTCTTATGTGTGCACTCTCCTGAAGAAATGACGATTGTAAGGGGCATATTTTATGTAAGTGTCATAAATTGCATCTATGCAAAAGAACATCAACAAATTACTATTTTTTTTGTCTAATATTCCACACACTAGAACACTGATATTCATACTATGTTTGCTGTGTTAGATGTACTGCCATTCTACATCCTCCTCCTCTCTAGATTCGAAAATCACTATAATTGTTAAGTTAAACATCGTTAAAAATAGAGATTTCAAAATAACCCCGAGAGATATTTATATTAAGATGTGATATGTTGGACTATTTCCATCATTTATGAGTGAATGTTGAATGTATAGAAAATTTTAAACTTTATTTAAACTTCTCAAATACAAACAACTTGTTAGTAATAACACACAAATAGACAATACAAGTTAGTAATTACACAACGTTTCTTCAGGTGTTGCTGGCATATATGCACAGTGACAATATTCGCTTAGAAGTTGAACTCGCATCTTTAGATTCTTGTATAGTGAATTTAAGGCAAACGCTCTACCAACTGACTTATTCTGTCAAAGGCCTTTGACAGAATAACTCATTTGGTAGAGTGTTTGCCTTAAATTCACTATACAAGAATCTAAAGATGCGAGTTCAACTTCTAAGCGAATATTGTCACTGTGCATATAGGCCAGCAACACCTGAAGAAGAGGGGAGAATAATACTACTCGAAAAGTTGTGTAATTACTAACCTGTGTTGTCTATTTGTGTGTTATTACTAACAAGTTGTTTGTATTTGAGAAGTTTAAATAAAGTTTAAAATTTTCTATACATTCAACATTCACTCATAAATGATGGAAATAGTCCAACATATCACATCTTATAATATACCATCATTACAAACCTTCAGACAAATAATATTTATATTAGCTCCTAAAATTTTTTTGTTTGAAATTCTTGTCATTAATAAATTTTATTATAATATATGATTGCCTTATTTGTATTTAAAGAGCAGCCTTAAAGCTATAAAATAAAATAAAAAATTTTTTTTGGTTAATTACAGATTACTTATAGTAGTAGAACTTTATATAACAATAAAGAAAGAGGGTATCTTATTATGCATATATTTTGCTTTTAAATTATTATTTTTTATGCTATTAAAATATTTTTTAAAATCTAAAAAAGATTACATCTAGATATTTCAACTGATACTAATTGTGAAACCATCAAAAAAACTGCATTAAAATATAATCACAATTAAGTTTCCCTTACATGTTTTAGTGCACTAATACCGTGTCAATTTTTGGAGTATAATGTCCTCCGATCTATTTCTTTTATGGCACTTTTTATAAAATCCTGAATAATAAAGATATTCGATTATTTACTTTTATTCAATTAAGACAGTTTAATAAAGTTTTGCAATAAATAATTCACATTTATTTGTTGTTTTTGGTAAGAAATAAAAATTCTTATTTAAAAGTTGTTAAATAAAACCATGGATAATTGTCGGTAAACATCAATATTTTCATTTCGAAATCACGTGACCAAAGACTTTGATGCGATTTCATACACGGTTTTTTTTTTTTTTTTAAAAAAATCCGACTTTGCGTCTCCGAAATAGAATCGACATGTTTACGCCAACATTTTTAATTAAAAGATATTAATGTGATTTTAATTTTATTAAATATTTTAAAGTAATTTCATATTACAAACATTAAAATGAAAACAGAGAGTTTAAACATTACAATCTTGAGGAAGAGAAAAAAGAAGTCATTAATCACAACGGCTCCCGTAATGACAGCGGGAGAGATTTAACTTTACGAGTGAGTTGATATTAAAATAGGATTAATCTTTTATGACATATCAGAGGAAAGTTTCAGTTGTAAAATTGGCAACCCCTTTTTAAGTACTTTCAAGAACCATTTACCACCATAATTTTAATTGTTAAATTTATAAAACCGGATATAAACATTTTATTTACTTTTAGAAACGGAGTGGGGGTGGGGACGACGATCGGTTTTTACAAAAACGTACATAAAATCTACACACGTACATAAAGTTTCAGATCTATAAAATTTAAAGCAAAAATAAAAAAGACGTCTGAAATTAATATATATCAAAGAGTTTTAAACTTTTGGCTATAAATAAATCATTCTAACAGTTTGCTAAGAACAAATATACAATGATGAACAATATATATAGTTTATACTTGAATATATTGTATAATGATAATAAGATCAAAATTGTAAAAAGAACAGTATATACAGTAAGTTCAACTACAAATACCCAAATAATATTGACAATGAAGAGTGGTTGACATACAATTGTGAATAAGTAAGGCTGCAAAAGAGAATTAACTTTTAACAGACTATTTAAAACTTAAACCAATCACTATTAAATGAGGATGACCATTTTTACATATAAGAAAAAAAAAGACAAATGTGAATGTATATAATATGGGCTTGAAAAGGAAAGTGTTAATAAATATACTTTGTCAATGTTAGCTTATGAATAGACCACAAAGAAGAAAAAAAGTGCACTTTACACTACATAATAAATCTAAAGATCTACTTGTTTCATCTATTATAGTCATAGTAGTATATTTATTTGTAAGTTGTTTCACTCCAAATTGCGTGTATTTCTTTAATTCAGAACTCCGAACTTGTGCTTTTAAAGAATTATAGAGTATGTGCCTGTATAAGTGCCTATTTCATTGCAATATAGACGTCAGTAAGGCTAATATATACGCACATATTGTACCGGTCAAAAGATATTCTCCACCCAACACGACCTGAAACCATGAAACTGGACTTCAAACCAAATAATTATATCAAAGACCAAAGTGAATTTGAACCCAATTCACGAGCTCAGATCAAAACCTAATGGATAATACATATTAGTATCAAAAACAGGTTTATTCAACTATGTTTACAATAAAGAAAAAATTATAAAATAACATTAAATTTGGCAATACATTTATAAACCATTAAATTACTTAATGTCCAATATTAATAAGATTCCATGTGGAATTTGCTATTAGGTGAGGAGCTAACTTCAAATCTCTTTCTTTGATATCTTTTAATTTTTGTAAAAAAATTAATGTTGGATCAGGTATAACAGACTTGAAGATTAGGAAGCATCTGACAAACCATAGACAGAAAGTGATGAAAGTTGCACTTCTTATAATTGCAAAATCCCCATAAGCAAAACCTTTTATGAGTGTGTTGATAATTGGATGTTTTGGTGTATAAATTTTATTAATCAATATTCTACAGCCCTGAAGAGAGGAACAATCGTTGAAAATGTGAAATATGGTATCATCCTCCCTATGGCAGAGTGAGCAAACAGGGTCCAAAGATGAAAAACCTCTATACATCACAAGAAAGTGGCTTGTTGGAAGGGCATTGAGATTTAGCTTTAGAAGAAAGTCCAAATATTTTGGCTCTAGATTACATCTTTTATATTTCTTTATAATGGCAAAGTTTTTACAGGTGAGAATGCTATGATCTGGGATAATTGTTGAAAAAAGAAGAAGATAGGCATCCCAATAATGAAGTTTCATTGGTTTTATTTGAGTTAAAGGTGTGAGAATTTTTGCAATGTCAATTAAGACTTGTGTCAGCCAACCATCATTAATTGGAGGTGGAGTATCTGTAGGATGAATAGATAGAAAAGGTGAGTCATCAGGAAAAATCCCATTAAGTCTTGTAATGAGGTTATTTGATTTCTGTAGACAAAGAACATGAAGTGAATGCAGTGACAAGCCATTAAGTCTTGTTGGTCTCTGCACTCTTCTTAAGCTAATAGCAACAGTTTTACCCTTCCACATTAATCTAGAGCAAAGAGAGTTTATATTCTGGATAAATTTTGATGAGAATTTAATGAACGGCATGTAGTAAGCAATTCTGGGGAACAGTAACATGTTGAGTAGGGCTGCTTTTGCAAATAATGATGTATAAACTTTTGAAAGTGAATCAATTATTTTTCTTGCAGAATTCATGATAGTGTCTTGTATTAATTTCCTCATTGCTGCATGAGAGAGACTCATTGGTAAGACCAAAAATTTTTGTGGCATAGCTGTGAAAAGGGATGGAATGGATTTTCCAGATGAAAGTCTCCATACAGCAGATTTTCTAAGGTTAAATGCAAGACCTGACTCTATGGTGAAATTGACCATAATTTGAATTAGTTTCAGTATGAATTTTTTAGATGGTAAGAGCACTGCCACATCATCCATGTAGGATAGGTGCTGAATGGATTTATTGATACCAGGAATGTACAATCCAGGAAGATTCATCTCTAAAGATTTAAGGAATGGATTTATATATAGAATGAAGAGTAAGGGACTAAGAGGAGAACCCTGTGGAATTGACTTGGTAGGTGTGAATGAGTTTGAAATTTTTCCATTTAATGAAAATTGCAATATGTCTGTTTAATAGAAGGTTAGTAATGATGTTCATTATACCTGTGGGAATGTTCAGACCACTTAGAAGATGTATTAGTTGAGGAATTCTGACTGAGTCAAAAGCAGCTGAAATATCAAGTTGGACAACTATTGGCTTTGACTTTTTATTTTTTCTTGTATAATCCGTAATTAACCTGAATAGGCAGAGTGCCTCAGCTGTGGAACTATCTTTCTTTGCAAATTGAAAACTAGAGATAAAAGGCAGAATGAGATTTTGAATTTTATCTTTGATAATTGCTTTAATCAGTTTAATAATCAATGGAGTCATCGAGATTGGTCTAAGGTTCTCCAGAGGCGATGGGATAATAGCACTCTTAAGAAATGGGACCATTGCAATGGGATAGAGTTGATCAATTATAAGGAGACCTGAGGCAAGTAGATCAATCATTCTACTCACTATTGGTACTGTGAAGGCTTCAAGATGTTTGAACATGAATTTTGGTATTCCATGGATTCCAGGGTGTATTCTATCAGGCATGGATGAGAGTTTAGTTCTAATATCATCATTACTTATACCATGAATTGTCTCACAAGAATATATAGATGTATCAAGCATCAAATTCTGTGAAACATCTACTAGCTTGAATTTATAATGATTTAAAATTTGTAAAATCATGCTATTACCCGAGAAAATTATATTATTCACTGTGATTGCTGATGGAATTTTAGACTTACTTTGAAAACCCATAGCCCACCTTATATATCCCCTTGAGAAGTTATGAGGTTTAGAGAGGTAAAGCCTTGCCTTTTTAGTAGCCAGATAGTCTATTAGGATTTGGTGCGTCTCTACATATTGTTGCTTCAGGTCAATAATAACCTGTACAGATGCTGGTGTTGGAGGTATATCTTTCAATGTTGTAATTAAGCTATCTGCTTTCTTAAGTAACCCAATCGGCCCTTTATTCTTTCTGGTGTAATGAGAAATCAAAGAACTAAGAATATTTATAAAAGCAAACCAAGATTCAGCTTATACATATTGACGGCACCTGAGACTATGCGCCATGAACTAGCTCAACGGATATGACGATTACTGAGACCACTTATCTGATTCTAACTAACGTATAATAAAACGATTACGGATATTTCTGAATAAATTCACATATGTATGTTGGTTGCCAATACAAACAGTGAGCATGAATATTTAAAACTAATCAATAAATAATAAACAATCAAATATTTATGATGAGTATTATAAATTATCTCTAATGTTTGGAGCGTGAATTACAATGTACAATAAATAATGGCAGTTGTACTCACATGCCAATAATTATTATGTAATTATTTAAGAAATATATTTATCTATGCCCCGACAAAGTAGACAAGTGTAAATAACGATACCTATGGCGTTTGTGTAGAACGAATTACAAACATTATTCGTTATTTGGTATTTTATTTGGAAAAGAAAATATGATTCTAATTTTATGTAAGAAGGAGGTGAGATTTATTTTCCACACATCCATAAATCAATTCATAAGCAGCATGATAAATACGTAGGGTATAACTTCAATGCTTAACAAAGAAAATTATTTAAATTATCGATATATATAAAATTGTTTGATTTTATGAAATCAATTCATTACGATTTATAAAGCAAAAGAAAAAGAGCGGGCCTTTATTTGAACTAAGAATAAAATGGTACTAACGCATTACGAGCAGCAAAACGAATATGAAATAAAATGGTTTGTGGTAATTCAAGAAGTAGAAGGGCAGCTTGTATTCAACAAGTTCTTTATGCTCTACAAAAGATCCATGGAACACGGGGAAAGCCAGGTTGGGACATAGCCGTGAACCTTTGGTGTTCCAATACAGTGACAAGTGAGAGAGGAAGTGATTTCTTCCTATATTTTTAAAATATCAATAATATCACCGAAATGACAAACCCAAAAAGCAAGATGATGGCTCATGTTAGCAACGTTCTGAATGGTGATGATATAATGATCATCATATTTGATTAATAAAGCCCAAATTATATAGTAGATGCTTAATGTAATGAGCTGATCATATCAGATTAAAATCAAACTTACTTGGAGCAAATGTGCTGAAATGCAATTATATGATCATAATAATAATACTCTTTATATCATGCCCTCCCTGAACACAAATATAAAATACGAGATTTAAATTAGAATATATTTATTTTATTTTTCTTATTAACTTTCATAAAACATTAATAAATGTAATCAATATGAATCGATAATTTTGTGTAAAATAAATAAACTAGTCGGGAGCATAGTGGTTATAAACTGAGCTAATAATACTTATTAGCCGTTGGTAAAATAATATCAAACATTAAATAAATCTTTCAACTCGATAATTAATATATCAGATTTTTATTTGTAGAATAGCTTATGCAATATAATCTTATTCGAACCTCATAAATTATGCGATATGGAAAAGCAGCTACAAAATTTTTTATAAGGTGTTCTCCAATATTTTATACTACAAAAGACCTTGGTCAATGATCACCACTATCCCCCACTGTATTTGCTACATACATTGATTCTTTTTTGAGAGCAATCAATGATAATTGACCTAAGCCTTGGAAGAGAAATAGATATATTGGCTTTTGTTGATGTAATATTAATTCTCAGAGGAATAACTAATATTCTTATTATTGAAGCATGCCTAAAAAAAATTTCTCCAACAACTATATCAATAGTATGAGAGAACAAAATTTCAGCATGATAGGTAATATCAAGAAGAAAAATCTCACCAAAGTTCATACCAGTTCCAAACAAATTTTTAGATATTCCGGTATGTGTCTCTGACAAAAGCCAATTTAATAATGAACAAATTAATCATCAAACGTTCTCAACTATGCTGTTATCTTTTAGTTCCATTAAGTGCCATCTAAGAACAAGAAAAAAAAATTTCCATGCTTAAAGATCTGTTAATATTCTATGCATCATGGACTTGTATAAATAATATATCAAGATCTAAACCACTATCATACAACACATTATTAATGCCAATAAAAAAAGGTCTTTAATAGGTTAATATTAAGTTGTTTAATCAATTTTTAAAAGCTAAGTCATTCAGAAAAATATTCCAATTATCAGCCATTTGAGTTTTAAAACTGAGAAAAAATATCATATTTGGTGAGATGAGGACTAGCCTATCTTGATATCAGAGAACAAATGAATAAACATCAAATAAGTTAAATAACATACAATTAGATATCAATAATGGGACAACCCAAAATCTAATTATAGACTCAATTGAAACCCCATCCATCTATAAAAATATGTTCTTAGATGAACCATTGACAACTACTGGCATTAAATTCACTTGTGGTTGTTTTCCAACACCAGGTTCCCTCAACAAATTTTATAGAGACTTTTGACACAATGTGTCAGTAATGCAAAGAAAAAGAAACTTTCTTACATATTAATGATTATTGACTTTTCTTCAATAACAGTAGATCAAACCTAATACTCTCCAAAAATTTACTAAGCATGATTATACCACCAAGCCTCATAAATGATGACAAAAGCCATTAAGAACTGCATTATAACTGATAAGATTCATATGGATAGTGAGATGCAAAACAATATTTCAAAACAAAAAGTTTTATTCTATTCAAATTTCCACAAATATTGGAATAAATATTTTTTTAGAGATCTTAAATATATACCAAAAAAATTTAAATGTGATCACAGAGAATTTCTAATATTTGGGATCCATTATTAATAGAACTATTTGCTTATAAAATAAAACAATCATAAGACATGAAGAAAAACAATGATCAAAAAACAAAATATATTAAGAGATTATTTAATGTAACATGTTAAATCAAGAGTTCCTAAACCTTTTTCGGCTACAGACCCCTTTCCATCGATTCCCTAGTTATTTATTTTACTTACTCAAATTAATAAATTTGGACAGTAGTCAATATTAAATATTTCATTAGGTATTAAACTTTTCATTTTAATTACTTATAATTGATGAATGAAAAAGATAAAAGGACTATAGAATATGGCATTATCTTATGCAATATTTAATATCAAAACCTGCACTAATGAAAATTATGCAAAAAAGCAGGTTTTTTTTTTCAATTTTTGATATTTATGAAATAAATATGTAAATTCAAAATAAGTATAAATCTTGAAATCACTTTATTAACCATAAAAATGAAGTGAAATAATCAACATATTCTGACAGAATTAAACATCAACAAAATTACAACAACTAAAGATTTTAATTAGAATTATAAAAATAAGAATACCAAATAAATTAGCTTGGAAAACTAAATTTAATGAGATGGATGCACCTGGTGATCTGTCAACAATTTATCTATGTCCAGTTTTAAATTAGTGAATTTCATTTTCAAATCAGTGATATGCAGTTTATGTCTGTTCTAAAGTAAGTTTAAAACTATACTGAAGCCTCTCTCTACCAGAAACAAATGATGGAAGTGCCAGCAAATACTTTTGTACAACAGTTCATAGAACCAGGTACAGAAATGGAATATCTTGTTGCAGCCAAAACTTTTGATAACCTTGTTTAAATTGTACCTTGATATCCTCATTTGTGCTGATGGTTATCAGCTCATCTTGCAAAAATATATTTCATTCTGCACTAGTAGTATATTGGTTTATTATCCAGTCCAATACTTCCAATGATAGAATATCTTTGAACCTAGTTTTGAAATCTAAGTGAAGAGCCTCCAACTGATTGATGTACAGTAAGATGTTTTCTTCCTGAATTATGCCTATCTTAAATACATTGGGGAACTGGGAAAGATCAGATCTTGCAATATTTTGCTTAAAAACAATAATCTGGCAACAAAAGCTGATATGACTGATTTTACTTTGATAAGATTCAAATTGTCTCCTGCAATTGTAAATTAACATCATTAAATTTGCCAAATAAATCAGTTAAATAAGCAATATCTGTTATACTCTTAAGTAAATTTGCTTTTAAACAGGAATCCAAATCTTTCAAAAATTCTAAAACAGATTAAAAAGTGCAAAAAATCTCACCAAACATAAACCTTTTGAAAGCCATCAGACTTTGGTATGGAAAACCATTCAATAGAAATCTTTGTCACTTTTTTCACATAATTGAGCAAACGGTCTAGTGTTCAAAGCATTACTTCGAATTTTGTTCACAGCTATTATAACAAACTGAAGTGATTGATGTAATTTGTTGCTATGGTTTTTGGCTATTAAATGTTGCCTATGGATTAGGCAGTAAATGGCAAGCACTTCAGGTACGTGTGTTTCAGATAAAATTATGAAATTGTGATAATGACCAACCATAACTGGTGCTCCATCTATCACAATAGATATTATATTTGTAAGTGTACTAACATTTTACCTGAAAAATAGCTCCATTAGTTAAAAAACTGATTCACTACTGGTATCAGTTTCTAAAATTCCAGCAAAAAGCAGCCCTTTATGCACTTCTTGATCTTGAATAAAGCAAGCATTCACCACCAACAAGACTTCATTACTGAGTAATGTTGAGTCTTCCAATTGGAGGGAAAAACATTTTTTGCAAATGATTACACAAACAGATTTCCATGTCATGTTTTATTTCATTGACACATCTTTGAACTGTGTTATTTTTCAAAGGAATTCTTTTTATAATATCTTGTGCAGGTTTGTGGAGTACAGTGTTCTATACCTCCATGATATCTGGTGGAATCAGTTTCTCTTCTATGAGGTGTGGCTTACCAGACTTTATGATGAGTAAGGATATATTGTACAATGTCCTTAATCCATCATCATTTTGCTTTGATGATGAAACGAACACATTGTCTATTGTGGTTCTCTTCAGAATTTTATTTTTAAGGAATTGAAAGTATAACAAATCTATTTCTTTTTTGTCAGAGTGAATTCTGTTGAAGTGATCTGCTACTTTTGATGGTTTAATAGCATCATTGCTAAAGACTTTTTTGCATATGAGGCACATTAATAAATGTTTTTTGATAATGACAAGATAAATCCTAGCTTCAAATAATCCAAGCTGTATTGTGTGCATTTCTTTTTGGGTTGTCATATTATCATCATAAAAAAAAAGTTTTATTAACAAACAATTTTGACAGCCTCTATAATAAAAAAAACAATAAAGTTTGTATGTGTTCACTTGAAAGAAGATTTTTGTTCAAACTCTAACAAATAAACTGTGTCCTCCGATTTTCTTTTTTGTAGTACTGCTCCTCAATAAATAATTATATTCAAAGTTCAAATCACAAATAAGTTCATGCCACATTAAATGAACTAATTTATAGTATTTTATGAAAACCTGATAGATTCTGCTACTATCAAATATCATCTTGTCCGACCATGAGCAAGTGCAGAAATGCAACGGTTTTTTATGTCTGCACATGCTTTGATACATTTGATAAAACAATGCACAGACATGTGTGTGCTACAGATATTTCCATGCATTCTTACATGTGACTCTTAATGACATATTTTACTTTTTTGTTTGCAATTTTGGTATGTAAAGTGTTTTTATGAAAAAAGTGTTTTTGTATTATTTAACTTTTTAATTAGAAACCTATTGGTATCATAAATATTTTGAAGTAATAATCAAATAGAAGTAGTAAGGAGGTCTATTTTTGCTGTCATTGACCCCCCCTCCCCAAATTTTTTTACTGAAATTATCAACCCCTAAAAAGTTCAAATAGACTCCGGGAGTCGATAGTGACCACTTTGAAAACTCTTGTATTAAATGATATATAATGTCTGACATATAATATAATGTTATATAAAGTATATAATGAAATAACTGTTTTCAAATTTAAAAAATAGCTCAGTTCATTAGAGCTTTGCCTTAAAATTCAATATTCAAGACTCTAAAGGTATAAGTTTGACTCCTATGCAATATTATCACTGGTCAGGCCAGCAACACCTGAAGAAGAATGGAAAATTCTAATACTTGTGAAACATTGTGTAATTATTAACCAGTGTAGTCTATTTGTGTGTTATTACTAACAAGTTGTTAGTATTTGAAATTTTAAATGAAGTTTAAAATTTTCTATACATTCAACATCTATTGATAGATGATGGAAATAGTCCAACACATTATCACAGTCTTAAAATATTTTTTTCATAAAATTTACATAATTTACTAGTTATTACACTTTTGTTGACTTTCTTATCAATCAAGAGTTTATTATAAAATGAAGTTAGGTTTTTCATGGAGAAGAAGACAATTTTCAGAATGGTTTGCATAAAGGTTTCATTTCACATGACTATCATTTATTCACTTAGACAATATACATTCATCCACCTAATTTTTTAAAAATGTAATCTGATTTTTAATAAATACATTAACGTCCCTTAAATTTATTACATATTTTGATATTGAATTTAAATTTAATTAAAGTTTTTTAATAAAATGAATCTTTAATTTTGCTTTGATTATATATCCATGTTTAAAAAGGTTAATTTATAATAAGTGACCACAATACCAGATATTTGTACATTGATATCAAGTTAGTTGCCATCATAATAGTGATAAATGCCATCATAAATCAGGCACCTGTTGTATTTTCATGAATTGTTAATATTTCTCAAGAAACCAATAAAAGAGGTTATTCCACAAATACATATGTATTGCAGAGAGCTTTATTCATTTTTTCATATATTATGGCAATCATAGTAAAAAATGCAATTTATCCAATGATTTAAGATGACATCTTGGGAATATTTATTTTTACATTTTAATTTTAAATTTATATATTTTGTATTTAAAAAAATATACCATCAAGATAAATAAAAATCTTAATATTTGTATGAAAATTCATTAGAAGTAATAGAATTTTGCATTATTAATTCCAAATATCTATCTGAAATGACTATGATTTGGGTTTGAATTAACACCAAAATAAACTTGAAATTTTTTTCAATTGGCTCAAGTTTTTTAACAAATAGATGGTTCATAGCCAGTCCAGCTAAGTATTATTTTGTAAAAGAGTATGTAAATTTTTTAGTTAAAGAATAAAAAATTAAAAAAAAACCAAACAATCTTCAATTGGTGATAATTATGGCCAGATGAGTATTACCTTCTTCACTTTTCCTTTATGAAAAACTATTGGAGATGCCTTTGTTTTGCAGTGAAGTATTTAAGGGCTGTTTTACTTTTTATTTTCCCATACATATTGTAATGGTAAATTTTCCCTGTATGGCTTTTTATATAACAAATATGACAGTAGAAAGGTTTAAACCTGGAATATGTACAATCAGATATATATATAAGAGTAATAATGCTCAAGACTAAATGGGTCTGTAAGTAATCATTAAAAGTCAATCAACATTTAGACAATCCCAATATCATTAACAATCAACAATTTATTGATAAAAGGAGGTTGCCTTGACAACAATTTGAAATTGTTGTTGATTGTTAATGATATTGGGATTTACTAAGTGTTGACTGGTTTTTAATAATATGTACATAATGAGATGTTCAATGTATGTACTGCAAACCTTGGTTCAAATAAATAATAAAATTGAATGGTTAACAAAATTTAAATAAAAATTTAATTCAAATATATAATAATATTAACCAATGTGATGATTTGTAATTTAAAAATATAAGTACTTCCAAAAATATTTTATTTGTTTTTCTGTTTCAATAAATAAAATAAAAAAAACTCAAAGATGCCAAATTTCTAAAAAAAAAAGTTTACTCTTGGAATACTTTTAAAGGAATGATCATCATCGATTATTACCACCATTTCAGCATGTCCCCCAGCAGTTTGCATCATTTCTCAGGACCGTGGTTATTAACTCGCATTAAGTGTGTAAAAAAATATATATTTGGATTGAGTTACAAACACAAACTAAATGGATTAATAAATAATAAAAAAATTTAACAATTTATTAATATGAATAAATAAAACTGTTGAATATATACTTGCAACTATTAACAACACATACATAAAAATATTATTGTAACAAAAGATATTTTAAAACTATGATTGAAGTTTAATACCTTATGGTATTTATAATGATGTACTATGTTAAATATTGAATCAGTCACTGATCATGGTTTTTTCAGGTACCATTCTTTTAATATTTTACTGTTGTCTTCCTTGGTTTTTCTGATGATGATTTTCTCCATGAACACTGGTAACATTAAATACAGCAGCACTGGTGATGTTCAATGAGATATACTATCTTTAGGTCTTGAGTAATTTATATGGCACTATCCATTTATTTCTTCATGACATTATAGAGGCATTGCAAGAGCTGGTTTTTCAAACATCACTGCTAAATTCTGGATTCAACTGCATTTTCTAGGCATTTTGATTAGTTTGGCTTTTGGTTATCTGGTCATATATGGTAGAGGATTCCTTCTAAATATGGCAGTATTGACAAATGCTTTAACAACAATTAGTAAAATACAGCTTGCAGTGGAATAAATTTTAATCAATGGTTGTTTCTCTTTTTCCCATGGATCATGGCAACATGGCTTCAATAATGGACTGCATTCTAAAGCAAAGCAATATGGAATGAACTGATGTGCTCATAGAATTAGAATGATAGTAATAAGAATGTCTATTTTCTTGTTTCTGACCTATTTATATGTATTTCATGTTGTTCAAACAACATGGTTTACATTACCAGATAAGGAAAATATGATCTTTTGCATTATTACAAAATATATTTTTTGAAAAACACTCTTTTTATTCTTTCCAAAACATGTGGATACAAATTTTAGTACATTATATTCTGATTTTTGTATATTATATATATATATATATACGAAACAAAAGAAGGAAAAAAGGTTTCTTTTATTTCTTTATTTATATTTCACAACATAGGAATAAAAAAAAATTCACTGCCAACTTTAAATTTTTAATTATAACTTTTAAAATATTATCAATTCCAAAATTTTAAAATTAGATTTAGCTTTGCCATCCAGTTTTACTATGAAATGTGATAAATTTTATTTAAAACTCAGTTCAGGAAAGGCTAACTAGAACAGGCTCAAATTTAATTGAAAAACAAACAAACCCAGCTATACAATTTTTTAGAGTATCAAAAACATTTATCCTTTACAGTATTTTTACAATTCTTTGTTTTTTTACATATTACAAAATAATACTTAATAGCTTTTTATAATATAGATAAATTAATTGTTTTTTTAACTTTGAGGTAGTTCCATTTTTATTTTTCAACTAACATGCACCTATATGCACACACTCAAATGGCAGTTTGTATATTTATTAGTCAGTTCCCATGAGTATTTATTAACACATTTGTTTTTTTTCTGCATTGCTATAGTATAAAAAATCATGGCTACATTGGATTTATAGCTACAAATCCATTTATCCTTGATATCCAACAGTTATTTTTACTTATATAAGTGCATTTTTCATATTAATTCAATCCTACGACAAACATCTATAAGCCCAGAAGTCAGAGCAATATCTCTCCGACACATGAGGCATTTTTTTGAAATGATCAGTTCACATCATTTTTTCAAGTGAATAAGACATATATAACTCATATTATAATTTTTTAAAGTACATACTTCATTTTTTTTAGATATACTTAACTTTATATATGTCAAAGGTCTATTTTATTACAATATCCTGAAATATATGATCAAAGACATGTGAAAAGGATAAATGATCACCAAAATGCACATATCATACTGACCCAACACTTATCAGTTGGCCCAGATCACAATTTCTTACATACATCTTCATCATTTGTTCAGTATATATACATATAGCAATTTACTATAGTTTAATTGACAAAGTTCAAATTTTCTGTGCTCACAACTTTGATACTGATCACTTTATAGAAATATATTAATAACTTTTACTAATCATTCATTAAACTAGAGATTACCTGTAGCCCAAATATACTCTTCAATTCTCAGTTAATTAATAATGTGTGTGGTCTTATTGTATACAGGTGTGTAATAATGTTAACATTATTTAGCTATACACTCTATATAAATTTTCCAAAGTTCTAAGCAACAATAATTGATAAAAAATATCAACTAACTTTTTGTTAGAAACAGGTTTCTGTTGACCAAACCTGACATCATCAGTAGCTTGGAAAATCCATTAAAAATTCCAATAAACATAGCCACCCAATCTATATTAACTAAGTTCCCTGATTGAACATGATTTTAAAGTTTGTATGCAAATTTAGTACCAATTTAACTAAAAGACTTTTTAGTATTGGCTTAATATTATTAAACAAAGCCAAGCTTTTAAATAATTTTCTTCTAACTTATCTTTTAAAGTAGATATTTAAATATAATAATTAATTACTTCAGTTCCACATAAGTATGTAATAAAGCTAACATTACTAACTTATGCTATTTATAAAAAATTTCCAATGTTTCAAATGGCAATATTTGATTGAAAAAATCAACTAACTTATATTTATAAAATATCTTACTATATATATATATCATTGAAAATCCGATGATGGAACACTCACAGCCTTTTTGATGCCAATATTATTGTCACCCATGTTGACATCAAACCACTCTAACCCTGACATGTAGGACCTTAATATGTTTATTTAAATACACAGAAGAGGGATGGGCAGAATACAAGCTGAATATTTAATATTTAGATATATATATATATTAAGGTCTTGTGTTGTAATGAAGCATATATACCTCCAGGCATAAAATTTGGATTTGAATCTGGGACAAGTAAACTTGAAATTATTTTAAAAAGATTTCGAAATTTTCTTTCAAGAAGATATTCCAAAATCAACGCAGAACGGCAAATTACAAGTTGAACTATTATCAAGGCTAGAACAAGGATGAATCACCCAAAGCATACCACTCAACAGATGGAAAGCCAAATGAGTGCTGCTTTACACATTGTTTTCTTTTTTTATAACAGACTGGTAGACAGGCATTGCCCCGCAACAGGTTATTTAAATCTTACTTATTTAGATTATTATATTCTTCGAAATAATCTTGAATTACTGCAGTTTATTTCTTAAGCCTCATGGTTTTCTTTTCCGTTTATAAATGTCTTAAGTTTAATTTACAAAAGAAAACCAAAACATATTATTAATTAAAAAAATCTCTTTCTTCTTTATTCAGACTTGCATTTTATTCCTTTATTATTTTTGTTTACTTTGTTCATTTAATTTTCATAGTTTTCATCAACCATCAATTATTATTTTTTATCTTCCTTTTAATTTTTTTTTCTTATCTGAAATATTTTTAATTGGATAGCATAATTAAGAAGAAAACGCAAAAACATTTTTCTAAATTTTAAAATAAACCTTCATTTGCATTTAATGATCAATTAAAATAAGATTCATTGTAACAGCTTTATATTTATATGTAGTGAGCGTGATTTGACTACATATACGTATTACACAGAGATTTTCATAAACACTATAGTCATATATTTTTAAAACGAGAATTAAAATAAAGCGATTTGCAACGAGTATTGATTTTCCATCTAAAATGCAAGTAAAAAATTTAAAATTTATAAAAAGACGTACACACATGTATAAATAAAAAATGTGTACAGTATTTTGGTTTTATAGTAGCTTGTTCTTAGTCAACCCAGTTAATCATTGGTTGGTAAATGGGTAACAAGAAAGTTTTACCTAGAGAATAAAAGAAACTGCTCAAACTCTCACCAACCAGTGCAGTGCGTGTTTTTTTTTTCATTTTTATAATAAAATAATAAAATAGTTTATTGCTTTGAGGTTTGTACCAAGTACGAGTACCAGAAATGGCTGAGCTTGGCCGTAATCCATGAGGTTCCACCACTACACCAACCCATGCAAGCCACTATTATTATATGATATCAAATCGACAGACAGCTCATGAAGCTCATTTGAGTAATGATTCTTCATAATGGATTATCATGGAATTGTTTGGGCTGCTCAAAGGCATATTGATTATTGATGATAACATGCCTAAGTCCCTCATTATTGGGCAGTGTGAGGCAGTGTGTTAAATATCACAGGCACTGAATTACTCTATGCACTAAAATGAAACAAAATATTTGTTAAAAATATATATTAGTAGAAAAAAATACATCAATAACATTTTAAACAAAAGTATTGATTGGGGGAAGAACTTTTTAATGTAAAGAATAACTTCTTTTTTCTTATATCATTGTTTTCTTCAGACAACCATTTTAAATATATACTGTTGAATAATTCTGAAAGTCACAGATTTAAGATTTGCCTCAAATGACAAAATCAAATGGCCTGACTTCATTTACTATCTTACTTCTGATAATTATATATTTTTTTCTAATACCTTAGATCATTTCATAATGACATGATCAGATAAGAAATTTTTATGTAGTCATTTGTGTTTCAGATGGCAATTCAGAATTAATGTAACCAATCACTTGTTTTTTTTATTTTGTTGCCATTCATAAAATTTTCAAAAGTATTCACCAACACCCCAGCCAAAATGCACTGTATGGTTTGAAGTAAGACTGGCAGACTCTAGGTAAGGTCCATGAATAACAGCTCAGATCTGTCCTTCCAATGTTCACATTTTTTATGAACTCCTAAGCAATAAATAATTAATTAATTTTCATATTTTTAATTTGAAAGAAATGTTTCATTTACAATTTATTTCCAGGTTGGAGGTATGTTATGACAACAGTATTGAACAGTTATTTTATCAAAAGCATGCTATGCAGTAATAAAGCAGACTATTTTTAAAAAACTACTTTTTGGTGGATATTTTCATTAATAGTTATGTAATAAAATTATTAATAAGATATAAAATTCTTTTCATTTATTATTTTTTCTATTGCAATCTCTTCTCTGATCAGTAAACACAGTAGAGTCACACCCATTATATTTGCATCCAAGGTCTCTAGTAGATAGCAAAAATTAGCAGACAGTAATTTACACTTTGTTTACAGTATGTATTGTAACAGTAAAATAAACAAAATAGTTTTCTTCATGCACAATGTTGGGTAACCAACATATATTAACTCAGGTAGCATGGTTTTGTTGGTCCCATAATTTGGTGACCAAAATGTAACAATAAATATTATTAACATTACTATTATAAATTGCCTAATACATCATTAGTGGCCCCAAATACTTCTGTCCATCACATGTAAATGATTTTATTCATGCCTTATATTATATAACCAAAGTATAACTTATATATCTACGTGATGCAAAATATTAATTAAGGGTTTATTCCTTACTGTACAATATTATTATTAAGCCACACATTGGATTATCTATAAATGTAATGATAAAAGATGAGAAAATCAAACTCAATTTATGTGTATTTGTACCTAAATGTATATGCTATCTCAACTAATTGCTTTTAGTAATGTAAATCCAATATATAAAGATATATGTGGATATATAAATAATGATTATAAGATAGATTATATATACATATATAATGTAAAATTATATATATTCATGTATATTTGTATGGTGCTTGTTATAGTTCTGAAGAAGATTTCTGGAATTGTGTTTATTATAGTTCTGAAGAAGATTGCTGGGGCAATTGAAAATATCAGTCGGTTGTAATTATATGAAGCATTATAAAAGTAATAAAGAATGTAAATAATATTAATATTATATGTAAATAAGATTATAAGTTTATAATATTTTGCCCACAAAATAAACTTAAATAAATCAGAGTTATTAAAGTTCACATACATTTATATTGTAACTCTTAATTTACATATTTACTAAATTAAACATTAATTGATTTTCAAATTAAGAATTAGGTATCTAATATTTAAAATCAAATATAGTATATATACTTAGGTATCTAATATTTAAAATCAAATATAGTATATATACTTAAGCTAATTGTAATTAAAGGGTATTTGAACACAGACTTTCAAGCTCACATCAGTCATTCACTCTATCTTATATACCTGATACACATGACCATATAATATGAAAAAGATAAATGATCTCCAATATCCATATTTCGTGCTGAGGAAGCACTTATCAGTTGACTTGGATCATCATCTCCCACACATGTATGTAATCAATGTTAGGTTTATATTAAATAGCAAATCTACAAACTTTAAGGGACAGGTTTCAATTCTCTCCACTCTCCAAGACTCTTCTTGAAAGTCTGTGTTCAAATCCCCTTTAATTAGAATTGCTTTCTGTAACTTAATTCCTATATAAATTGAGGAATAGGTGATCTATCATTTAATAGATATGTAACTTGAGGAACAGATGAATCAATTCCTTATAAAAGAGAATCACATGATGCACTTATTAATATTAATATACAAATTTATTAATGTCATAAGATAAAGAAATACAATCACAAATTTAAAAATCCACTATATTACAATGCATTTTGAATCCATTGCAATTTATAAAATTTCTATCTGCCTTTAAATAATATCCTGATATACTTTTACAATCACAATAACTGATTAGTAACATATTATCTTTTACATTAACATTCAGACATAAATTTACCATAAATGTAAGTATTTTTTTTAAATTATATATCTTTTTAGTTCAAGTACAGATTTTCTATAAAATGAATTATATATGTTCAAAAAAATATTTTCAATTAAATACATCCTTTAGATTATTTTACTAAATGTATTTATATCGATTAATTTAAGTCTTAATACTTGATCTAATTATTAACTTAGTATTGAATAATATTGATAAGTAAATTATGCTGTTATTTGCCTGAAGGTTTGTGATGATGGTATATTAGATGTGATAATATGTTGGACTATTTCCATTATCTATCAGTAAATGATGAATGTATAAACAAATTGAACTTTATTTAAACTTTTCAAGTATAAACAATTTGTTAGTAATAACAAACAAATCGATAACACAGGTTAGTAATTACACATTGTTTCCGAATAGCATTATTCTCCACACTTCTTCAAATATTTTTAGCCTGACCAGTGATGGTATTTGCATAGGAGTCAAACTCACACCTTTATATTCTCAAATATCAAATTTAAGGCAAACTCTGTGAACTATTCTGTCAAAGGTAACAGATAGTAGAAATGTCATATATTTATATATGAAAGTTAGTTCAAATTCTCCTGAGTACTTCAATTTTTTTTTAATGAGGCTAATTAGTTTTTGTTCTCATTCTGATTGCATTGTGAATTTAATTGAGAGAGATATGTTGTTGGTATACATTCAGAATGAGTGTAATTGCACCTCACGATGTATCACTAACCATAGTGAAGCCACACTTTACATGGACATAGAGTAATACTTATGGCTGTAGTTTCAAGTTCTTCCATGTAAATGTTGATCAGCAAGGGTTGAAAACACAAATATAAATATTAATCCATGTCTGCCTAAAGTGTGGCTTCACTATACTAATAATACATTTTTGATATGGCTGCATTGTGATGTACAATTACAGTCATTCTGGATTGAAACAGTAAGATTCGTATTCGAATCTTAAGTTTCACCTTTTTCTGTCGTCTCTCACTGACCGGTCTATCCCGCCCAAATTTAAACTTTTTGGTATCGAATTGTGTGTGTAGCAATATTAAAAATGTATAAATATAAGTAGAATTCAGCATAAACATGCACACATTTCGATCTCAAATTAAAGGCAATAAATAGGGATAAAATAATATAATTTAGATTTCTTTTAGTTATATAATTTTGTATAATTTTAATCATTTATTTTGGATTATAAAGTTCGTATTTATTGCTTTGTTTAAATTTCGTTTAATAATAATTCTAAAAAAAAATCTGATGTAATATTTAATTAAAAGTTAAAATGATCTTATGTTCCCTTTTTGTCTTTGAAATTTAAAAGCATCGGTCAGTGATAGATAATAGATTAATTAAAGAAAAATTCCCCAAAATGTAATTAGTAAATGTAAAATGTAAACAATAGAACGGCAGCTTTCTTTAATTAAAACCAACAAAATGCGTTGATTATCCTCAGGGCAGATTAAGTAGAACCTAAAAATACCTTAACAAAAATGTGAAAGATCAAGATAAAAAAAGAGGCCATCTTAGACTTGCTGGAGACATTCACTTAAACTTTAGCTTTGCTCTCGATCACTGAGAGTCTCCAAAAATATATAAAAATAATTTGTTCCTGCCAAGGTATGACCGAGTAAAGCACCTAGATTATTCTCCATCGGGAGATGGCCTATCGGATGCCGAACTTTTCATTGCCCATCATAAATTCACCATGAAGATCTGCTGCCTGAAATAAATGAGAAAGCTGCTGCTGCTGTGAAAGTAAATGACAATATCTAAATACAAGAAAGAATTGCCACTTGTGAACTTTTTGCTGCTAAACTAATGGAATCAGAAAACTTCTTATAAAACAGGTACCTGTCTGTGTTCAAACTCTAGAGTACTCTAATAACATGCTATAGCTCTTCTTCATATTACTTATCAAAATTGTAAAATGTAAAAACTACCATTTGTATAACTAAATTGAATAATTAACTTAATGTGTAAATTTCTCTAATAATCTAGCTTACCTCATTCTATCTTTCTTGGGTGCGTATTTCTAAAATCTACATTTTATCTATATTTATTATTTAATTATTGCATGCTAATTTTATAATGTTCAAAGTTTAAATCTATGATCACTTGAAATAGTGAATGCGTATCATATTTCATTAACATTACTTTCATAAATAATTTAATTTTCATGTAAACCGACACGCATTCAATGCTTCATTTATTGTAATGCAGGGGTCTACAACTTCGCAAATGGCTGGCATATTACTTGTAATCATTCCCAGTTTAGATATGTTTTGTATATATTAAATCTTAATGAATAATTCCATCAAATTACATTTCTTTGAGAGTCGCCAACGTTCTTCAATAAATGTTGATAGTGTAGGGCCGAGTTAGAAATCTATTTAAATCTTATCATAATCATTTATACATTATACATGTGTTACATTTTAGAGATGCGATGACCCATTCCGCCGTGAAATTTCTGGATTCTTCAGGGTTGAAATTAACCCCAGTCGTCCTACACAAGCGGACATAATAGGACTTGATGACGTCATGCAGCCAGCAAGAAAACTGCGACACAGACCGCTTGTCCCTGGTTATGCTTATGTGACACCTTACTTCATCGGGCCAATGGCAGAGACCAGCCCGACATTCTTATAAACCCATTCACGGCATTGCAGTTTCGATATATTGCCATTCCATATCACCTTTCTAAAGCGTACCACGTGTTCCTTTACTTAATTTTATTATTCTATATATCACTCTGCCTCAGCTTTATCTTCATAAGCCACTCTCAAATAAAGGTTTGCCCTTAGTGATAAATAAATATTTTAATTAAATAAATATATGTCTGCAGCTACTTTTAAATCTTACTTTAGAGTCCTGCATTGCAAAGGTATAAATCCCTCCAGGAATGCATTAGAAATACTTACTCAAGAATTTTAGGTAGCTAGATTATGCCTTCAAATAAGTGAATTCCTTTTGTAAACATTACAGTATCGGAAATACCGCTACTGAAGTCCTCAATATAAAATAATGTCTAAATAAATAAATGTATTCTTTAAAATATAATCATGTCGCAAATCCCGCTACTGAAGCTTTGAATCCACAAAATATTATTAGTAAATGATTGTTTTATTAAAATGTATTAATAAATAATTTTAAACTATACGTCTGCAGTTACGTTTCATTTATTTGATACCCATTCTATATAATATTTCCTCGATTATGTAAATATGAATGTTTAATTAATATTAGTTTGATTATTGGCTAACTCGAAAATAAAATCATGAATCTCTTGCATATCCCTGACCACCGTGCCTAAAGAAATATTTACTAATGTCGCATCAGATGCATTGTTTCGTGGATTGTATTGTGGAACCGATAAACTATGTTCAAACTCAGTACCACGGGTGGCTTCGCTACCTCGATGGTGCTGCTGTTCTGTGTGGTGGTTGAGTTCTGCACTATGTTTATGAGTCACACATTTTTTGACTGTTACATAGTAAAAATTTTTTTAGCGTTTGGTGCTTTCCAACATGGAGCTTTTGATACAAAAAACCCATATATACCCAGAGCAAAATATAATGCATATAAATTTCTTTTAGTGTTCGTTACTCGAGTTAGCTAATTATTCTATATATATACGATTTTGTTTTGATAAAAATAATGAAAAAAAAAATCGAGTGAAATAATGTGGGTCGAGTGAATGAAAGGACAGCAGGTGTAATAACAAATTTAAGGAAAGCAGGGATGTGTGTGTAAGTTAAGAAGGAACGAAAATACTCGGATCTAATGAAATATTTTTTTTATATATATATGTCAAAAAAAAAAAAGTAATCAGTCACTAAATGAGAAAGCATGTAGCATTGAATAATTTATTAAAACACCATTATATATATAGCATAGACAGCAGAAGCTTGTTATATATGTTAATAGTAAATATTTTGTTAAAGTACAAATATATGTATCATAGACAGCAGTGGCTTATTATACGCGTTACCAGTAGTTCGCTATAATATATATGTTAAATAGGTTAAATGCAGCAATATAGAGATAGAGCAATGTAGAGTAGGTGAGGGCAGCGAAAGAGTGTTATAGGGCCAACATACCGGTGGGGAGTAGTCAAATGCTAGTAGTATAAAATAAATAAATAATATTAAGAAAAATGGA
This sequence comes from Epiperipatus broadwayi, assembly GCA_028023455.1. Classification (NCBI taxonomy): domain Eukaryota; kingdom Metazoa; phylum Onychophora; class Udeonychophora; order Euonychophora; family Peripatidae; genus Epiperipatus; species Epiperipatus broadwayi. The sequence goes on along the minus strand of JAQFVV010000496.1, from coordinate 88,805 downwards.
AGCAGAAAATGACAGTATAGCATCAATGAACTTCAGTCTAAGGTTACTTGAAATATTTAGACAGAGTAAAGAAGAATGGAGGAAAATACGTGAGGAAGCGAGAAGAAGATATGAAGAACCAAAAACGAGACAGAAAGAGGAGGAGATAAGAGTTAGGGAACATCAGAAAATTAATAGGGATATGTTGATATATCTTGAAATGATCAAAGAACATTATGGAATATCCCCAGTTAGTGAAAAGGAAGAAGAAATTAAAGATATGGAAAAGGAAAGGGAATTAGAAATACTTGAAAAACCTATGATAAGAGATGAGCAAATAGACCTTATTCCAATAGATGAAGGCCCACAAGAACCGTTGAGTGAAAGCAGTAAAAAGGAGACAAGCATGGACGGGGACAAAAGAATAGGACCAAAAGTCATGGAAGAAAACATGAAAACGGACAGTGGATACCAAAGCCACTTAACAAAGATGGGCCATGTTAAAATATTTAGAGTGGAAATAAGGGAAAAACCTCAAACCTACCTAGAGAGCTTACAGAAGTTCTTAAAATTTCAGAAAGGGCCAGATGTGCAGATAGCTATAGCTAGTTACCATCTGCAGGGATCTGCCAAAAACTGGTGGAATATGGGGAAGTGAAAATTTAGAACGATCCAGCGTAGCATGCCACTAACCATCCAACCATTAATGACAGGCATTCAAGTAAAAGATATAGGAGAAATGATTGAATTTCCTACTACTGTGGATTTGAACCATTGTGCCAAAGAGCCACCTGGCAGAGGACAAAAATTAGAAAACCCAAGGCCGCAGTCATCGATGATGAGAGATCGGTATTATCCACCTGACCTGGGGTTGTAAAAATATTAGACTCTTAGGACGGATTAAACGTATATGAGAATATTAAAATGAACTTGATATAATGAATTTGGTTGAATGGAATGTACTTTAGTCAAATAGGGTTTTAGATAGAAATTTTGTTATATATATTATTGTTTTAATTACTATTACTCTCAAAATTTTTTTTTATATTATACTAACTAATCCTATTCTAAGAATTTTTTATATATATATACATTCAGTTTAACTAATTATTACTATGATTTTAACCAGACACGGCCAAATTAGGCCATTTTGATTAAACTATAAATTCTAGACCCGGGTATATAAATTGTTCGTTGCTTCATGTAATCTCTGCTTTCTATATTTCAATATATCTGTAAAAAAAAATAATAATAATTTTTTCGTATTTAAATTATTTAATGTAAAATTTTTTTTTTCTTGCCTCCTTTGTCCTTCCTTAATTGTTCTCAGGAAGTACGAGGAAATGAAACAGTAAGATTCGTATTCGAATCTTAAGTTTCACCTTTTTCTGTCATCTCTCACTGACCGGTTGATCCCGCCCAAATTTAAACTTTTTGGTATCAAATTGTGTGTGTAGCAATATTAAAAATGTATAAATATAAGTAGAATTCAGCATAAACATGCACACATTTCGATCTCAAATTAAAGGCAATAAATAGGGATAAAATAATATAATTTAGATTTCTTTTAGTTATATAATTTTGTATAATTTTAATCATTTATTTTGGATTATAAAGTTCGTATTTATTGCTTTGTTTAAATTTCGTTTAATAATAATTCTAAAAAAAAAATCTGATGTAATATTTAATTAAAAGTTAAAATGATCTTATGTTCCCTTTTTGTCTTTGAAATTTAAAAGCATCGGTCAGTGATAGATAATAGATTAATTAAAGAAAAATTCCCCAAAATGTAATTAGTAAATGTAAAATGTAAACAATAGAACAGCAGCTTTCTTTAATTAAAACCAACAAAATGCATTGATTAGCCTCAGGGCAGATTAAGTAGAACCTAAAAATACCTTAACAAAAATGTGAAAGATCAAGATAAAAAAAGAGGCCATCTTAGACTTGCTGGAGACATTCACTTAAACTTTAGCTTTGCTCTCGGTCACTGAGAGTCTCCTAAAAATAATTTGTTCCTGCCAAGGTATGACCGAGTAAAGCACCTAGATTATTCTCCATCAGATGGCCTATCGGATGCCGAACTTTTCATTGCCCGTCATAAATTCACCATGAAGATCTGCTGCCTGAAATAAATGAGAAAGCTGCTGCTGCTGTGAAAGTAAATGAAATACAAGAAAGAATTGCCACTCGTGAACTTTTTGCTGCTAAACTAATGAAATCAGAAAACTTCTTATAAAACAGGTACCTGTCTGTGTTCAAACTCTATAGTACTCTAATAACATGCTATAGCTCTTCTTCATATTACTTATCTAAATTGTAAAATGTAAAAACTACCATTTGTATAACTAAATTGAATAATTAACTTAATGTGTAAATTTCTCTAATAATCTAGCTTACCGCTTTCTATCTTTCTTGGGTGCGTATTTCTAAAATCTACATTTTATCTATATTTATTATTTAATTATTGCATGCTAATAATTGTCTCAATGTTCAAAGTTTAAATCTATGATCACTTGAAATAGTGAATATGTGTCATATTTCATTAACATTACTTTCATAAATAATTTAATTTTCATGTAAACCGACACACATTCAATGCTTCATTTATTGTAATGCAGGGGTCTACAACTTCGCAAATGGCTGGCATATTAATTGTAATCATTCCCAGTTTAGATATGTTTTGTATATATTAAATCTTAATGAATAATTCCATCAAATTATATTTCTTTGAGAGTCGCCAATGTTCTTCAGTAAATGTTGATAGTGTAGGGCCGAGTTAGAAATCTATTTAAATCTTATCATAATCGTTTATACATTATACATGTGTTACGTTTTAGAGATGCGATGACCCATTCCGCTGTGAAATTTCTGGATTCTTCAGGGTTGAAATTAACCCCAGTCGTCCTACACAAGCGGACATAATGGGTGCTCCCATAGGACTTGATGATGTCATGCAGCCAGCCGGCAAACTGCGACATGGACCGCTTGTCCCTGGTTATGCTTATGTGACACCTTACTTCGTCGGGCCGATGGCAGAGACCAGCCCGACATTCTTATAAACCCATTCGCGGCATTGCAGTTTCGATATATTGTCATTCCATATCGCCTTTCTAAAGTGTACCACATGTTCCTTTACTTAATTTTATTATTCTATATATCACTTCGCCTCAGCATTATCTTCATAAGCCACTCTCAAATAAAGGTTTACCCTTAGTGATAAATAAATATTTTAATTAAATAAATATATGTCCGCCGCTACTCTTAAATCTTACTTTAGAGTCCTGCATTGCAAAGGTATAAATCCCTCCAGGCATGCATTAGAAATACTTACTTGAGAATTTTAGGTAGCTAGATTATGCCTTCAAATAAGTGAATTCCTTTTGTAAACATTACAGTATCGGAAATACCGCTACTGAAGTCCTCAATATAAAATAATGTCTAAATAAATAAATGTATTCTTTAAAATATAATCATGTCACAAATCCCCCTACTGAAGCTTTGAATCCACAAAATATTATTAGTAAATGATTGTTTTATTAAAATGTATTAATAAATAATTTTAAGCTATACATCTGCAGTTATGTTTCATTTATTCGATACCCATTCTATATAATATTTCCTCGATTATGTAAATATGAATGTTTAATTAATATTAGTTTGATTATTGGCTAACTCGAAAATAAAATCATGAATCTCTTGCATATCCCTGACCACTGTGCCTAAAGAAATATTTACTAATGTCGCATCAGATGCATTGTTTCATGGATTGTATTGTGGAACCGATAAACTATGTTCGAACTCAGTACCACAGGTGGCTTCGCTACCTCGATGGTGCTGCTGTTCTGTGTGGTGGTCGAGTTCTGCACTATGTTTACGAGTCACATGTTTTCTGACTGTTACAGGATGCATATCAACAACATATCTCCTTCAATTTACAATGGAATTAGAATAAGAACAAAAATTGACATTCTTAGATGTTCTTGTGACAAGACTCCCTCAGAGCAAGATAAAAACAACAGCAAATAGGAAACCAACCCACACAGTCAAGTTCTTGGCATATGAATCCAATCATACCAAAAGCACTGGACTGTTCATGTCAAAATATCAGTATTGGGAACAAAACTTATATTCTTCTTCAATTCATTCTCTCACCAAAAGCTTTATGAAAACCTCTTGTTCTTTTGAGTTACATTTTCACACACTCCTGACTAATCAATAATTCAAAAGACTGCTTATTTTCTGTCAAACTCTCCACACTGTGTATAAAATTCATGTTCTTGAACCAACTGCAGTGCTATATATTATGCGAAATCTTGCAGCTCATTCTCAACTCATATCTTTTAGCACTCTTGCTTGTACAAAAGAGCTCTGAACAAACCCAAGTATAATTCATTTTTTTGGAAAACCAAAAGTTCACCAGCCATATATTCAAACTGACGTCTGCCACCATCACTTGTATAGAGTGCCATAACTCTAAATGTAAAGTTAAAGAAGTATGGTTGTAGCTAACAACACTAATGCAATAAACTGAAAGAAAGCATGCTTTTTTCTCTTCAAAAAGTGGACTCTCTAACCCACTTTGTATAAATTTAAATATTCATCCCACATATTTTCTATTGTACTCATTCAACTCAATGATTATGAATATGAGGACACATAACTTTTCAAAAATATTTAACCATTAATTTTATTATCTGTAATTAGCTTCACCAATAACTGTGTCTTAGTGCAAATCATTTAAGACATATTAAGAAATCAGTAAGTAATTTTTATATTTTCTATATTATAATCAAGTTTTTTATTACTTAAATCATAACAAATAAAATCAGTAGTGAGCATTATTTAAAAAACTTCCCCCACTCTTCCTATCTAAGAGACGTTTTCACCTATTAAAAAAATTAATGTGTCCTACCACTTTCTTAGAAAATTTAAACAAATGTACAAAATTTCAGCAAGTTATATTGAATTTAAGTCTATTAAATATCAATTTTCAAATGTTTAGAAAATGTTATTAAATTGAAAAAAATCAATTTTTCCAAATCTAAAATATATTTTAAAATTATATTGAATTTAAGTCTATTAAATATCAATTTTCAAATGTTTAGAAAATGTTATTAAATTGAAAAAAATCAATTTTTCCAAATCTAAAATATATTTTAAAATTTTTTTGATAATGCTATTTTAATTTCAGGGGGGGGGAATCTGTTTTAAGGTAGATTAAAAATAATCTTAGACCACATATGGTTGAAATAGAATAATGACATCCATAACTGGAGTTTGAATCAAGGCTGGGTGAACTTTGAAACTTATTTAGATTCCAAACAAGCTTCAAATATTTCTTTTAGATAAATAACTCATAAAAACTTAGGCATCCAGTTGTGATTAGGAATAGGTATCTATCTCTTTTTAGATTAAGATAATAATTTTATGCTATCTGGGTTTGCTAGATAAATGGTGATGTGCTGATCATAAACAAAGATATGATTGTAATATAAAAATTAAAAATGGGAAAAAAACATTATTAATTATGCTTTTTTCATATAATTTTTAATTAAATAAAATTATATAAAATAACATTATACAATACTGATAATCCTATATATTTATTTATAATAATAATAATACATAAAAAAAATTTTGACAAAAATTTTATGTCTTTCTCAATGTAATTGCAATCTATTTGAAATCTTCAATGCACATTACATATGTAGAATATCTATTGTCATTATATAAAATTTATCAAAACTAATAATAAAATTATAATAAAGCAATCCAAACACAAACTTAAAAAAAGTTAAATGTCTCAATATACAACATATTATAGCAGGGATGCCCAACCCGTAGCTCGCAAGTCACATGTGGCTCGCGCAACCGTTTAATGTGGCTCGCATTGCACTCTTCAAGAAAAATTGATAAAATATTTTATGTTCCTTGACGCCACATGCACACACTTTAAAAAATAAACATTTTTACAATACAAACAATAATGATATGCAGTGTCAGGTTTCAGGATTAAATAAAATAATTAAAATATACTTTTCCTGTAATTGTAATTTATATGTATATTACCAAATTTTTAATAAATAAATACAAATAAAATGTATTTACATTTGTTTTCTTTTTAACATATTACACCAGTTTTTTTTTTTTTTAGTTTGTGAATTATGTTTATAAATGTAATATGAAAAATGCAATATATAATTGTGTCTCCCCAATTTTTTTTAAATTCTCAAGTGGCTCGCTTCAAGTTAAAGGTTGGGCATCCCTGTATTATACAATATGTATAAAAAATAGAAACAATGCATACCACTAGCTGAAATCTATATAAAATATTTGAAATGCCCCATAGCTATCTTATTCCAGCCACTCCCCCTTTAAATAGAGAAAGCTTGAATTGTAGCACTACATTAAAAAAGGATTTCTTTTTTAGTACAGAGCTAAAATTTGAGCTTTCTTTATTTAAAGGGAGAGAGTGATTAGAATAAGATAGCTATGGGGCATTTCAAATATTTTCATATGTATAAAAGTACACTATATTGTATAATTTTGCATTCATTTTTAATTGACCAATTAGTAATCAAATTAATTGAGGTTTTATATAAAAAATATTTATACAATTATCTTTATTATGGTTAATATAATTAGTTTCATAAATTTTCATTTTTTCTATTAAATTCTTTACAGTAATAAGTGACCATTACTACAGTGTGGATAAAAAATGTACATCTGCAGATGCTAAAATCAAGTTATCTTTTATTACCATTATATTTAGAACAAATTCTTGTTCTATCTTCATGGATGCAAAAATGTTTATCAATGATTATCCAGAAAAAAAATTGTATGACTTTGACAGTTAAATAAAATTACTGATATTTGTAATTTATTAATTTATAACTATACAAATACTGTAATTTGATTAACAAATGCCAAACTTTATGGATTCATAATTTTGACATCATCCATAATTACAGTAAAGACTATTACTAATCAAGATATCAAACTAAAGATGCTATATTATTAATAGACCATAAATAAATACTAAACCCAATTAAAAATTAATATATTTGTTAATTAAATTGAATAATTATTCCAATTTCATCACTCTTCTCATACGTACTATTTTGTGAGATATATTTAAAATGTCAAAAATAAGAAAAAATTATTAAGAAAAAAATGCTTAAAATTTTTTTATATTTTTAAAAAAGATTACATTGAATTGCCAAGTGAAAAGCTAATTTTTTATCAAAGAATTAAAAAACAAAAAAAAAAAATTAGTAAAGTAAATTATTATTTTAATTACTGCTATACAATATAAAAATAATTGTATTCTGTAATTTAAAATTTTAAATTGCTGCTAGTAAAAAAAAACAAAATATAAATAATAAATTAATGTTTACATTATTGACATCACTTGACTTCTCATATGCTTTCAAGAGTAGTTATTTTCATGATACACTAAAGCTAAATACTGTAAGTTTGCATATAACACTGAATAATATAGTGCTATAGAGTTTTCATTAGCAGACTGATTAATTTTTTGCTTTGATATTTGTCAGTAAAGACTAGAATTCATATGAAACTAATGCACTTAGATATAAACAACCACCTTTAATTTCTTTATATTACTGAAGTTAATAACATGAAATTTTAAAAAATGTAAAATTTTAGATCCAAGTTAACTTATTTGAATAGCTACATAGATCAGACACTAGATAAGTTTCTATATATTTTAGAGATGTTAGTTCTATAACAACTAAAAACTCTTTCTATTCTTCAGTTAGAAAGATTGATACCAAGAACCATATACATAATCTTTAATACACTTCCTGAAATAGTTAAGCCAAATATTTTTATCCTACTCAAGAGTAATCTACTACAAGCTTGAATTTTGAATGACATCTCCATCTCCAAACCAACTGTTTTCTGTCATTTGTTTTTATCAGTGAAAACTAGGATTCAAACCTGGACCAAATGCATTCATGTACCATGAAGTCATCTTTTAGTAGTTATATAATCTAAGGTCTTTAAAATATAAAGAAACTGAGCTGATAATAGATCTATATACCTTCAGACATGAGTTAGCCTATGTTTAAAACTTAGTTGTTTTTTTAAGTTTACATTATTAACATAAATAAATTAAAGGAGTAAAAAGTGGTTACAATTTTGATATAAACATTAGTTTCAGATTTGGAATCTTAATTTTTACTGATAAAGGCAAAAATCAGAACACAGTCTATGAAAATGAGATTCTATAGCACTATATTATCTGGTGACTACTGATTATTCAAGCATACAGTAGTTGTCATTAGAGAAAAGGTGAAAATAATTGTTCTTAAAAATTAATGTTTATTTCCAGTTTTAAAATAGTTTGAGTTTACAATGAAGGACTTTAATATCAATTATTGAAATGTGAAAACTTTGTAAACCCGAAAAATACATATAATTAGAGATCTCAGATGAATAAGATTTTATTTCTACGTGATACTTCACTTTCTTGTATTTGGATCCATAGTGGAAAATGTTATGATTATTTTTAAATTTTGACTATTATTTTATTTTTGCATGCCATCACTGTTATATTTAAACAATTAAAAATCTTTTTAAAAACGAAAACGTAAAACATGCATATAAACTTCGACATATACATTTAAATGATATATATATGTGTGTGTTGAACTTTGCTATATATGTAATTGATATGTACATGTAGGTGTTGGCGTCTTTTTTTAAGCAGCAGATTTATTAAAAATAGAACATTATCAATATATTTAAACACAAATTATTTTCTTCTTATTTTTAGTCTATGATAGAAATGACGCTGCCAAGCCTTAAAACAGTTTCTGAATGATAACGAGACTAATTCTTTACAGCACCATTTACTTATCTCTCTTTTTTCAATGTCTCTAAAAAGATGGATTTATTCGATTTTAAAATTTGATTAGTTTTACAATGTATTGATTCAACCATAATTTTTGAAAGACGAATTGTAATTTGATTTAGATTTTTTTTTTTTAAATCTAATTTTATAACATATACATATAAATCTCGTATTATAGAGTTACTACAATCACCAACCTTTTCCATGATCCAGATTGCGTAAAACGAAACACTTTTCAAGTTATAGTCAGGGTTGTAGTCAGCACATAAGCAATTCAGCTAAATATACAATACTGATCAGGAAATGGGTATCTCGCTAGTTTTAGCTAGAGGTTATCCAAGACTGGAAAAACGCCAGACTCTTTTAGAAATTGATATATTTGATAAGAAATGCATTCTTTATGAATGATTATCTAATATGGGCCTTTTCTTTGCAATACATTATTTAACAGGTTTTTTTTTTCATTGTCCATATATCTTTTAATGAATGAAAATATTTAAATGTAATACATACATACATAAACATATGTTGAAACACACACACATGTAAAAAATCATATGAATGAAGCCCAATACTCTTTACTAAGCATAATCCTGTTAAATATTATTCAATGTAAAAAAAGCCAGACCATTTTATTACAGTACGTAATTATATTTACATAATATACACGATCAACAAAAAAATAAATACTACTTAATCCTATATTAGCAATGATCAATAGAATAGAAAATCATATAATTTTATAAAACTAGCCAAACAAACAACAAAATTTTTACTAAAATTCTCTCATGACAATGGTTTCATCTAATAACAAATAGATTACAGGATATAAACAATAAATATATAGAAAATAAAATAGCCTTCCCATAATTCACTTTAAGAGTCAATTATCTTTAATATCAAAGGATGTTTTCATGAGATTGATGACCTCAGATTCAAAAACATTATCATGAATGTTTCTATGACTATTCTTCTTAATTCTTTTTTTTTTCATATAAAAAAAATTACCTCTGTATTGTTAAATAATATTTTACAACTTGTAGACCATTCATGAATATACAAAACTGAGTTATATCTAGTTTTAACTCTACTCTTATAAACTTTAACTCATTCATTAAAACTTAGTTTACTTTGACCTATATAAATGTTACAAGGACTGGCAATAAATCTTATAAAATACCTCAAGAATAGATTTGCTATCAATTTGGCTGTTTTGAACCATTTAATAATGAATTTAAATTCAGGTCTTTCTTCCAGGCTATTTACATACTGCCCAATAAATGACTATTCTTATAAACCAATCTATAAATTAAAGACTTTAATAGTAAAGAAATAAACTCTTTATTCTCACTAACAATTCAATTTTTATTATTATTAGGCCCATAGATATTTTTATTAAATTTATGATTATAACCTAAATCAATATAATCAGAAGAAAATTGACTCTTCTAAATATAAGCATTATTTCAAAATTATTAAGCCTTCTACTCCTATAACAAAAATTCAATCCAGAAATTTTCTTATGAGTAATTAGTTAACTGTTTTTTATTGAATTTTTGTTATAGAAAGAGAAGGAATAATTTTGAAAATAAAGCTTATACTCAGATGTTAATTTACTTCTGACTATATTGATTTAGGTTATAATTGTGAATTTATTAGAAATATTACATTTAATAAAAATATCCACAGACCTGATAATAAAAAATTCAGTCATTAGTAAAAATAAAAAGGTTATTTCTTTACCACTGAAGTCATCAATTTATAGATTGGTTTCTAAGAATAATTATTTATTGGGTGGTATGAAAGTGGCCCAGAAGAAAACCTTGAATTAAATTCAATATTGAATAGTTCAAAATAGTCAATTGATAAAAAAAAATCAATTTTTGGTATTGTTTGCAAAATTTCTTGCAGTTGTCACAAAATTTATATAAATAAAAGTAAATTGTCTTAATTAAAGTTCAAAAGAGTAGAGTTAAAAATAGGTATCATAGTTCAGCTATGTATATTTGTGAATTGAATACAGGCCCTAAAATATTATTTGACAGTGCATAGGTTATCTTTTATGGAAAAAAAAGAATTAATAAGAAGTCAAAGAAACATTGGTAATAAATCTTCTTGGATCTGAGGTAATCAATATATTCTTTGATGTTAAAAATAGTTAGTTCTTGAAGTGAATTATGGGAAGGCTATTTCATTATATATATATATATATATATATATATATATATATATATATATATGTTGTTTATACTTTGTTGAATTTCATTTAAGAAGATCTATTGGTGAAACTTTGGTCATGAGAGAATTTTAGTAAAAAAAAAAAATTTGGGGGCTAGTTTTGTAATGATATATTTTTTGCTTTATATGATCAACAATACTAAATATTTGAACACCTTACTGAAGTAGCAATAAAACTTCTTATATAAATATAGATTGTTTTGATGATTGAAACATCTATTAATATAAAAAGCTGAAATACTTTGCATAGTTTAGTACAATAATAGAATGGCATATTCCAGAGTTCAAGGCCCACAGATCATTGCCCAACTCAGTCACTTCCAGTGCTTAAACTTCTTCTGGAACTTTTGAGGAATAATCTGTTTAATTGATAATAATACTTTTTATTTACACAGAGGCTAAACTCTCCATACAGTAGTGTCACTCAGTGCAAGCCAGAGTAATCAATGGATGCAAGAAGGTTTGTGCATAAAATCCCCACCTAGTATCTACTCATTCAATATTCCCAGACTAGTTTTTAGCTTGTGGCTTTCATCAGTGAGGAGCCTTGGATCTGAGAGCACTGCTCCTAGATCTAATACTGTATAGAGAGTTTAGTCTCTGTGTAAACAGCTTGTGTAAGCATAAAGAATGGGGATCATGTGGTGTAGTGGTTTAATACTTTTTATTTACTTGTATTTATTTTTTATTATATAATATATATGTATATAAATATTTTCAATAATTCAATTTTTGTTCCAGAACCAACACTCTCTAATAGCATTACTCCATAGAGAAATAGAGAAAAGCAGTATTTGTCGGCATGCAAATCACTGGAGGTCATGATTCTGAACAATTTTCCATCCTAATTTTAGTCTTTATTTTACTGATCTAAATTGGGTGGAAAAGCGAGACAGCTACAAGAAGAAAAACGATTTAAGCGTGTTAAAAATTTAAGTTACTTAGATCCGAAATCAAACCTAGATCACAGGCATGTGCTGCCGGTGCATCAAAAAGCCCTTCCTTCATTACTTATCCATAAACAAACCATTACACAACTTATTTGTTATTTTTGCTTTAACTTTTAAATACAATATATATAAAAAGCAAATCTGATTTAAAAACACCCCTTCTATCTCAATCAGCGCGTCCTAAAACGTCAGTTTTCTCAGTATCATTATTATTAATGAATGCTTAAATTATTAATTGTTTTCTAATTATGTTGTTTACAAGGCAGTTTGTCACAAGAAAGACTTTACTGACAGCAGGCAGCTTAACATTAATACTGAATGAATTGTAGAACTTCATTCGCAAGCCATAAAAAGCTTAACTAATTGAAATGACATTAGAAATGATTTTATTATACTTACATAGACAATGGACAGTTACATTTCAATATTCTTTAACAGCATTCCAGTTTTTATTCCAATAGTTGACGCTTTGAAACAAGTAAGTAAAAAATTTAACACCTGTAATAAAAAGAAAAATAAACGTAATTACAGCAAAGGTAATCAATAATTAAAGTATTCCACGTTGATTCTTCACAATATAAAGACAAATTTACAGCTAATAAACACCTAGCAAAAATGTCACTTCTAATAATAAGGTGTGGCTACAGATTTTTAAAATCAAACAGTAGAATTAAGGAAATTTTTAAATTAGTTAACAATTAATTGTTCAAGCAAAATCATGTTTATATGCAGCATATATATGATAAAGATGGTTAATCAAACCTCACAAGTGGGTATAAATTAATATAAATGGCTAAAGCACACATATCCATATGTAGACAAAACAATAACCATTTTTTCACGATATATTTCATCCTAAAGTAGGTATCCATTCAAATAACCTCGATTTAAACTAAGTATGCAAAACTTTAAGCTAGTAAGATAGATATTTATATAAAAAAGAACTTTGTACCAAACATTAAAAGACTAATAGTGGATTCTGTAGCCAGATGGTAAACAATGTGTTATCAAAATCATTAAGAATATTATATATATATATAAAAAATGGGTAGAATGCCAAAATTTTTGAAAAATAACTCAATTTTTGAGTGAATCTGTGAAAGTGAATTTCCACAATTTTTTTTTCTTACTCTCTCTTTATCTTTTTCAACTTTTTTTTCTTATCTTTTTTATTCATTATCTTATTTTACTTATTATTATAATTCTTTTTTTTTTCATCTTTTTTCTCATTACCCTGCATGGTTCCGCACAGTTGGTAGAATGACCAACTTGGGATGAAGAATTCCCAGAATTGATTCTAAATTTCTTATGAACTCCCAAGCACTAAAATCATATGCCTTTTTTAGTCCTGCATGATTTGACCCAGATGTCCACCTTGAGATTGAGAGTCCCAAGTTTGCTAGTGCTCGCAGGTCTGGCACTCAAACTTCTTATGAATTCTCAAGCAATAAAGACATATGCTTTTTTTTTCTCATTCTTCTTTTTTTTCTTCTTCTTAATATTATTAGTGTAAATTATATAACAAGATTTTCTGCAAAAAAACCAATCAAATAGCTGTATTACTTGGGAATTCATAAAAAGTTTGAGTTTGAATGATAAAAGTGCCAGAAATAGAATTGATATGAAGAGTTTACATACTGAATGTGACACTCTACGACAATGTTTTGAACTATATATGACATAATGAGTAATTGGTTTTAAAGAAACATTATGATGAATAAATGACCAAAGACAATTTCCCAAATAAATAATGTTAATTGTATAAGTGTGGACTCTTTTTATATATTTACATTTATATATAAACCTATCAAACCTTGCGTAATTAGTTTTGATATCTAGATAATACATAATTTTAGTGCAGTTTGAAAGTTATAATTGGCTATCTGCTAGCCTGTTTTTGGGACAGATTAACATTTACCTGTTTAACAAGGTTTATTTAAACTTTTTTGAATTAATAATCTGGCTCTCTTTGGTCAAATTTCAATCTTTAGTATCAATATAAACATATTAGTCCAAAGATAAGGATGGGTATTCACTTTTGTTTAAAAAGGTTGCCTTGACAACAGATTGAGATTGTTGGTTGTTATTGATATTTGTATTGTTAAAGTATGAATTGCTTTCATGTATTTGCATGTGGGTATACAAATTGTTTAAATATTTAGATTATGCATAATATTTTTCCTAAAAAGTATATAAAGTACATATATGCAAGGCATATAACATTTGAATTATAAGCTTAACAAAATGTAATATTTGGAGGAAGTAGTATCAGCTATGTTAAATGTAATATCTCCTAATATCAGTATTAATGTTCAAAGCAGATGAAAATAAGTCATCTTATATGCATGTGAGATGGAGGGATGAAATAAGAAAGTGTGCAGGGATGATATAGAGAAGGGAAGCTAAAGATAGGAAAAGATGGAGTGAACTTGGAGAGACCTTCATCCTGCAGTGGATTGATAATAGTTGTTGTTGATGATGATGGATATGCATGGAAGATTCACAAGCTTATTAGAATGAGTATTTAATTATTCTGCCTTTGTGAATATAACTCAGAGCCAATTTGAATGAGGCTATGAAAACATCTCTGGGGAATTAATATTCGGTCCTAAGCTACTATCTAAATTTTCCATAATACATAAAATTATGTACCATAGATGGAAATTGATTCATTTTTCAATTGTCTAGCAGATTGATTTTGATAATAGGAGATATCACATTTAGTAGAATGAGAGATAAGAAGTTCATTTTTTCCAAACTATTACATATTATTTATCACTCTGTAAAATCTACCATCCATATTGGAGTAAGAACAATGATTTATATTGATACCTAAGAAGCATTTATATTCAATTAATTAGTGGCCATAAAAATAAATAAATCATGGCTGACTATGAAAAATTTAATATTTTAATATGTTGCCTTCATTTTCAATAAAATTTATGGCAAAATAAATTAAAATAACAAAAAAAAAATAATAAATAGGCAACAAAATAAAGCATACATTTTTTTGCTAATTAGAATCAAAGGGATTTGAACCCAGACTTTTAAGCTCTTTTCAGTCATTCACTCTATCTTGTACAACAGATATACATATGTATTTTATGCAGAACCAGCACTCAGCAATTGATCTGGATCATTATCTCCCATATATATAATCAATACCAAATTTTATTAGAATAGCATATCTTCAAGCTTAAATGGGCAGGTTTCAATCTTCTTACTCTCCAACTCTTAAGCTATTCATGTCATTGAAAATCTGATAAAAAGATATTTAAAGCTCTTGTTTGCCAATTTTATAGTCATACCCATGTTGACTGTAAGTCATTCTGACCCCTCATATGTAAGACTTTTAAGACCATTGTAAATAAAGAAAAGAAGGACAGGCAGGATACAGGCTGAATCTGTAATACTTAAATACATATAGATAATATACATTTGAGATAGATGTAATTAGAGGGGATTTGAACCCAGACTTTCAAGCTTCCTTTTAGTCATCCATTCCATCTTATACAACTGATACTATACTTGTATTTAAATATTACAGATTCAGCCTGTATTCTGTCCATCCTTCTTTTGGGTATTTAAAATGATATTAAGGCCCTACATATGAGAGATCAGAATGTTTTACAGTCAACATAGGTATGACAGCAAAACTGGCAAACAAGGCACTGAACATGCCATTATCAGATTTTCAATATGGACTATACTTGTATTTAAATAATTAGAATAATATAATTTTTGATATCTTTTAATTTAAATTTTTTCAAAACATAATTTTAAAATAAAATATTTTTAGAATCATTTTTGCTTTACAAATATAATGTAAAAATACACCATTTAAAAAATAATAATACTATTTTATCAGAACTATACATAGTAAAATTACAATACAAGTGATCATAAATCATTCAAATGCCATCATGAGCAAGTCTGGAATAATTGGCCAATAATCATAATTATAGATGGCCATTCAGAAGCTAATCTATTCAATATATGCTTTTTTTTTACTCATTTCAAATATAGAATCAGTGTTATAAATAATAAAATCACTTCTCTTATGCACTGTATATAATACTTTTCACGCTTTCAAAGAGCTGAAAACATTGAAAAAAATCATATTAAAGGCTTCTAAGAAATGTGCCAGATTTTTAGCATAGTGCTTCTCAAATAAATTTGTATAATATTTATAAAGTTTATATGAATATTTTGGCAGTTAAAAAGATTATTGTTTTAATGAGATCAAGATACTGTTTAAGAATTTTAACCATCGATTTTAAATCAAGTTTGTACAGAATTGGTTAAGGACTATGCAAATATGGGTTACATCATTTCCACCCTTTTTTAATTAACTTTGTAAAGGCATAAGTATTTTCTCTCTATGACAACATTTGGATTTTTAAGAATTTTTTTTCTAAAACAGGTTTTTAATTTTTTTTATTTTTTAAAATTTAATGGGAAAAAAATAATGTAGACTTATTTCACCAATAAACATGGATTATAAACTTGACGTATGTGACTTGGGGCGAGGGGGTTGAATGATTGGAAGTTTCTCCAGGACTAATGTTTTCGACAACCTGTGATTAAACACACTTTTCCATTTTTTCTGATATAAAGTTATATGAAAAAATAATTTCTGAAAGTCCTGTTTCATATTGGACTTTTTCGTGTAGCTGGATCTCATGCCATTATAGTCTAAATGTAAAAGGTTTTATTTCTTTTTTCGTGATTTATGGGGAGGGGGTTCTACTTTTTTATATAAATATTATACTATTTTTTTGTAATGTTTATAAAAAAAATCAAATTTATTTCACTATAATAAATTATCCATTTTTTTTTTTTTTTTTTTAGAAAAGAGCATCTAATTAGTAAGCTATAAATAGTTCTACAAGATGAAAAATAGGACATATAATAAAGAGCATCAGTATTGTTTCTATTCTCATTAATATTTTATGTTGTACCAAATAAAAAAAAAAGTGATTCTTCTATTCAATTATTATTATGTTTAAAAATGAAGTATATATATATTCTAAACATCTGCTATCTTAACATAAGGTGAGCACTGATTGTATATATGTGTGGGAGATTATGATCTGGCTCATCTGATGAGTGCTGGTTCTGCATGAAATGTATATTGGGATCATGTATCTTTTTCGCATATGTGTGATTATAGGCACCAGTTTCTTGAGATGGAGTAGAGGATGAATAGATTGAAAAATCCTGAGTTCAAATTCCTCTATTTATATCCTAAAAAATGTTTTTAGACTTTCATCCTACCACTTTTTCTCTTTGCCTTTTTATATATTTATTTGCTATTGTTTTAAAATAAATTTTATTTTTTGATAAATTACAGCTTATTATAGTTATTTTTATATAATATTGCATTTATAATAATTATTATTAGAAAGAAACATTTCTAGTAGAGGCCTGCAAGCATTGAAGACTGATAGAATTACTAATAAAAATGGAAATCTCCACCATTTAAATTTTTACTATTTTAAAATATAAAGAATTATCTCATATATCATTTTATCAAGAATTTTAAAATGTAACTTTCAAAATTTAGAATTTAAAAACCTATATAAAAATATACATTTTTAAAAGAGTGTTAAAATCTTATATATTTTTTAATTTTATTACTTTTATTGATATTTGTTTTTTCTGAAAATATTAGTATTTTAGTCTTGATGTATTCAAACTAAAGTTATTGTACAAATTATATCCCAGACCAATTCTCTAAACTTCAGTATGGTAGCCAACATATTAAGTTAGGGTTATTTGATGAAAATTTCATACATTTGATATTAAAACTGTTTTGAATAACTTACCCAATACTAAAAAAAAATTGATCTGTTCTATTTCTTTGTTGCATTATTTGAGTTTAAATGAAATTTTATGGTATAGTTCTATTAGCTTGTGTCAGCCGCTTGATGGCATTGATGCTAAGCAAAAACACAGAAATATAACATTACTGGGCCACTGGCATAAAAATTAATTTTTAATATCTTTATACATTAATGTATGTTAGCATATCTACAAAATTAACAATTTTTTTTATTTGTTATTTAATTGATGATGTGGAATATATGTATATAAATGAGAAGAAGTTGGATGATAGAAATTAAAATAAGTTCAAAACAATTTTTTCTTCAAATTTTACTCTCACCCTGTTATGTAAGGTGGAATTCATTTGTAAATAAATTAGACAAGTTATATTTATTATACATGTATACTTAATCAAGCCAGATGTATTAATTAATTACAAATTAGAAGTCCAATAGCTATATACACTTCTGCTAATTTAATCTTTGGAATAGAGAGGTACAGTGTTATCTTTTTCATACATTTAGATATTCAATAAGAATCAGATCTATGTGCATAAATAGTTCAACAATGAGAGCTATTAATAATTGCTCATCCTAAGAATAAAATGCTGGTATAATACCCATATCTAAATTAATTAAATGTCTTTAAGGAAAAAGGGTTTTTTATTCATTTTCATAATGGATTTTTTTTGGTAGCATAGTAACATATGGGATGTTATACTTATATATTAATGTTAATAAGGTTGTTTGACTGTATCTGTAATACTGTGTAGTACTTGATATCGTGTGTCTACATTGTTTTATTGCTTTCCGAAATACTTCATCAGCCAATCAAATGCTGGAGATGCCCAGAGTAAACTTTATAAATGGGAAAACCAAAGAAATGGACATAAGCTACCAAAGCATGCTTCATTATTGAACCTGGCTCACACTATGGCTTTCAAAATGAACAAGATTCTGGAGCCATCGAAGCAGGTCTCAAAACACTTTTGTCGACAGAAACAAGACTTAAATCTGAACTTCAAGATGGTTTTGAACATCTCCAGTCTCACACACATCTTTTGGTATGTAGGAGTATGTTATTGTCCTGTAAAAATGGCACTATGCCAGCTTTTGTGGACAGCAGTTGGCACAATTTAAACAGCTCAGTTTTGCAGTCAACTATTTTATTTATCATGAACATGATCTTGCACAAATGTGAGCTGGTTCAAATCTTGCTTGGAAGTACCCTTTCTGAATTTTTTGAAGGTTCCATGAAGCATTATGTGGGTTTACAATTGTTAGGAGGTAATAGTAGGTCAGATGACTTGTAAGATAATTACTTTGACATGCATATTTGAAGAGTTGTGGCAGGCTGAATTCCAAACACCTTCAGTTGATACTGTAGCAAACTTTGAACTGTCAGCATTGGGACAAAGTATATAACATGAAGCAGCAGGCCATACACCAGATCAGCATGCATAAATGGCATCTTCCTGTGTTTTTACATAGAATTAAGGCCAGTGGCTGCATAAATGGTATATTTATGTGTTTTTGCATATACATAACACCATTAAGTGGCTGACATGAGCTAGTAGAACAGTACCAATTTTACTCTAACAAAAATTTGTGTGAATTATGTTTGCAAAATCAGCATATAGAAAAAAATTGAAATGAGACTGATATTTCAGAGTGAATCATATTTTTCTTCAGAATTTTTTTTATAAAAAATTATAAAAATGTGTTCTTTGTTTATGCCCCCTCCCCCAATTCTCCAATATCGGTTAATGATTATTAAATGATGCTTTTTCTCCAATATTTTTTCCCAAAATGCATTGATTTTATTTATGTTTTTCATTCATTAGATTTTTTTTAACTGTTTTTATAACTTTTATTAAAAGTCTCTCAATGTATTATTCAGTTTGTTCCAGAATTTGTTCTATTCAAGTGTCAATTCAATAACTGATTGATCAGAATTATGAACAAGAACAAACCAGTGTGGACTTTCATAAACACCATGATATTTTAAATTTACATTTGAAATATGGAAACAGTTCATCAATTACTTACATGCAATGCAAATAGTATATTATTTTGTTTTTATAAAATTATTACTAATTTTGTCAATATCTTTTTCTTTATATGGTAGAATTATCTTAGTTTTCAAATTATCAAATTCTTTTTGTTTATTGCATGAATAAGTTTTTATAATGTTGTGACTCAAACCATTTCTAAGCAGCATCTTATTGATGATAGAAACATTTTCATAAATGCATATTGATGGAAAGCTTTTATGTTCTACATGATAATACTTTAGCTGCAAACTTACATGCTATCCAAAAATATGTTAAGCACAAAAAGAAAAACATTAACAATTTTTAAATTAATTATGAAAATGTAAATTTTATATGTAAATATACTTTTTCAATATGATCAGTTGTTATTTTCTTTATTATTATTATAGAATGCTCTTTTCTTAAGCTCCACATTTTTTTGAAATTTAACAGCAAAAGAAAAATGTACTTTCTATACTTTTTCTTTTTAAAAATTTAAAATTTCACTTTAACCTGCAATGGTTACAATGTGTTTTTGTAACATTAATGCTACAACTGGTATCTGATACTGCTACTAAAAAAAGTATTGTTATTAATATGGTTCCAAATTTGATGTTTTAATTGCAAACATATTAAACTATCAAATTGCAAAAAAATGGAGAAGTATATTTACTTTTGTTTAGAATAATTTCAAACTGGAATCAGTTAATTACATTTTTATGATCAATTATTATAATAAAGTAAATTTTCCTTTACTATTGTAAGCATTACTCACAATAATTATTATAAGATTTGTATTAAAAAAAAATAGAAAAAAATTGATAAAAAATAGAGAAATCAAATTATTTATGTTTAAAGTAAAAGTGCTATGAGACACCACTGGACTCCAAAAAAGCATAAAACTTATATGTGAGATAAATTCTATTATATATAGATTGATATGTAGATGTGGCTTACAATACATCGGTGAATCTAAGTGTATATTTGAGAAGAGAATAAAAGAGCATATGCTTTTATATAATAGAATTCAAAAAGATAAACAATCTGGAATAGATGTAAATAAACCTTCATCATCTGTTATATTTGATCATAATAAATCTTGTCAATATGGATTTAAATTTGATTATAAAAATATGAAAATTATTTAAATTGAATGTTGTCGTAATAAACATAAAATAAAAAAGGCTATGTTACTTTCAAGAAATCGCCAAATGTTAATGAACGCCAGTCATCAAATGTTAAGATAACAGAATTGTGGGAAATCTGAATTGAACTATGGGTATTGTTAAAGGTTGTCTCATTTTGATTATTCAATGTTATATAGTTGATAAAGCCTACAAAATGTCTAGTCGAAAGTACTTCTAAAAATAATATAATTTATGTAAATTTTACTGTATTTAAGTTGTGCCATTACAATTTGGTCACTAGCCAAATTTATAGTAATGTGCATGTAGAAAAGGTCAAACAAAATCATCATCACAATTTTATATAACCATAAAGGAAGTTGTAGGGCATCCAAGTTTAAACCCTACAAGGTCCAGTTCTAAAAGCTTTAAACAGAAAGAATGGGACAACAATTATATGCTTTATTTGTGTGTGTGTTGATAGAAAGGTAATACACACATTTAAACTATTTAATATTTAATTTTTCTTTAAAAAGCAAAGTTATAATGCATACATATAGGCAATGTATGTGTAAATTATTTAATTGTTTTATATTTCAAATATTAAACATTTTAACTTTCTTTAAAACTAACCTATGCTTGATCAATTCTAATATTTTATTCTATACTTTTATTTTGCTTTTCTTTAATTATAATTGGGATTTAAAAGTTACAGATTTAATTAAATAATTGGTTCCTAAGCTAGCAATCACATTATTTAGGGTTAGTTCATGAATGATTTGAAAGAATGCAGGATGTGTGTACATTACATACAAAAATTTTACATTTCCTAAATATTGAAAGAAAAGGAAGTATTAAATCTGTTAAATTATTTTTTTTTGTACAATTTTTTTTGTTAAAAGAGGAAATCTGTTTAATCAGATATCGATCTTTGTAGTAAATTTTTTGTAAATGATTGTCACTTTGGAGCTATAATTTTTGAAATTGTCTTATCAAGATCTAAAGAAGGAAGCTCAAAGATTTGAAGTGTTACCTGGATGTTAAAAAGAAAGAAAAAACAAAAGAAAGGAAATAAGAATTGAGTCTATTTTTTTTTTAAAACAAAAGTGTCTGGAAAAAAAAGGATTAAACTTTTCAGTTAAAAAATACTTTGGTTGAAAATAAATTAGAGATCTAATTAAAACAAATTTGTCCAAAAATAGCAAGTGATGCTATCTCTGATTGGTTAAGTTAGCTAAAAATTGGATATAAAAAGCTGTCTTAGATTATTATGGTGATGGATTGAGATTGTTAAACTATCAAATTTAATGCTGAAAATATAAAAAAAATGCCTTGCTAGAAAAATTATATGTATGTTCCATCGATTCCTGACCATCGGGGAAGCTGCACATCACATAGGAAAGAAAAGATGTGTCTAAAATAATATTCTACACCTTTCAACTGACCAGATAAATAAGATGTTTTTAATAGAAGGAAGAAAGCATTCACCTGCATTCAAAGAAGATGAATTAATCTACTGATAAATATTAATCATCAAGTCCAATTAATTGTTACAACAACTGATTTTAAACTCAAGAAAATTTACAAATGGGAAAACAACTGCTGTATTTCATCCACATGCTTGACAAGAAGAGAAGAAAATTTACTATAATGATTTCCAAATTGTCCACTAAAGCAAATAACCTCAATAGAGTCATCATCATCAAATAGTTATCCACCTCAAGAAAGAGATTGTTCCCAGTAAAACGGAAATGGTAGCTACAGAAATATAAACATTATACAAGACAAGTTTGAACCCTTGGAAATTCGCTACAAACAAAAGATCGGTAATATGACTTTTTATATCTATTTTCTTTATGATATCAGTCTTAATAAACATTTTAGCAATAAAGTGGTATATTTGATTTAAAGAACTTTTAAAGACTATTCAGATCAATTAAAAACAAGAATGTCTTACTAAAAATAACTTTGAGCTTCATAAATTATCTTGAATGTATCAAAATTATATGTTTATTAATTTTACAGTTATGAAATATGAATATGTAAAACAATTTTTTTTTTTTATGGTATTATGATTTTAGTTTTAACTAATATATTATTATTTTGGGTTTTAAATAATATTTTGTTATCATGGGATAAAACACGCACATACATAGTGATATTTTATATGTGTATACTTGCGATTGAATGAGGAATAATGAGTAGTATTAGAATATTGGATTATTTTGTTTCAAGTTCAGTATAGATTTCAGCGCTTGGAAGGGAGGGGGAGAAAATAATTTAAGACTCTTTTCTAAAAACTTGCTCTTTCAATTTTACTAACATTTTTTTTTATTCTATATACATGTTGGATTTTTTTAAGTATGTGTGTTAATGAGCAGATAATATTTTTTGTCTTGAAATACTTTTCATGGTTAATGTGACGTCCAACTTAACACAAAATACATTTGAAGGGAAAGGGGGAAGAACTTAAAATTAATCTGAGGATTGTTATATAATCAATTATTATTATTATTATTATTCATGTCAATTTTCATATCTAGAAATTTTTATGTATATATTAGAACTGTAGTAATAAATATTAGTTCGTTTTATTAAATGAGGCGTATATATTTCATTAAGTGTAGTCTTGGTTAAGTGTGATTATTCATCATCATCAATGGTTGAATATTAGTTATTTAAGATATAAGTAAATATGCTAAAATTAAGCAATAATTATGAATTTCTTTATAAAATTTAGTTTTATGTTTAGGCTTAGTCCTAGAGCTGTAGTTGAAACCCTTGTCCTTATCGTTATTATTATCATCATCATCATCGTCATCAACCTTTTAATTAATGAGCTGTTTAACTGTTTAAAGGCCATAAATAAATATTGATTTTATAATATTTAGTGATTTCTTAGTATTATTATAATCACATCCCATCATCTATTTCATGCAAGGATGAGTGAATTGCCATCCTCAATTAGTTATATATAATCTGAGCTAGTAAACTTACAAAACTATTGAAACACATTTGTTATGTTAAGATCTGAGAAATGATTTATGTTCAATGAACTCCACTTTGGTTTAAAGATGTTTTACTTTTACCTAAATATTAGTGCGTATAGTGATATGGCTCAAAAAGCAAAATCTCTCATTTTTTATTAGAAATAAAGTACCAAAAAGGGATTCAAACCCGGTACATGTAAAAGGTTATTAGATATAACCGTGTCTAGATTCAGATAATCTAGTGGCGCCCTGCTAGACCATATTCACTTAGTATTTGTTTAAACATGCACTTAACATCAAACCAAGAAATGAAAGTGGATAAAACCTACTGCCTGTATACCTGAGTTATATATTTATTGAATTACTAGTGTACTCACCTCACGTGATTTCATATAATACATTGTTATTTTAATTTGTTTATAATTCTTATAATCATTCTATGGACTACTCAGGTATGGTAATAAATATTTTTTGATATTTGACTCATTTAATAAGGTTACAATGGCGCCCAACGTGGGGCAAATTTGTCAAATATTTTCCAAACTCGCGAAAATGTCAGAGATAATTAGTCCCTTATCTTCTAACATCAAAATATATTGATTTGTATATTACATATATTGTGGAACGAATACAGATATCAAACTTTATTTATTATATATATATATATCATTTAATATATATAGATATTAAATCTTACATATGTATTAAATCATAATGAATAATCATAAGATTTAAAATGTGCACATTAAGTCTTATATATATATTTCATTTAATATATACCACTATTGCATCTTATATATATATATATATATATATTTCATTTGATATATAAATTATTTCCCTAAGTAATACTTTAGATTAAATTCCAACACTATTTTATTTGGTAAATAAAATCCTTTCAATCCAAAGCACAAAATAAAACTTTTTAAGAGAAAAGAACAGACTGTTGTATCTTTTTTATCTAATTTCATTTAAATAATTCATATCTGAATTTAAGTAAAAAAGGTAAATTCTTTTCTCTTAATAAGTTTTATTTTGCAGCTTTGAATTGAGAGTACATTGTATTTCATTTACTCAATACACCAGTGTTGGAGTTTTAATCTAATATATTTCATATATATATAATAATAATAAACAAAAAACTCTGGAATAAACACAACACTATTCAAAATTCCAATATGTAAAAATAAATAATAGCTATAGGCAGCTTATAGTATATTTCCATTATGAGTACAGTACTTTACTTTTTTTTAAAAAAATCTCATTAAAACCACACAATGCTAACATGCCCATGTGAAGGACCAACTTTCTATAATATATTTTATAATTAGAAGGGATTTGAACTCTGACTTTGACCCACTTCATCTTATATAACTAATAAACATGATCACATATGTGTTAAAAAGATAAATTATCTCCATTATATATATATTATGCTGAACCAGCATTTATCAGTTAGTCAGATCATCATCTCCTACACAATGATGATCTGGACCAAGTGATGAGGATTAGTTCAGCAAGAAATATTATATTGGAGATCATTTATCTTTTTCATCTGTATGTGGTCATATGTATCAGTTGTATAAGATGGAATGAATAACTATAGGGAGCTTGAAAGTCTGATTTCAAATCCCTTCTAATTACATTAAGTTCGGTATAGATAATATACTTGTATTTAAATATTAAATAAATCTTATATAAAAAGGTATGGACCAATTATTAATTAATATAGCCTTAAAATTTTAAATTGCTAAGATAGACTTTTGATATAGTGCATCTTTATAATTTTAGATTCATATAGTTAAACACACATACACATATGGATTTTTAGGCTTTCAGATTTGATAGTTATTATCATATGAATACACAGTTAAGTTTTATGTAACTTTCTTAGAAAATGATCCTAAACAAACTAAAGTAACTTAAATAGCGTTTTCCTGAATGTTTGTGATGATGGTGTTTTAGTTGTATTTATATATTGAACTATTTCCATCATCAAATATGAGTATTGAATGTCTTTAGAAAAATTTTAATTTTATTTAAGTATTCTAGATACATTCAACTGTTACTAATAGTATTGAAAACAGGTGTTGCTGACTCGGTTAGAGCATTACCTTAAAATTCAACATTCAAGAATGGCTCAGTTGGTTAGAGTGTTACCTTAAAATTCAATACTCAAGAATCTAAGGGTTCAGGTTTGATTTCCATGCTTCTACAGTCACTAGTCAGGCCAGAAACACATGAAGAAGAGGGGAGAATAATACCTTTCAAAATGTTGTGCATATACTAACATGTTTGATATACTATTATTTACAGTTGAATGTATTTGGAAGATTTAAATAAAGTTAAAATTTTTTCTAAAGACATTCTGTATTCATATTAGATGATGGAAATAGTCCAATAAATAAATATAACTTAAACAGTAATCAAATGAAATAGTTAGCTGCTTAGAGGATTATATGATATCAAACACCATAATAAGTTGAGTTTCAATCTAGGATTTCTTAACTTTTAAGCCCATTAATGTAACACTATCCTAATATGTACAAAGAAAAATACTTAGAATAAAATTTTATTTTATGTGATCTTATGGTTTATCATTACTTCTGTCATGCTTTCTTTCAATGGATGACTGATTTGAATACTAACATAATAAATTTTGAAGAGATTTCTATTAGAAAGGGCACCACCAATAAAAACCAAATATCTTTTATTGCTTGTTCACAATGACCTTTGGCAAAAAAAATCTTTAAATTTACTTCTGAGATCACTCAACTAAGATTCATAAATATATTTGTGCATAATATTTACTTAGAGGCAAAAAGAGATTTTCTTTCACCTCAATGCCTGAAATTTTATGCAACAATAAAATTAGAAAGTTATTTTTATAATTATAAGAATTTTAAAAAATCACATCTTTTCTGAAATCTTGTTCTCCTTAGAGTTATATAAATGTTAGGTATTTTTTATGAAGTGAGATGAGAAGAAATGAATGTGGGGAATTATTTATGTAAATAATTAGAAAAATATGTTATAGCAATGAAATTGAAAACCCTAGTCTAAACAACTTACTTTAGTAGCCAACAATAACTTTTTATCAGAGTTTACTTAGAGACTAAAGGAGATATCTTTAAACCCAATGCATTAAGGTTACAATTAATATTGTTTATATTTTCTGTTTGAATTGTCTAATATTGAAATCAGCAAAGTTTTATAAAGAAAGATAAACTTAGGTGTTAACGTGCAATATGGACTGTAATGTGAAACTGCTGTCTTTAACATAGTCAAAAAATGGAATGCTTGTTACAATGATGTAACTCTTGTACTTAAATTAGAACATATAAAGATATTATTTTGCTTAATTTATAGTAAAGAAATCGAATTTTGGCATCTTGCATTAAAAATTTTATTTAAAAATGTTCCATAAAAGTCTAAAAACCATAATGCCAATAAAAATGGTTTCCAGCCATTTGGATGTGATACTATAAAATTTACTATTGTAAAATCACATCAGAATTGGCTCAAATACAAAAAATAAATAATTGACCATATTTTATAGTAAACTCGATTATGAGTGGAGAGCAGAATCTATTTACATTATAAAATTATTTCAGAGGCACTCTTAAAAGTATAATATTCATTTCACTAATTGGGATGATATGTATTCAAAGTCTGCTGGAAAAAAAGAGACTGTTGCAGAAAAAGTCAAAAGATGGCAACACAAAATATTAAATAAACAGAATAATGGTCTACCATGTGCTTTATGCATATCTATATGCATAATGTGCCAATAAACAAATGATTGGGACAGAGTTATCTCTGAATTAGTATATGTATTGCATCGCAGCATAAATTACCTATTTCCACTAACATATTAAGATACTACTAGCAAGTCTAGATCATGAGTTAAAATCTGACAGTATGTTCATGCCTTAACACATGATGGAACAATACATGAACATCAAATAATGATGGAAATGATTCAAAACCAGTAGAGCATGAGTTGTGAGCATGTTATCAAGTAGTTTGCATAATTCTGTGATAGCAAGAGCTCACTGAAGAAGATCTCCAAAGTATGAAACAAACTCATATTTCATGTGATAACTTATGATCAAGTTATGCCAGGATTTTAAAAATTTTTGTTGTAAGTCCATAATACTTGCATTTACTTAAGGATGGTCATGCATGCAGCTTAGAGAGAGAGAACTAGTCATTCATGACATTTTTTTAAGTTATGGCAAAATTCATTCCCAATATATTATTTCGTATTTTTACTTCTTTTTCCTTAAAATTATGTCACACTCATTTGAAAATCTCTTCTAATGATGATGATGATATCTTCATGAAGGATTATAACTTTATCTTTCTTATTGCATTGCCAAATCCATATAATATTAATATTATTTTAGTTCTTTATTACTTTTACAATGTTTTTCACAACCCACTATTTATGGTTTTCAGCAATCTTCTTCAGAAGTTACATGCACATTTTATAAAATGAGTAACTTCTGAAAAAGATTGCTGGGGCAATTGTAACTATCAATAGTGGGTTGTAAAAAGCATTGTAAAAGTAATAAAGAACTAAGATGATGATATCTATTTAATGTTACATAATTCACTACCATATCGATTAAAAAATAATTTTTGATGCACCAACATAAAAACATTAAATGAGTTTTAATTATTTACAAAGGTTATAAATTTATTAAATATCATATTTTATTTTTAACCACAACTTCAGAAAATATTGCAAAGATTTTACGAAAGTAGGACTAAAGATAAACATTAAAAAGACTTAAGTAATATTCAATGGATTTTTTCATAAAAATAAATAACGTTTGCTGATCATGAATTAGATAATGTCTATAAATACCTTGGGCAGATTATTAAATGCAAATGAAACATAATGGATAAAAATTGATCTTAGGATTAAAATTGTATGGATGCTTTTGGTAGAAATAATTTAATATTAAAAGGAAATATGGCTATATGTTTAAGAAGGAATATTTTTTAATAAAAGTGCTTCCTCAGTTCTTACTTATGGATCTGAGACTTGGACACTTAACAGAAAAGCAATACAAAGATTTCAGACTATTCAAGTGTAGAGAGATGTTAAGATTAGCAAGAAAGTATCGAAAATAAAATGCATGTGTGAAAGAACAAACAGGTATTCACCAACATCATTGAAAAACTAAAATATTGGACATATTTCTAGAAGAGATGATAATACATTTCAACTAATTGTAAAATACCTAGAAATAAACCATGTGTGAGATTATTGAATGAAATAGAAAGTTTGCTATGATGATGTGGAGAAGAAAAACTAGATATTGAAGAAATTGGATTAAACCTGAAGATACCTTTATATAGTAGTGGATCGATAATGTTTAAAAATAATGATGATGAGATTGCTGAAGAATCACCTGTTTTTCAGAGAACCTGCCCCACCAACAAAAAGAAAAAAACAATGGAAATGGTCATGACTATGCTACGTATGCATTCATATATATGCAGCATACATCATGGTATTTATTTAATTGAACCCTTTGTATGATTTTAATAAAGTGAATGAGTAATCTGTAGACCATTATTTAATAAGCATTATATTATCGTTATTGAAAAATAGTCGTAAGTAAAAACAGATTATACAGCACAATGTTAAGAGCTTAAAAAAACTCAAAATGATAATACAAATAGAAAAATCTTAAGTCTTTTTTTTCCAATTTCTAACTAAAAGTTAAAAACTATCATTGTGTTTTTAAAGCTTATATTAAATTGAAATAAATCTCAATTAGAACTAAGAAAGTGACAGTATAAAACTCGAGCGCTCTGGAAATTGTTAATTCCACATTTCAGTTATAAGAAGTAGAACATTTCGACTATTCTATTTTCAATTCAGCAGTTCAAGATTTCTGTTTAATAATAATAATAAACTTTAGCCGATATAATAGTTTAACACTTAAGTTAACATATGGCCAGCATAACCTTCAATCTTTTTGTATTTCAAACTAATACAATACAAGAATGTGCAAAATGCCATCGATTTAATACATGAAGAGGGGCGTTATTGATGAAGAAAGATTTAAAATATTGTCACATATAGCTTCCAACACATTTAAAAACCAATGCACTAAGATCGTGGTTATCATCATCAACCATTATCAATCAACTGCAAGATGGTTTTTCAAAATTCAATCCATCTTCTCCTGTCTCTAACCTCTCTTCTTCACCCCCCCCTACAAACTTATTAATCTCATCCATCCATCTCACATGTTGTCTCTTTCTGGGTATTTTACAATCTTTTAAAATCCAGTTTAATATTTCAATTGTCCATGTATTATCATATTTTCTAATATGTCCAGTCCAATTCCAGTTCAGTCTTTAATCCTTTCAATGATGTCAGTAACATCTGTTGTTCCCTTACCCATGTATTGCATTTTCATTCTCTTCTAGTTCTCCATAATATGCATCTCTCCATACTTCTTTGAGTGGTCTGAAATCTCAGTATTGCTCTTTTGTTTAGTGTTCAAATCCCAGATCCATAAATAAGAAATGGTAAAACACATTTATTAAAAACCTTCCTTTTTCAAACACCCGGGCATATTTTCTTTTAATATTAAGTTATTTCTAACAAAAGCACTCCATCCAAGTTTAATTTTATGATTAATTTAATCCATTATGTTTCCATCTGTAGTAATAATCTGGCCAAAGTATTTGCAGTTGTTAACTTCTTCTAACTCATCATTATAAATCTTTCTTTTCATCTTTGAGAAAATCCATAAAACAAAATGTTAATCTTTTTAATGTTTACCTTTCGTCCCATTTTCTTACTTTCATCTGATAATTCTTGCAATATTTCCTGTTTTACTCTGCAATTCTCATTAGAGTGTAACATGAATGCCTCACTGGGGAATTTATTCATGTTCGTCCTTCAATCACAAAGCTCCTGGGTGTGAGCCAGGCTTGGAATGTGTAAGGACTAGAGATGTCCTGGATAAATGGCAAAATGCCTATCCAAATCCAAAGTTAGTTTAATTTACTTGTTTTCTGGTAAAGCCGTGATACCAACTGATTGTACTCCATCCTTCGCACTTTATCTCACTAACACCACTGCATATTCCCATAAGAACATATTATTAAAGTTGATTAGATGAATCCCAGTAATGTGCAGCATAGCTTCATCTTAGAATTAGAATCAACATTCGCACAAGCTTCACTCTTATTAATTTAAGATTCCCTGTTCACATTTAATTAGTCATTTAAATTGCTTTAATACTTTGCGTAGCTCACACATACTTACCTTGTAATATCATAAACACATTACAATATAAAATAACTCAAGTAAGAAGTACAAATATTATATATTGATTTATTTTGCTATTAAATCTGGAGGGAATACTTTATAACTTTATATGTTTCAATAAATAGTGTATTAATTAAATGGTTACTTTTGTTTATTTATCCAGGTTGCAATCTAAGTTACATACCCATATTAGGCTTATCTTTGGCACATCTATAAGTTATTATTAGACAAACCTAGGACTATTTTAATTTTAGAGTCTCTTGTTTCTCCCTAACTGCTGGCACTGACAAGTAGTTAAACTATTAGTAGCATCAGATGCATTATCATGTAGATGGCATTGTGGAGCTTAGACTTTGGATTCGAACTTGGGATTTCTAGGAGACAACCCTTCCTAGTGTTGATTCCATGTCTGGGGTTTAAATTCTGCAGTGTGTTAGTGAGATAGACAAATTATGACAGTTACAATATATCTACCTTCTCAATGATCTTAGCTTAAATAAAATGCATTTAATTTCCAGTGCAGCAGTACTAACCATTGATGCTGGTAACTTTTTGAGTCAAACAGTAGGAGTTTGAATTTAGGCATTTAATATCACTCAAGTACCTCTAAAACAAATTCTATTTTTATTTTTATCCTGTGACCTAGTGCCAGCTTGAAGGAAATCAATTGATGCCTAGAGTGCTTATTATATCTAGTGTTGTCCTATTCATATTCCCAGATTAGTTTCTGGTTGACGGCCTTCATCAGCCAGAAATTTTAGATCTTATTAGATGTAATACATCTTTCATCCTAAGTCATCTTTTAAGCTAGAAATTTGTTTAGAGATATGTATTGGACAGAATTGGATAGAATTTCCATATTTCTAACATCTATTAACCAACTAAGCTTGATTCTGAATAGAGATAGGTAAGCTGGGATGGTGTAATGTTTTTTTTTGTTTGGTTATATCACTTAGAAATTATATCTTATAAAAAGTGATTTATTTTCTTTCCTTAGATATAGATAGAGAATATTTTGATACATGATATTTAAGTTGAATTATAATAATACATCATATGACCACCAATGCACCACATGGTGTTAATTTAGTATGTATAAATTCTGGTTAAAAATAGTATCTAAGGTTATAAAAAAACTAAGATCACCATAATATATAGAAAATGAACCAGTTTTAAATCTTTGTGATCATACAAGCAAATAGGCTTCAATTTTTTTTTAAAAAAAGGTTTTTCTATTTGAACTGGTAGCTTGTTAAAATAACAAAAAGTAATAAATAATAGTTAGTGGAAGAGTGCATTAGATCCAAGAGACCCAAATCATGGTTCAGAAAAATTCAAAAAACTTCTCACTGCTGAAAATCATAAGACACTCACTAGTCTGGGAATATTTGAATAAAATGGTACTGAATAAGAACTTATTAAGAATTACTATCTGGCATCTCTAAGCCTTTCATTGAATAGAAAACAGGTGTGGAAAAGTAAATAATTTATTAACAAGTTGAATTCTACCATTGATATGTTAGTACTATATATATATAGGCTATGTTGATTTCAAGAAATCGTCAAATGTTAATGAATCGCCAGTCATCAAATGTTAAGATAACAGAATTGTGGGAAATCTGAATTGAACTATGGGTATTGTTAAGGGTTGTCTCGTTTTGATTATTCAACATTATATAGTTGATAAAGACTACAAAGTGTATAGTCGAAAGTACTTCTAAAAGAATATAATTTATATAAATTGTACTGTATTTTGATATATATATATTGATTTGTATATTACATATATTGTGAAACGAATACAGATATCAAACTTTATTTATTATATATATATAATCTTATAATTAAATAGTAAGTACAGTAATCAAAAGTTTTCTAAAAAGTACAAAAAATATAATTGTTATTTAGGAGCGCTTTCGACTACCCTCATAGTCTTTGCCAACTAATACTTTGAAAGGCTAATTGTCCCATAATTCCATGATCTTAACATTTGCTGCCTGTCTATTGATTAAGTCCTACTTGTATTTATATATTAGTATAGATTCCTTTATTTTTCTTTTATTGTTATTTCTCTCAATTTGCAAAATTTTTACATTATTATAATTGAAATTAAAACTATATATATATATATATATGAATTATTATGGTCATAAAAAATGAAAGCTGATGCATTATTATTATATTACCTTGAAGAAATACAGACATCGATTTATTATATAATATATATATAAGTGACTGTGTTAATGTTCAACACAGCTATTCTAATCTTTATGCATTAAAAATATATACAACATTCTATGTTTTTTCATAATTATTTTGTTGATATCTTAGAATGTTAATTTTTAAATTAAATTGCTCATAGATATATAAAAGTACAATATATATTGCTATAATTTGATCTATAAGTATAAATTTTCCTGCATTAATAGCCCAGATATAAAATTTAAACTTGTTAATCAAAATCACCCCAAATTCACAACTCAACCAGTCTAGCCAAAAAATATAAACTCTAAAAACAACCAATGGTTTCATTGCTGCAAGCAGACTTTTCAAGTGTAAAGAACTACAATATTAATAACATATTTAAACTAAACATTACCCACAGTTCCATTTACATTACATACACCTTTAACATTAAAAACCTTTTAAATAAGTTAATTGCTTCAGAATCATACATTTTTATAATATTCTTTTTTTTTGTTCCATTTTTCTCAAAGAAAGTTAAAAAAAACAAGGGATAATATACACTATTCCAAGAATAGTATTTTTATCAAAAATTTCCTTTAATAAATTATTCAAAACAATACTCCTTTTCCAAACAATTTTATTTCTAAACAAATTACTATTTTTGTATACAATTCTATAAAAAAACAATTTAAATGGCAAAAAAATAAAAACCATATTTTTCTTTATTCTTTATATTATTACAATTAAATAAAATACTCTTAACAAATTTATCAGAGTAACCAAATAATTTAACACTCAAATAATTTAAACTTGTTAAATGATGGTTGCCTTGACAACAGTTTGAGATTGTTGATTGCTATTGATATTGGGATTGTCTAAGTGTTGATTGGTTTTTAATAATTTAAAAGTAATATATTTAAATGCAGTTAAAGATGAAATTAAAGTGTGAATTATAATGCTAAAATGGCCTAGGTATGATTTTGAGAATATAGAAATTCCTCAAAAGTGCTAAACCACTTTAGTATTATAATTCACACTTTAGTTTCATCTTTAACTGTGTTTCAATGCATTTAAATATATTACTGTTCATTTAAGAGAAGTTTATATTTTTGTTATTATTACATGAATTTGAACTTCATTAAAGCTTAATCACATACAATCATTAATTCATTTCATCTTTTTTTTATTCACATGTAATATCTTTTATAGATTTACTTAAAATGTTGGTTTTGCTTTGCATTCTAAAAACATCAGAAAAAGATAAATGATTTCCCAAAATGCAACTTGTGCTGCACCAATATTTTTATGTTGGCCCAGGTTACAATCTCTTTCACAATTTTTATTTTGAGTTCAGTATTTACCAATAAATGACTACATGACTCTGTTGCATGCCTCCAGCTTGCACACACTTTTTCTTTCATCTGAGCTATGTCACCTTTTCAGCTTTACTAACAAATCTATATCCTGCACTTTCCTATCCAATATCCCTAGACTAATTTCAAGTGTAATGTTTTTGGAGCTTTAGCTCTTGTGTCTGAACACCTGGATTTTTCTGGCATCTATCATTTACCTCTTTGTTTTATGATCAAGCAATATCTAAACTGGTGTCTCATGATAAAGTCAAGTGATATTTTTTTAGCTTTATGCTATTTTTGGCTATGAGATAGAAGGGCCTATGCTTCTCAAAAAAATTAAAGGTACTATAATAAATAGATAGTAAACAAGTTTCAGATCTATATGAATATACAAGCAAGTTAGCATAGATTAAAAAATTTACATGTTTTTCATTTTGGACTGATAGTTTAGTAATAAAACTGAGATAAATGATTGTTCCTAAAAAAATACATTAGATCTTAAAAGTCACTGTTTAAGACCCAAAGCACAGAACAGGGAATTATTAAGCCACGTTGTCGGGCATATACTAGTTACTAAAGATTACATTAAGTGACTAATTGGTGTAAAAAGTATTTACCAATAAATAAATAATGTATTTTGATCTACAAGTATCAAATTACACTTCTATTTGTGGTATTATATTTTTTAGATATCTAATCGTTTATTGAGCTAGTGTTAATGTGTTGTAATTAAGCTACCAATGGATTCCATAAATGCTTGATAAGGGATGAGAATTAATTATGAATAATGATTAAATAGTGCCTAATGATATATACTTCCTGTTACCTTTTAAAATGGGATGTCGGTCCATCAAAAGGCTAGGTATTATTTTGGATAGTTTTTTATACTTCCATCCTCTTCTTCTTCAAACGCTTGAGTTACTTCAGGACTGTTATCATGAATCTTTCATATCACTGACCATCTCCCTATTTTAAAATTAATAATAGGATTGTATTTTCCCACATTTTTATGTTTTAACTATATGCACAGTATGTCTGCTTCAATTTTTTTGCCATTTAAATTCAAGCTCTTTAGAATTAAAAAAGCAAAAATGAGACAAGGTTTAGTGAGCTCACACTTCTTAGTAGTGACTTTTGCTTGAGGAAGTACAATCACCAATGAGACATTTTGTAATTGCATTTGAGACAAGTGTCTGCTGAAAAATATTGTATTTTTAGGCAGCCATATTTAAGTAGCCCCTGCCTACCATAGAAGTGGAAGGGATCTGAGAAATGTGATCCAAAATAACACGTCACATAGTTTGACAAGGTTATCATGCCTGGTAGATTAACCATTAAAGTGAAAGATAATTAAAGGCAAATATTATAAATGTAATTTTTTTTAAAAATAGGTACATAAAATGTGTGAATTGGTTCAAACTGTACAAGATCAGAAAAGAGGATTGCATTGGTCACTAAGGAACTCTCAAGATTTTGTTAAGAGTGTTGTAAGAGCAATTTTTTTTAAATAATCCATTGCAAAGCAAAGACCTATAGCTTTTTAAAGGGAACAGGCAGAAACATTATTTCATAAAATAAAATATTATACAGTATTTTAATACAATATTTAACTTTAACATTATTTTTACATAAAACTGATTAAAAGCATTATTTCTTAATTAAATTATGTTAAAGATAGCTCAATTTTAGTTAATTATATTTTTTATTACAATATTATTTAATTAAACGTAATACATATCTCTAAAAAATATCTGATAAAAGTTTCAAGATAATTTTTATATAATTTCAGATAAATATTTTATAAAACTAAGATATGTATATACGTTAAGTTCTTGACCAAACTAAGACTATGATTATTGGTCAGTGGGATATTATGATCAAATGATCATGTGATAATCAATAAAAGTTTGGCATTGATTGCCTAGCTAACTTCAAATAATTTATTTTAACAATTTATGCAAGAAAAAAAATAATTTTGCATGTCTAATTTGCATAATATAAACATTATTTGAATATACATAACTGTTTTAATCATCAAAAATTATTTTGGCTTCTAAAATTATAAAATACTTCAAAATATAATTATAGTTGTATTTTGTACCATTTCTATCTGTCTGAATTATTATATATACTTAAAAACTTCTATTCCAATATAAATAATGAAAATACTTTTCTGCATTGGATTCCATGCAAAACTTTATATGTCACACTTACAAAATAGCTGATAGTTTCAACTGTTCAACATACTTTCTCAGATGTTTTTCTAATATTTAAAAATGGGAAAGAGAATACTTAATGGGTATTTGGAATTTTTATTTCATCATGCATTCTTGATACATATAAATAAATACATCTAAAAAACTAAACAACCTTCAAGATGGAGGTGAGAAAGATGTTTTAAAATTATCTAAAAAATAATATACATGGGAAAAAAAGGTGGAATTAGATTGATGATACCATATGATTATGATTATTAATAATACTAATAATAATAATAATAATAATAATAATAATAATAATAATAATAATAATAATAACAACAACAACATACACTAATCTTTAAATGAGTTCAAAGTCTACATCTGCGTTAGGAATGTTATGACAATCTCTAGCTTAATAAATAATTAGCAATGAACATTAAAATATTTATATAAAATAGAGGGTATCAATTGAAATTGTAATCGTTAGTTATTGATAAATATTAAGCAGGTGAAGAAGCTATGTGCAAGAGAACTTGATAGAGGCCAACTGAAGAGTGTTAGTTTAGCATGCAATTTGTTTGTTTCAAATATCTTTGTTGACATATTTTATGACATATTTTAAGAATGTGTGATAAAATGAACATTTTTAAATATATGTAAAAATGATAGTACCGATGTCAAGCATTGGTGGTCGAGAAGTCAGCGACAGCTGCTTTACAAGCAGTTGTCTCAGGTTAGCAGGTTCACTTCCTGGCAGATGTTATGACACATGAGAAAAAAAAAGTACAGATTAAAAAAATGATGAATGTTGAATTATTCCTTGTGTTTACATGAAATTGCAAAACAGCTCTATTATTCTTTGATTGAAATTTAAAGTTTATATTTGGCTGGTAGTAATATGATAATATTTAACTTAATAAACGATTAGTAATGTAACAAAATAGTGTTGCTACACTATGCTGGAAAGATTAATTTATTTAAAATTACAGCTTAGCACTACTTTTGACCAGGTTGGTCATATTCATGGATCTAATATATGTTTGTAAAAATAGACTTTATAAGTTAAATAATTTGAATATACCATTTACATGACAATGCAATGTTCATGTCTTTCTTGTTTATTATATAGATGTTATCTCAACCATTATTTTTTTATATTTTCTTTTTTAATCATTGCACTCAACAAAAACAATTTTAATATTAAATGGACTGAAATTGTGTCCAGATCCAATATTATGTTCCAGAAATATAGACCTACTATTGGGATCTGTTTTAGTGCATTTGTATACATATTTATGCTGCATTAATCTTGTCATGCAGTTGACACAAGACTCACCATAGTAAATTGCATTATATGTTGGTTCACTGCATTAAATTTTATAAACTATGTGGAGAGTTTAGTCTGGAGATAATTTGTCTTTGTCTTATTCCACATTTGATTAGGATTAGTTGGAGTTCTAAAACTAATATCAAATTCATTTGATCAGATTGTTTTCATCTTTTTAGATATACATGGTATAAAAGGAAGGCTGGTCCATGTATTAATATTTTTATTAATGTTCCTGTTATTTAAAGATGAATATATATTTTTAAGAGTTTTATTTACTAGATTAATATTATAGCCTGAAATGAGTAAGTCTTTTATATAATTTATAATTTCCAATATTGTCTTTTCTGTCTGCTTCAAACTTACATAATGTATAGTTTTCATACAAAAACAGATGTAAAGCCAGCAAATTTATATGAAATTGGAGTATATGAATGTGGGTGAATTAAATGGTGAATGTTGGCAGGTTTTATAATCATTTCATAGATAATGTGTGCATTTGAATTAGTAATATATAAATGTATTTATATAAAATGGAAACTTTTAAATTAAACATAGTTCAATGTGTATGTAAACAAACAGAGTAAATCAACTTTCCTCAGATTGTGACTTAAAACACTCTAAATGTTGAACAAAAAAATCAAGAATAGAATGAATCCACCTATTCTTAGTTGCTCTGATGTTTATAAGCATACCTTTAACAACATTGTTGGTAATTCAGCGTAAATTAATTTAGCAACCAAATAGAATATGGCACTTAAGAGTTATTAAACACATAAGGAATAATATAAGACTGGAGACAGCATCTCACTTTTAACACATTGATTGTAATAATTAAACAAGATTTAATATGTAAACTTTTAAATTTAAGTTTCTCTGATGTTTATAAGCATACCTTTGTCAACATTGCTGGTAATTCATATAACTTAAAGTGGGGACTTTCAAAGATGTGAGTATTTTTTTAGAAAAAATAATATTTTATATTTTTATAAATACATTAAACCATGGAGTAATTCTACTTAATTAGAACATCACAAATACTAAAAACCATTATCAAATATTATACAATGCTCAGATAATATTCTTTCCTTTTATATTACAACTGTAACATAATGCTACCATTTTCAGATTTTTTTTCTGGTTTTGTATTTATTTAATGACAAAAATTGGAACAAAAATTTATATCAAATTATTAGTTTAAAAAAAAAATCTGAAGATATCAGAATCATACAAGAAATAATACAGGAGTCAACTATGCTTCTGATTGGTAGATTCTTTGTCTTAGAATTTAAGAGAATAAAATGTAAGAGATTTTCAATCATTTTTCTTTTCTTATTTTGAAAAGAAAATTTATGGTACCATTTACATATAGATGGTACAATTATATTGGCATTGAGTAAGATTTAAAAGAAATAAAATTTAAAAATTGTCAATGGGCATAATTTAGTTTTTTTTATTAGTTAGTGTAATTTATATTTGATATGTATTATGAAAGCTATTTGTGTTTAAATTTATCAATTTTATTAAAGTAACATTAATATTGGAAAGAATGTAAGCACATATAGATTACTATCAGAGTAAAACCTCTTAACAATAATTAAAGATGTCAAAAATAAGTTATAAAAAATAAAACTTTGTACCTCAAAAGTAAGCAATAATATAGAAAATTATCGAGTGATAATAACACAAAGGATAAGAGGATACGCACAGAAATCTCCAAATGGTCATCAGTATAAAAGAAGTAGGCAAGTTTAGAATTGGTCTTTCACCTGTGTTTTTCTGGCTGTTTTTTGTAGGCAGCATTTTCGAAGCCATAATAAAATGCTACTATCCAGAACTACTACAATGAATTTAGTCTCCATGGGTGAGTAGAAACAGATCATTTGCTGGCATCTTCTCTCACAAAAGTCACCAAAATCTTCACCTAACTTTGCCCTAAATATGGATCAGAGATGCAAAAAGTGTTAACAGAATGAAGCCATAAAGAATTAATATGGAATCCTCATAAAGGAAACTTACTGGTAAGTCAATGACCATATTGTAACTTATCTAAATAAAGCAAAAAGATTTGTGAACTAGATTTTTAAAAGATAAACTTCTAATTTAGTAAAAAGAAAGAAGTATTTGTGATTTCATCCTTAAAAGTGAACTATTTGAATTAAGTGATTCTTATAATTATCAGATTATGTGTGTGTGTTCTCTCCAATATTATAATTTTTATTGTTTAAATATTTAAAGTGGGTTAATAAAATGTTTAATAATAATATAAACCTTTCATTGTATGCGCTGAATTTTAGTTATTTCGATTTTATTGTTAAGTTTAGAGAATTATGTAAATTATCTTTACCAATATGCTTGATTAAAACCTGGGAAAAATTTCTTATAATAAATTAATTAATTGATGGGAAGATATAATTCCCACTCTTACTGTTAATTATTTGCTTTCCTAAGCCTTAACAAAAATGCAACAAGAGTTAGGAGTCTACCAACTCTGGTGCCCTCTTAAATAAATTAAACTAACTCCAGATTCAATTCAAATTATAATAAATATTAGATCAATTTGTCAGGATACATAACTATATTTTTGAAATATCCACACTCTTACTGGAATGAACCATTGTCATTAAATAGTTTGGCTAATTAGCACTTTATAGTGATTAATAAAAGACAAATCCAAATGTAAAATCCTCATGATTACAATTAAATTTTATTAAAAAAGATTTGACTTTTAAGAAGACATGTCAAGTGAAGTTATAATTACTGTAAAGCAAAAGTTATGACTTTCTGAAAAGGAAACACTTTCAAAAACAGAGGCACAAAAATTTTTGGTGATATTTTAATAATTATAAGGGAAATTTTAAATTTTAAAACAAAGCTTCATTGCTTTATGATGTCTTAATATTAATTCATTTAAATTTTAGAAATGGAATTCAATAAGAAATCAATCATTCACTATCTTTTTCAATTGACAGCATGGCAATGATCTATTAAGAATGAAGTTATTATTCTTATATGCATATTTCAGTCTAGTGCTCATTTTTAATGTTTGCAAAGATAAAATAATATTTTTCAGAATGGTTTTCTTATATTTGTAATAAATAAGATAAAAGATTATCAAAATTAATGGTAAAAATAAAATTTTGCAATATAACCAAAACTGGTTTATGGCTTTAAAAAAGGAGAGAAGGAGTTAATTAATGCACTAATTAAACATAAATGAATTCAAGTTCATTTAAAGTGATATTTCCTTAAACAAATTCACACATATATTTACAATTGCAAACTCCATACAATAGTGTCATTCAGTGCAAACCTTAGTAATCAATGGATGCAAGAAGGTTTACACATAACATTCCCATCTAGTGCCTACTCATCTGATATCACCAAATTAGTTTCTAGCTTGTATATTTCACCAGTGAGAAGCAGTTTGAAAACATTATGATACTTTTATCTTGGGCTTATAGCTTTTAGTTAACTAAATATGTAAAAATGGCTTCTGAAAAGTTGCATTGAATCCTAAAATCTATGTGCAGTATTCTTAAATCCAAGACTTCTCTCTGATAAAAGCTATAAGCTAGAAACTAGTTTGGCAATATTATATGAGTAGGCATTACCTAGAGATTTTAAGCACAAACCTTTCTGCATCCATTGAGTACCAAGACTTGCATTGAATAGCATTACTATATGTAATTTACTATTGCTTCAATAGTTGTGTAATCATATCATCATGTGATGTTTTAAGGATTTTACACATGTATTTAATAATAAAAAATTAATCAAAAATATTGAAGAAATGGCTTTTTTATTTATTAATTATAATAAACTGCATATTTGTTCATCTGAAAAACTTAACTAAAAGCTTTAGTTTATTAAAAAAAACATTTCTTATGCAGAAGAACAAATGTATGAAAATTTAAATTATAAATACAAGCCTAAAAAATATTATTATTAATAATATTGTTAATTATTGAACAATATTAAATATTTCATATAATATATGCTTTATAAAAATTTTAAAATATTCTAAACATGATTGTTCAAAGAAAACTTATTTTACTACGTCACATCAATAAATAGTAGTTTAGGGCACTCATATTGGAAATGCTACTTTTCTGTATTAATTTCTAGGAGCAGAGTAAAAAATAACTCAGCCTGGTAAATTGAATGGAAGTATTGTATTCAAACTGCCATTTAGGTATTTAACTCAATAATTCTGAGATCTGATGCTTCATGGAGTACTATGATAGTGTTATTGTAGATTACCTTTAAACCATTTTTTTGAGACTATCATTAGAACTTTTTTGCTAGTTTATGTTTTATTTGATTTCTTTTTTTTTTTTGCAAAACATTTGTATAGTAATTATTAAAAAAGATATTCAAAAATTCAATCTGTATTTGCACATATTCTAAATATAATCATTGTTTTTGACAGTTTTAACATTTCATTGATGCAAAGAAAAAAAATCACAGACATTACATATTTATACAAGATCAACTCCAAATTTACAATTACCTCAGATTTACTTTTAAACATATCCTCCAATCTCACTTAATGTTATACTAGATCACATAGACCCCTACATCTAATTCATTGTTATTCAGACACTCTTAGATTTTCTCCCATATTTTGTAAAATCAGCACTTTTATGAATAATAATATCCTTCATCTAGATTTCAATCAATTCTGCAAACCTATAAAACAAATGATCTCATTATCCAAACCATCTTTATGACTTTACAATTTTCTTCTTTTCTCCATATCTCTATATCATTTTGTTCAATGATAAGGTTTTTCTATAATCATTTTAATGAGCATTCTGTAATTGACTATTGGTTGTTGTTTTGCACTTTAAATAAAATTGAACTGAATACAACATTGAACATATTCATGTTTACACTTAGATTTTTTAAAATAGGTTTCATTTTTAAAAATACAAGTTAAGAAATTTGAAGTAATGACAAAAAGGAAATTACAAACTTTACACCACATCACACAACTTTTGTGATATTTTAAATAATTATAAATGCAATTTAAAATTTTAGAACAGAATTGTATAGCTTTGTAATAATTTGATAATTATTCATTCATATTTAATAAATTAAATTTATTCAACAAAGATTTCATTAATTTACTATTTCAAATAGTATTTTTATAAT
Organism: Epiperipatus broadwayi; assembly: GCA_028023455.1. NCBI lineage: Eukaryota > Metazoa > Onychophora > Udeonychophora > Euonychophora > Peripatidae > Epiperipatus > Epiperipatus broadwayi. Next base: position 45,255 of record JAQFVV010000496.1, on the reverse strand, counting down.
CAGCCAATAAAAAAAAAAATTCTCATTATGTATTTTGCTTTATTATTATAATTTTTGCTATATGGAAAATTCAAATATGATTTTTTAAAATGTTTTTCATTTGTAAAAATAACTTTCTATTAAATCAGGTACAATTTAATAATTTAAAATATTCAATGAATGTTTTAATCCTAAAATAATATTTGAACTATTAATTCAAATTAGCTTTAGGAAAAAAATGGAAAGATATTAGGTTTTAAACATCGTGTACTTGTCTATGCAGCTAACCATGCAGTTTATTTAATAAAGGAATTTATTTATATAGTAATTATTCTAAATTTTGCAAAACATAATATTCTTCAACATTAGGGATTGTGAATATTTTAGCTAGCAGTTTTTTTTATTTGTAGTAAATCTCACAATACATAATTTTAATTATGATAATCCTGAATACAATAGAGGTAAAAAATAGTAGCATTAAAGTATTATATATATATAAAATAAAAATTTATATTCATTAAAAAAACACATAATTACTTTGCCTGATTACAACCAAAAATTTTAATCCACCTTATTTCATATTTACAATAAAAAAAAACGTCAGCAAATAAAAAGCTATGTAATATTCAGTGCAATTTCTTTTTGCAACAACAACAACAATAATAATAAATTATAACTTTTATTGCATGTTTATATGCATGAAACTGTAATTAGGATTTAGCAATACATGAAAAAATATTTCAAAAAAAATTTTTTTTATTTTATTGTTGAATAATTAATGCAACTTTATATCAACACTTTTAATTTAAAATGAGTTATATGTGATCAGGGTGGTTTCCTTATGACTATTACAAATAAAAACATAATGCTAGATAAATAAATAATTACATATTGAAAAAAATAAAACAAAATTGGGCTTTCTGTTTTGAATCATTATTTAATATGTAAGTAAAGCATAATTATAAATTCATGCATTTCATTTATAATAAAAATGTTATTCATATTAGAAGTTATTATTATTGTAAATATAAAAAGATTGACTGCAGATCACGATATTTTGTTTGCTGGTCTTTTTTGTAATAAATATGATTAATGCCACATTTAAATTTCTACTTTTAATGGATAATTTATCCATAGTATAAATATTCTAAAAATATCTTTTAAAACTCCATACTAATAGGAAATAATGCTAAAAAATATAACAAACTGCATATCTAATAAAAGTATAAATACTCAAGCCTAAAAACTAAAAAACATAAATTTATCTAGAAATGCTCATAACCATATAACAATTCACATTAGTAACCCATTGAAAATGAGATCAGAAATAGAATTTTTTAAAAACTTTACGTCTATGCTTCATCTAGAAATTTTACCCTGAATTGAAAGAATCATTAGAATTGATAATCTATCTAATATTTTAAACGTAGGGCATTATTATTATTATTATTTATTATTATTATTATTATTATTATTATTATTATTATTATTATTATTATTATTATTATTATTATTATTATTATTATTATTATTATTATTATTATTATTATTGTTGTTGTTGTTGTTATTATTATTATTATTATTATTTATTTATTTATTTATTTTAAAAAAAAAAGCTTTATAGGGCTACAGTTTTCCAATGTTGCCCTTACTCACATCATTTAGTTTCAAACCTTGCTAGGTATTTAACATTTATGGGCAGTAGTGAAACTTATATGCATTTTCACCTACAATTGTGTATACTACAGACATTTTTAAACATATATATACAGTATAATAGTGCAAAGACAGAAACCAGTTTGTGGATAATTGTTTCAATGCATTATCAAATGTTAATCATTAATTACTCAATTTTAATATAAATGGCAGTAGAGTGAAGAAAGTGAATTATTGGTTTTTATGCTGGGTTTGGAAAAAGATAAGGGGGTTTAGATATAAAGGCCATAGAGTTGACAAAGATTATGTTGTGGAAATAGGATGGAGCAGAATATGGGAAAACTTAGAGTGGGGAATAGAAAATAAAGTGACTAATAGGTTTCTCTGAGTATAATTGTTAAGAGATTCCTGATATTATTTAAGGAGAAGCCACGGTACATCACATCACATTGATCAAATATTGTATAAGATAAAGAACTCTCTCCATCAAAATCTTTATCTAGTATCTACACATTCAATGTCTCCTGACTAGTTTCTAACTTGTGGCTTTGAAGATCCTTGAATCTTAGAGCAATTTTTTGATCTAATGCAACTCCCCAGTAGTCATTTAGCTTCATAGTTAACTAAAATGGTAAAAGATGGCCGCTAGAGGGTTATATTAGATCCAAAGATCTAAGTGTGGTGCTCACAGATCCAAGAGTTTTCACTAATGAAAGCCACAAGTTAGAAAATATTTTGGGGATATTGGATGAGTAGGCATTAGACAAGAATTTTGATGCACAAAACCCTCTAGCATCCATTGATTACTATGGCTTGCACTGAGTAGCACTGTTATATGGAGAGAGTTGCTACTGTTCTAACACATTGTGTATGCATAAGAAATAGTGGTCATGTAATGTTTTAAGGATTTATTATTAACATTCCTAGCTATAGACTACAACTAAAGATACTAATCAGATCTATATATTTCCAGGCAGGTTTGTTAAAGTTCAAAACTTTAGTGTGTTTGAATTATTAGATTGAATATAAAATGGGTTAAAAATAGTTGGTGGATGCATAATTGCATTATTTATAGATTTAAAACACAAGCCTTGATGATAATACCAAACTGATATGAAAATGGGGAATTTAAATGCACTATTATCTGATAATCATTGATTACTCAAATTTACTATAGATGGCATTAGCATAAACAACTGATTTGTGTGAAGTAAAATATTGATTAGTATAAACATATTTATCTCCAAATTAATTTAAAAACATATATCTCATTAAAATATTTATAATAATAATTAACAAAAATTAAAATTTTGAGTTAGCATATACATTTCATATTTTTAACATGTATATACAATAGGCATATATATATATATATATCAATGAAAGACTTAATTTAAAAATTATACACATTAAGACATCAAACTTTCTCTTGCTCTCAAACTAAATAATTAAATAAAATAAAAGTATTATATTAAAATCTTTCATTTTCATTCTTTCATTGATGAAATGCAAAATATATAATGCCTAACTAATGTTAATCTTGTAAAATTCAAGTTACTATACACTTGCCTGGAAAAAAAAATAATGGCAGCCATTTTATTTTAACATTTTCTGAACTCAGAGCCAGTAGTGGTAGTGCTATGAAGTATAAAATTAACGTTTGGAGAATTAAAATTTATTTATTTGTATTTAATATTTTTTTCTAAAGACAAGCTTTTGATATCAGAAATAGAGGAATAGATATTTGGAATGCATTTTCAAAAATTCAGACCATCTTGCTTTACCTCCATATATATAAATTGATAATTAAAGTCACTATATAAAACTTTTAAATTATTTTCCAAATATGATTTTTTTTCTGTCTCAAACAATCCATAAAACAGTTTCTATGGATTAACATTAAGCAGATGATGTCAAAGTTTGTATTTTTTTTCTTTTCATCAAGCTAATTCATCTTGCTACTGTTATTTGTGCTCAATTTCATTTTATGTTTCTACAAATTCAGCAAAGAATTTCATTAATAGTTAAAAATAGAAAAGTTGGAATTGATTTCTAATACGTCAAAAACCATACATATTTCAAAATGTCACAGAAGAAAAACTAAATAATTAATAATTTGGATTTTCAACCCAAAACAAATAAATAAATAAAAGCGTTCTGAAGTTTCAAGTATATTATATACTTTTACAAACGTCAAAAAGAAAGATTTTAAAATGTATATCTTTTTTCTTAAAATAATTCTTTTGAAAATTTAAAATAACGATAAAATAATATACTTGCAAATATCATTTAATTTTTAGAAGTTGTTATTAATCTTGTTCCATAACCCTTTCACACAAAAGCATGATAAAAAATATTGACTACTGTATTTACATATGCTATTTAAATGAGGCTGTAAAATTTTATATGTCTGGATAATTAATTATATGCTATGATTTGTTGCTGTGGTGAGGTAATAAACTTTGGAATTTAACAACAACATATTACAGCTGCACTTCTTTATCATTAATGCTTGAACTCATAAATTCCTAAGCAAAAATTCCTTCAATTATTAACTCACCAGAGTCAGGTAAATCGTAACAGATGCAACATAGTTAGTAGTAAAGGTGTAGTTTTTATGATGAACAAATCATAAATTTATATTTTATATTAATAGTTTATATAATCCAATGGTCAATGATTTGGGCAATCAAGAGGCATTCAAGTAATGAAAATGATTTTTTGAGCTTTGATCAAAAAATCTTTATTACTTGAGTTGATTAGACATTTTACCATTGCACTAAACTGACACAGAGCAAAAAAAAACATGATACTTAGTCATACAAGATAGCATATGATATTACATAATCAGATATTATGAAGTAGTGATGCTTTAATTCAATATCTTTTAGCTTTTGAGATATCATAGTGCTTAACAGCACTAGGCAAATTATTCTGACAAATAACACTTGTGAAATTTGAGCTTCAGATGTCACAGGGTGAGCTTTCTAGCTTTTGAATACATCATACTTGTTCTGGTTTATAACCTTTTCACAAATATAGTTGTATACATGAACTTCATTATTCATATAATCTATCTTCATTACTTTTGATTTGATAAGAAAACTTCTGAACAGACATTGCTGCCTTGTTTAAAAAGAGTGCTTATTTAAAATTAAATGGATTTATTAATAGAATTAATATTTGCTAATATAAGTAAAATAAAACATTAGTTCATTTAAGCATTGAATTAATATAAAATAAGTGCATAATATATATATATATAAAATAAAGAAAAGAAATGAGGAGATATAGCTATGTAAACAGAGATAACCTTTGATGTTGGCAAGAAATTAATTAACAAAAAAACTCCAACTAAAGAGCTATTATAGTTAGTGAGAAAACTTGCTTAACCTTAGGCATTGCCAATTAATAGTAATTGATAATTTCTTGAAAACATCAATGGTTAAAGGTTATGCTGTTTACTTTGATATTATTTCCTCATTTCTATTCTTCATTTTAATAATAATCCATGTAAATATTTAATTCAATATATCAAATATGATTGATCCACTGCAGGAAAAATATTTCAGTTTAACATATATTTGTCAATGCTTAACCTCTCTTTTCCACACCACACGAACTTTATTCATTCATCTCACATCCACTCTCTTTACAGTTCTCTTGCAATTTCCTGTGATCCATTTTAAGACTTCAACTATCCATATGTGAATGTTAGTCTGAAATTCTGTCATGATGCCATTTTAGAATTAAATGTTGAACTATTTCCATTACGTAATATTATTATTGAATGTCTTGACAAAAATTCAAACTTTATATAAACTTTTCAAATTCATATAACTGTTAATTAGTTTCAACTATATTATTCTCTTTCAGGTATTTATGGCCTGGCAAGTGAATGGGAATTGAACTTGAGCTAAATATTCAAAATTTAAAGATCCCAGGTTCAATTCCTCTGCTAATATTGTCGCTGATCATGCAGTCAACACCTAAAGAAGAGAAAATAATACAAACCAGAGTCTTATTATTAACAGTTGAATGTATTTGCAAAGTTTTAATAAAGTTTGAATTTTTCCAAAGATTTACAATATTTAGTATTAAATGATGAAGATAATCTAATATAATTATTATCAATATATTACTATCTTTCCTAGAAAGATATTAAACCCAGTTCCAGGTAAGTGTTTTAATTTTTTCAATGATGCCAGTGATACCCATTTGCTCTTTCACAGTCATCACATGATCACTGTTTCTTATGCTAGCACATTACTATTATTAAAACAGGCAAAACTCTCCATACAGTAGTGCCAATCAGTGCCAACTATAGTAATAAATGGATGCCAGAAGGCTTATGCATAAAATCTCTATCTAGTGCCTACTCAGCTAATAACCCCAGATTAGTTTCAATCTTATTCTCATAGTTTTGTAGTTAAATAGAGATAAAAGTTGGCTGCTGGTGGGTTGCATTAGATCCTAAGATCTAGGTTCAGTGATCTCAGATCCAAAGCTCTTCACTGACAAAGGCCACAAGCCAGAAACTAGTCTGGGGATATTGGATGAGTAGGCACTAGATAGAGATTTTATGCACAAGCCTTCTGGAATCCATTGATTAATCTGGTTGGCACTGAGTGGCACTACTGTATGGAGAGTTTTGTCTCTTTCACAGTCCCTTTTAGTTAACTTCAATACATATCTCTCAATTATTGGTTGAATGGTCTGGTCTCTGTATCTCTCTTATATTAAGAGTCCACATCTCAAATCCATAACTAAGAACAACCAGGAGTTTAGGTATCTCTTGATGGATTGTTTATAAATATACATCTTTTAAAGATTTTTATAGCTTTTCTAAATATATTTTGATAATCTCATACATTTATTTGGATATGACTTTGGTTTTGAAAAATTTATATAATTGTATGTATCTAAGACATAGAGAAAATGTTCTGATCATGAATAATATTATGCTGTATAGGATGCTTATCTCTTCTAACATTACAATAGTTGCTCATTTCTGTAGATTTGATTTGCAGACTCGATGGGAAATATTCTAGAATTGAGCCACAAGAGAAATCACATAAGTTTGCTTAGAGTATTGTAAGGGTTACTTATAATCTTGTTAACCTCACTTATTTAATTAAAAGATCAAAACATAAACTGAAAAATATAAGTAAGTTTTTGAATAGTAAATAGATTTTTTTAAAAAAAATACATATGTATATATATAAATAACTTAAAGGTTAAACTATAAAATCTTAATAATGAAAGTCAATTCAAATAAATAGTTGTTTTAATAAAATTAAAATATTAAAATGATTATTTTAGATAATTCATATGTACACCGATAAAATGATTATTTATAAATCATTTATATATAATAATAATTATTATTTAAGTTGACTAACCTTAATAATCAAGACATAAACTTGGAGATAACCTTAAGTCAAGTTGCATCTTTGCAACTAAACACAAAGGAAATAAAATTTTGAATTCAATTATCCAATTATTAATTATAGTAATTTCAACAATAGTCCATCGTGAAATCAAATAGTATATTTAAAACATGCTATTGGAAGTCAATTCTACTACAAAAGTTGGATCAAATAATTTCAAAATTAATCCTACCCTTTGTCAATGAACTACCCACTACGCATAGTCATTTTGCTGTGTTCAAATTCCAAACGTACTAAAAGATAGATCAATAATTTGAACGAATCTTCTTGTTGATAAAATTTTTATTAGAAAGGAACTCTAATTTTACTCAACAAAAAAAGTAAATAAATTACTCTTTAGTATTATCAATTATAATTTCAAAGCAAAATTATATATATTTTTATTTATTAATTAGAAAAACTCACAATAAGATTGTTTTAAATTGGAATCATAAAGAAGATAAATTTCATCAAAAAACATTTATATATGTAAATTAAATTATATTAAGAATAAGTATATAAAATGCTTTGTGAGTAAAGTCCATTTTGCCATAGGATTGAATGCTATTGTTTGATCTGTAAATAGTGTATGTTTATTCCTACTGAAATGCCTAAACTATATGTGTATTTCATCTATATAATTAAAAATGCAATTTCAATTTATATCAAAATAATTTATGGAAGAAGATGTCAATATCATATAAGATGAAGAATTCTGAACAACAGAATATATTAATTGACTCACCAAAGATTGATAACCAAGGAATAAAGAACTTTATCCTTAATGAATATTAAGAACTTTATCCTTAATGGACATTACTTCATAAATTATGGAAATGAATAGGGTAATACCATAAACTTTTAATACATCTTATCATTATATGTGTCATCAGCTTCAGATATCTAATTTTATTTCCTTTGCTTCCAAAATCTGTTTATGTTGAAATAGTCCATTTAAAAAGGTTATTAGATAAAATGGAAAGATCATTGATTTAAATTTTTTTTTAAAATAAAATTTTGGTCTTCCCTATAAAGCAACTTGACCGAGGTAAAAATAACTTATTATGGAGGTAAGATTTTATTATTCTTCATATTGATTTCATTTTTGACAGAACAGAAATTTTTGTTTATTACTAACATAATTAACTTAGTAATATTTATTTATTATTCTTTGTGTAAATGATTAACATACTTGGATGAAAGATCTTTTATTTCATAATAATGACGACGCATAGAAGGGGTTCTTATAAAATTGGAATTCTTATACAAGAATTGGATAGTATAAAATCTTTATTTATACATACAATGTTCATATTAAATTTAGCTAGTTAGTATTATTATAATTTTTTTTTGTTGAATTTATAAAATTTTATTTTTTGTTTTATGATTTATTAAAATTTGGTCATGTTATGATATATGTCCATATGGGGGATACGGAAAGGTATTATTTTAATTTGATATTATAAAATAGTAGAAATGTATGTAAGGCACTTATTATAATATTTTTTATTTATTTGAAATAGATTTAAATTGTTATCTAGTAATAAATATGTCAAAGTTTGTTTTAAATTTAAGGAGGTCTCTGATTTATTTATTTTCCGAAATAAATAAGATATTAATATACATACCCATATACTATATCATACTAATTTAATATCTTGATATTTGGTTGAAATTAATTTTAAAATCGATTAAATTATATTAAGTACTATTACTAATGTAGGATATTGATGGAAACACCTGAAGAAAGTTAAATGTAAAAACTACCCTGAATTTGAATACTGAACATAACAGAACCATCTATAAAGATGGAGATTGGATGAATTAATCTAAATTGCATCTGTATTGAATATTTAATTTTAAATTATCTTGTTTGAAATGGATTCAATCTTGGATTAAAGTTCAATCATATATAAGACCCTAAATCCGATTATAGTTAGATGCAACCACCTTGAATGCTTTAGCAGATCCAGACCGTTACAGTATCATCAATATTTTATTCAATAAAAAATGTTGTCTCAAATTATAGCTTATCAGTTCACATCCAATTCTATCTGGGGTTCTTTTTATATAAGAAATGCATATTTTAATAATAAAAAAATATTTTATTCTGTCTGGTGTTTTTAAGTTGGTACACTTTTTTATTTATAATGATGGATTTTAAATCATTCATGAATAAAATTTTATATATGTGTATGATCTTTTTCTCCAGAATATTATCATTTAAAAAAAAAATCCCTTCTGTAAAAATTTGTAGGAACTTAGGATCTTATGAACAACAATATTTAAATGTAATTAAAAGGGGTTTGAACTCAGACTTTCAAGCTTCCATTAGTTACCCACTCCATCTTATATAACCGATACACATAACCACAGATGTGTGAAAAAGATAAATGATCTCCAATATACATGTTTTCAGCACAAATGTGGTCATGTATATTGGTCATATAAGATGGAAGGGATAGTTGAAGGGAGCTTGAATGTCTGGGTTAAAATTCCTCTAATTACATCTAAAGTCATAGCTACTCTTGTTTTAAATTAAATAGATTCACAACACTCATTTTGATATTCTAAGTTTGAATATAAATTTTGTTGATAATTAAACTGAAGCTTCTTTTTGATTGGCTTAATTTTAATTGATATGGTAGAGTCTATATTCCAAGTGATTTTTTAAATAAAAAACATTTTAAATATGTAAATATTAATTAATTAAATACCACATAAATATATAATATATTAATGTTATTTGTTTATAATCTCTATGAAAATTTATAGAAATATGATGATCATAAAGAGCATAAATAAACCATGTTAGGAGTTGACATATTTATGTGATATTTAATTAATTAAGGTTTGTATTGATGAAAGAAGAATAGCAATTATTTCATCTCATATATCATAGTAGCTTACAAGTTTGTCTTAGTGCTCAAAAACTATTGGATAAATAATAAAACAATTATGTATAAGGTACCAAGTAAAACTTATCATCAGAAATTCCCAAAAAGATAATGTTTTAGTGCAAGTAGTAAAGTTACAAATTTGAGAGACTCAAAATCCTTGCATTGTAGCCCAATTCTGGGACTTCTACTGCTCAAACACCATTTGACCTCAAAGCAATAAATCATGTGATTACTACTAACAAAGAGATACAGAAAATGGCTTACAATCTTAAGAAGACTACCATGTAATAAGAATCTATTTCAACACTCTAAAGACATCAAAATTATGTGGCATGAAAAGAGACATAATACAATGAGTAGGTGTTGAGAAGGTCATGTGACATTCAAGCAAAAAAGTGACAGACTTTAAGCAATGATTTAAAACCTATCACTCTACCATTATGCTAAACTGCTTGTGTCAAATAACCAATGGTTGGATCATTCAGAAAGTAAAAAAAATAAGCAATAGATTGAACTTCAATTCAGGAACTTGCAGCTCTTGAGACTAAAATCATACCACTACAGTCGACCCTTGATAGCAATAATTGCACAAATTTTAACTAGATTTATTCATCACTTCTGCCAACACAGTACTGTGATTGATGATTACTGTGATAAGAGAATATAAAGTTTTGACTTAATTATCAACCATAGAGAGATTAACATTCTATAGTTCCATTTCTGAAGATGCATGAGTATCTCTCTTTGGAAGAGAGAAGTTTAACCAGTAGTGGTCTGCTCTTGTCAATGGGATAAATACTTTTACAGTTCAATATAACAATACAGTTTTTATTAAATGTCAGTACCAAGATTTATTAGATTTAATGTTTATACATTATATGGAGACTATATCTCCTGTATAATTTTGAAATGATGTATATAGTTGTAAGAAATTGAATGCCAGAGCTGGAATTCATCTGAAGACCTTATGCCCCAAAAACTGATACTTGCCACTTCACTAAACTACTTAGGATGATGACTGAAGGTGTCTAATCTCATGGGTGTTCAACTGAATAGTGTCTACATATTTCTACTTTTTTTTTACAAGATTAGGATACTTCCATTATCACATATCTTGGCAATGAACACAGCAAATATTTTCTACCCAGCATAAACAGTTAAGCAAAACTATTGGAACTATAGCAAACAAATTTAATAAATATAGTAATAATATATAGTGACATATAATTACCTACTTGTAGTAGTAAATCAGGCATTAAAATTTTTTTGGATAAATTTTTTGATGAGAAAAGAAAATTAATATCACAGTATGAAGAATCTATCATATTCAACTTATTGCTTTAGTTCTTATGCCACACAACTTCTATCAATAAGTTACATGATTTTTTTATAATATAAAGCAGATACTTGAATTTATTATCATATAGAAATAACTAAGATATAATAAACAGAACCAATACTTTTATTTACCGCTACAATATTGTATGTTTTATTATTTAAATGAAAATAAGTTTAAAAAATAATATTGTGATAGAACACATATGTACACTATAGTAAATAAATATAATAAAGTCAATTACTCAAGACTTTAATAAGTTTATAAATGTAGATGATAACAATCAACCCTTAAGCTATGAATAATCTCAACCCATAGTCAAGGCAACCTCCTCTAACAATAAAAGTGGTACCTTTGTCTATTGTCTGATGCATCTTCCACTACTTGGTCATGTTGCAATCTTTAGTGTTTACATAAACATATCAGACCATAGATAAATGTGGTAACATCTTTATTGTTAAAGGAGGTTGATTTGACTAAATTGAGATTGTTCATAGCTTAAGGTTGATTGTTATCAGTTATAGTAAATATAAGTAATAACCATCTACTAGAAGCAATTAGTATATGCAAGTTATTTATTATTTCCAAATTTAAATTGACAAATTTCAGCTGCACAACAATCTTTCTCTGATCTGTAAATATGTTTTTAAAATTCTTCATGAAGCTAATAATAATTCTTAAAAACTTCATAAAAACTATTTGACTATTTACACAAAAATGTATACGAGATATGTTTAAAATCTGAATAAAGTCCACAATTTTTCCCTAGTGCATTTTCAATTAAGTTATATTAGTCCTAGTCATGCAACTGATACCAATACTCTCCCCTCTGTTGTTTCCATGACTATAACTTAGTCAAAAGTGTACTAGGCAAAAAATGCAGATTTCATTTAGATTTTAAGTATATCTCATATACGTCTTTGCATAGTTATTTTTCCATATTACATTTCCTCAAGATATTGCATACCAAAAATTTTCAATGTTATATTTGACTATCCTGAAACTCACAATTCATGAATCACAGCATGTTAATTCTGGAATATAAACATCTATATCAGCTTTTGAGGGAATAAGCCATTTGATTATTTATTTGTATGATCCTCAGTTGTGTAGTGAAATGGTACATTGGAGGACTAAAGAGTTCAGGCTCCACAAATCCGAATCCAAACCTATCATTTTTGGTGCTCAAACTTCTTATGAAGCCTAAAGCAATGAACTATTTAATTTTTTTTATTGAAAGTAATAATCCTTATAAAATAATTTAAATGAAAAGTTCTGTTAAGAACAGAAACTACCATTTTAAAAAGTCATAACTTGGAAAATGTTTAAATACAGAAACAGTATTATGATGCAAAGTTCCACAAGAATTTACAAAAAATGGGTGATTCAACAATTAGAAATATGATTTTTGTTAATGCTATCTTATATATAAGATGCTGAGTTAAACATTCAGTAATTCAAATCTTTCCCCACTAGCTGTAAGTTTGTACCTTTTGTAAGGTATAAATGAGATAGGAAATAATTTAGTGTATTGAAAGTATATATGAAGAAATACACACAGTTGGCTAAAAAATTATAATATTCAAAATATGTTAGTCCCTGTAATATCATGTGAGCAGCTGAGTAGGAATTTACTATTTTAAAAAAAATTGTAGTTTAGTAAATATATTAACATCAATGGCATTGAGGGTCTCATCGTTGAATTCGCAATGATATGGATGGCTGAGAACTTTGAGGGTGGAGAAGACTGAAGCTTTTCCATTAAAGTCTGAAGATTTGCTATCTTAATATAAACTGACAATTGATTATGTATATGTGTATGAGAGAGAAGGTGATCTGGACCAACTGAAGAGTGCTGGTTCAGCATGAAATATGTATATTGGAGATCACTAATCTTTTTCACATTGTGGTCATGTGTATTCATTGTATAAGATGAAGTGCATAGCTATAAAGAGTTTGAAAGTCTAAGTTCAAGTCCCTTCTAATAACATTTAAGTTTAGTATAGTATGGTCATGTGATGTTTATTGGCTTATAGACAATATACTTATATTTGAATATTAATTTTATTGTCGTAAAAAACATTTATATACAGATACAATATTTAGGAGTGAGATGGTACTAAGTGGGTCTAAGGGTGTATAAATAAATGCTAAATGCTGAAAAATGTTTTTAAATATTTACTTGGACTATCCCACAAATGAAAACGCAAAACATCAACTCAGACTTATTTGATTGAAAGTTTATAATGATGGATTTTTACTTATAATTATACATTTTCTACCCAAAATGTCCAAAGTGCTCTCTTAATCAAAATATGTATTACATAGTGATATATTATTTATTCACCACAAGAATTTTAAGGTGTTATTGTGTCTACAAGTTATAACATAAAGTGTGTAAGGGTGTTTTGTACCTCATGGGTCATCTTCAATGCTCTGCTTATCATCATAAAATCTTGCAAACTACTTGAAAATATTTTTGCAACTCATAGCTTCACTACAATACACAATTTGAATCATTTCAAATATTGCTGTAGTTAAAAGTTAACGTTAGCACCATGTTTCATCCTGAGTTAAGGTTCAAAGCACATTGTCATATTTCATGTTGTAACTCGTAATCCACCCATAAAATTTTTAGTAATAAATTTTTTTTGGAAATATCTAAACTATGTCACCACGTAACACATACATTGGTTAGACGTTACATTTTAGGCAGCTTAAAAAGAGAGCCGTCACCAATCCCTTTTCACTGGGACACATTGCGTACAGCTCTTATCTAAAAAAACATTTCAAGCATTTATCCATAACAGTGACTGCTACAGCTTGTAGGCGTATTCTGTCACCTAGGTAACTAGCCATCTTTAAAGCAAAGAATTTTATGTATATACTTATGTTTCACTTGAATTCCATCTTTTCACATTGCTTTTTAATTTTTTAAAAAATCATTTTAAAGGCATATAAACATATTTTTTTAAAAATACAGTAGCAGAGTTAAAATCACAAATTAAAAATTTAATTTACTTTTTTTACAAAAAAGAATTTAGCTAAATGGTTTCACTTAAATGTTTACAAAGATGATATTGTTAATTACTTCCTATTAACAGCCTTGCAACTGAAGAAAAGCAAGTTAAAAACTAAAAGTCAACAAACTAAAACACCCAACTAACATTTAAAGCCTAAGATTATTAAAGAAGACACTTTCACAAACTAGAGTTGTCGCAGCTTCTAGCAACAACACCTCCCTTGCCGTCTTACGTTGAATATGATGAAAGAAAGTGTCAAATGGAATGTAATTAGTTCATGTCAAAAGCTTACGTTTTCTTTTTTAAATAATGTGCATGAAATAGAAAAAAATATGGATACAGACTTCTTGTACATTAAAACAAAAATCAGTAAATTGTTAGTATATTACACATTGACACATACCCATATATATCAAAATTTGAAAATAGATAACTACAGTGCAATGATTGGACACTCTTGCAGAAGGTGCTAAAATTATATAAAAGCCACTCTTCACCTTTGTATGATCGTGATTGGGTGAAAGTTATCGCGTTGTCAGCATAGGCTTAAAAATTCAGGTGTTGATCCCTCAGGTCTATTTGCAGAGTGAAGGCTGTTCAGGAATTGTTTGCATAATGAAAACAGGAGAGTCTGACTTTCTGTGTTAGTGGATGATTGAAATATGGTGGAGTTGAGATGACAAAAGCAATGAAGTATATATATACAGTACAGTCATTTTCCACTATATTCTTCGACAAGATATTAAAAGTAGAAAAAGCCTGCCACATACTTGTGTAAAGGAGTAGGATGGCAAAACTTATCAGGCTAACAAAAGAATCAAAAAATTTGGAAGTTGAGACTTTAGCCTTACTTGATGAGTAAGGAAGGAGTTTACAACATGCATGCTTAATGAAAAAAGTTAGTCTAAGTTCCTGCATTTATGAATGCTTATGATTTGAAGTTTAAATGAGAAATACAGTTGTTAAAACCCAAAATTCAAAAATGTATGTATGTGTGGATGAAAATAAACAATAGTTAAATTTTAGCATATGATACTGCAAGTAGAAGCTTTAAAGTCATTAATTGCTATTCAACCTAAAATAAAAGAAACAAATCTCTCACACTAAACATTGCTTTACAGATGTAATAGGAGTTTAAACACTTGCTGTTTATGCTAAAAGAGCAGTATATCACAATTGCAATAAGTTGTATTTGTTTACATGGATATTATCTACTTATTTATATTCTTTATTGTAATAACAATCCAAGAAAATATTTAATTCATAATATACAATTCTCTGAAGAAGTTTAAATATTGCAGAATATCAGGAAAAATGATGTTCTTTCATATTCTCATACCTATAAAAATAGCATTCTGGATTTAAATCTCTTTAACAACTTGGATTTGAAGTAAAATATGACCTCTTTTTACTTCATCAAAAACCCCAACTAAATAAACTATTATAGGTTAATGGAGGAAGTTGTTTAACCAGATTTCCAATTAATAGTAATTGAAAATTTACTGGCAACCTCAAAAGGCATCTCTGTTTACATGGATATTATCTCATTATTTTATTCATTATAATAATACTCCATAAAAATATTTAATTCAGCATATGTATATAATGTTTAAATCAGTATGCATATATTATGCAAGTTATATATTGACATAAAATGTGCACTTGTAAAGAGGCTTATTTTCTTTCCACCTGCCTGCAATAACATCACTTGATCAGAACGTGTTACACAGTAAAACACTTCAGCTATTCACTACAATGATTTCAAGATGCTAGCATATCTAGATCATGAAGCAGGACATGAAATGTGATAGTATGTTTTGTACTTTAAGCCATGGTGGAACTGCATGCTAACATTCATTTTTTAATGAAGCAGAACTGCTTCTGAAACATTTGAAATAATTCCAATTGTGCATGGCAATGAAACCACGACCGTAAGAACAGAACTGATAATCTGTAAAGACATGAAATAGATTGTCACATTTTATGTCTTAATCATGATCCATACAGTGTACAAAAGTAATTTATACAGATGGTAAAACAATGACTTCTTTTTAATATTTTCATTTAAGTAATTATTTTAATAATTTTGTAAACTGTAGTGTAAATGGCTGAATCTAGGAGAAGGAAATCATTACCAAGATTCAAGGATCAATAAAACAGGATTATCATAACAATTTCTGTTTTAATTGACCAGTGTTTACTTTCCAAAGATTAAATCAGTTCACAAATCTTAATGTTTCAGACCAACACAAAAAACTACTGGTGTAAACAGGTGAAAATATTTAGCAAATGTAGGTAAATAAATAAAATTTAAAAATGATTAAATATTTCATCAGAATTAAGCAAAAAATCATACTTTAACTAAATTTCAAACATAGACTTAATCCAATAAAATCATTAATTGGATTAAGGTGTTCAATTTGTATAATTAATTCCATATGGAACAAAGCAAAGAGACAATTATTAAAAAAAAAACACAAAAACAACAAGGAATTCAATATATTGATGTGCATAAAGTACTTAAAGGTATAAAATTAACAAAACATCACATGATCATCATTTCCTATGCGTATGCAAAATGTTAATAACAGTAACAAACTCTCCATACGAGCGTTATTACTCAATGAATGCAAAAACATTTGTGCATAATATCCCTATGTAGTATTGGAGGGTTACATTAGATCCTAAGATCTAGGTGCAGTGCTCTCAGATTCAAGGTTCCTCACTGATGAAAACCACAAGCTAGAAACTACTCTGGGGATATTGAATGCATAAAACTTCTTGCATCCATTTATTACAAAGAACTTGCACTGGATGGCACTAATATATATAGAATTTGCTACTGTTATTTAAAAGTAATGAAAAGAACAGGCCATTGAATGTGAACTAGCTGATTAGGGACTCAAAAGAAAAATCAGGTTGAATGATAGGTTGGATTGGTTTTCTTATGATTTACTATGCCTTATGGGCCAAACCAATATGTATATAGTAATACTAAATTAGAAGATTTGTAATGAAAAGTAAAAATATTTTTAGAGCATATAAAAAATGTTCTATCTATATATGTATATGTTTAAGTTTGGATTCTGAAATTTATATATATATTTACTATTAGTATGTTTATAAATAATTACGTTTATTACTCCTGTCATGCATTTATTTGTTCTACATTTAATTCATCCCATATGTATATTTAAGCTAGCCTTACTTTCCATGATTGTAGAAGTGAAGACCCAACAACTGTTCTATATGGTTTTGGTGCAGTAGTAGAACAGTAAATGCTGGTGCTCAAGATTAATGAATAAATGGCGCAGCTTCGTCATTTCCGGTATTCGAACTTTGGATGAACTTGAACAACATATGATTAGATTATTTTTAATATTATATTTATATGATTTATATCTTTTACAATTCGTTGGAAAATAAAATAATAATAAATAAAAATAACAAATATTAATACATTATTTTAAAAAAGAAAACTAGAAATGACATCTTTTATTATGATATAAAATTTATAATTGAAAATGACATTGAATTAAAAAGTCCATTTTTTTATTTTTTATTATTAAAATCTTTTTTTTTTCAACACAATGCTTTTAAAAGATTGTAAGGGAAATTAACTTAAGATGATGAAAAGGAGGCTAAATCTATTAATAATTCATCAAAAATGATAGGGCATATTTTTAAAATTTAAAGACAAAATAAAGTCTATAGTGATAAAATTCACTGTATATAAGAATATTTGTCATCCTTACAAGGACTTATAGAATTTTCACTCGCCACCACAATAAACATACACATTAAATATATGCAATTAATCAGATTCCAAATTTTTATATTCCTTACCCCTTTATTCAAAATCCATTATCTCATACTTCCATCATTGTAGAAAAATCTTATATGGTTATCCATCAATATATAAAGGTCTTACATAACTCCTCACGAAATAAGTGGCACTACTGTATGGAGAGTTTTGCCTGTTTTAATAACTTTTACTCATCAGGAAGCTAAAGACTTGAAATAAGTAAACTTTCCTATCTCTGTTGATAATCCAATATATATATATATATTGTAACGAGCACAGACGTTCATTACATTGTTTTTTTTTTTTATATTTATTAAACAGGAAAGTAAATTAAAAAGTTCGCATTTAAAAATTTTCTTTAAGAATTAAAAATTGAAACTAAATATAATCTTAAACTCATATATATTAAATCGCACAGATAAAAAAAATTATTAAAATAAAACTGTATTAAAAATAGAAAAGGTATTTTAAAAACAAAAACTTAAAAAGATTTAGAGATAAAAATATATCGTTAATCTTGAAAAACACAGAAATTAATCAGAAATGAAAATGATTGTTAATTAGTTAAATGTAAACCAGCCTTGGGCATCTAAATGTAAAAACATCGGTCAGATAGGAAAACAATAGAAACAAATAGCCAATGAAAGAAATCCATCGGGAAATCGGACCTCAGCGAAAGGATCATCACATCGATGACATAATGCCAAGTCAATCCTTCGAATACGTATAAAACTAAAATTTGGAAATTATTAATTAGTGTGATTATTGATTTATTATGATGTGAGAGATATGTGTTAGCATGGAAGTGAAGGAGAAGGGATTGAAAAAAGACGCACGATTCAATCCCTTCAGCTTTGCTAAGAAAGAAAAAGAAATGAACTATCGTTTTTCTACATTGAGGACCAGTTAAAGCAAAAAACCTCCGGATGGATAAATAAATCGGCCAACAGAATACCAATTTTAGGACGGCGTGGGAATTCACGTTCATGGCAAGCAATGGATAAAGTTGGACATTTTAAAAATCGTAAGAACTTTATATTCACTTGAAACAATAAGAACTCTAAATTTTAAAACTTTTTAGTAAATAATGCAATAGAATCCTATCTGACCAAACTAAATTCTTCATTAATAATGTTATTTGATGTATTTGTTAGTTATTTATTTAAAATCATTTCCATTTATATAACTTTGTTCTTTAAGGTTATTTATGATTTCTGTTTTCCGATAAATTAAAATATATCAATGTTAAACTTAAGTCGGGCGTGAATGGCTGTATAGATTTGTAGAGTTATATTAGGGGAGGGTAATCTTAGGTTATTTGTTTCGTTGTTAAATTGGGTCAATGGATTGGATATATTGATATAGTTAGTAGATGTAGTCGGGGATTCGCTACTGGCAGAATCATTTATATATACGCCGCACTCACCCGTTTGCCTATGGAAGGAATTATAAGACGGAGAACGCAGTTCCTTTCTATGGAGTTTTTTTTTATTGTTCTTCTCTTTAGATAGATGTCATATTCCTATCTGATGAGGGTCAATGCCCTATCTTAATCTTTTTGGTGCTGTCGTATTCCGTATTACATTGAATACATCGATGTATCAGATGAATTGATGCCAGTTTGACTGCGAATTTTAGCCTAAGGTTAAATAGGGATAGAATATTTTATTTTCAAATGCAAATCTATGTAGTCTATTCATACTTGACCCTAAATAAAAATGCATTAAATTTAAGTTGTTTATAGACGCTTGCATGGATTGGTTATCGGTTAAGTATGTTTTGGGTTTTCATATTTGATCAAAATATATAGACATTCGATAAATAATGATACCTTACGATGAGTATCTAAAATGTATTTATTCGGATGTCTTTTAAGTTATTGGTGACAATGCAAGTATCTTATGGTGAATACTATTGGGTTACGTATAAATTTCCCTCTGCAATTGTCAGTAATCAATAATTTTGTATTTTGATCGTTTATGTTTATTTTGAAATGTTTTTGACCGTGAAATCTATGTAACCGATCTGTATTCAACATTATAAACAAGCTTTCATAAATTTATATGTGCGAACTTAATTAAAATGTAAAATTATAATATAATAGTAATTAAATGTAAATTAAAGTAAAGTTAAAAATAATGTTAAATGTTAAAATGTAAACTGATACTAAAACAATTTTAAATCTTATATATATATGTGCATAAATAAATTTTTGTATGTTAATTACTGGCAGTGGTTTATTTTATTTATTTTTTTAATATTGAAATATAATTAGATAAGATATTATATTATTTAATCTCTGCTATTCGACTGAGCTAGTGACATGGGCTAACGACCGGAATCAAAATTTAAAAAGAAAAAAAAAATTTTTTTTACTTACGTATCTGCCTACTTTATAAATTTTTCTAAATTCAAATGCCTAGATGGCGCTTGTGTAGTGTAGGTTACATGAAGTCGTATTCTCCGGATCGTTACAACTGGTGCCCAACATTGGGCACCAGTTGTAACGATCCAGAGAAGGTAGACTTACCTAATCTGCACTACAGGGCGCCATCTAGGCATTTGAACCTAGAAAAATTTATAGAGTAGGCAGATACATAAGTAAAAAAAAAAATTTTTTTTTTTTTTGCATCCGGTCGTTAACCCATGTCACTAGCTCAGTGGAATAGCAGAGATTTAAAAAATCATATAAGAATATATATATATAAAAGGAATAAAATAAGCCACTGTCAGTAATTAACATACAAACATTTATTTATGCACATATATATAAGATTTAAAATTATTTTAAATTAGTTTTACATTTTAACATTTAACATTATTTTTAACTTTACCTTAGATTTTAATTTACATTTTTAATTTCTAGTATATTATAAGTTTACATTTTAATTCAGTTCGCACAGATGGGATTATAAAAGCTTGTTTTAATATGTTGCTATAGATCGGTTACATAGATTACACGGTTAAAAACATTCCAAAGTAAACATAAATGATCAAAATACAAAATTATTGATTACTGACAAATTGCGGGGGGAAATTTATATGTAACCCAATAGTATTCACCATAAGATACTTGCATTGTCACCAATAACTTAAAAGACATCCGAATAAATACATTTTAGATACTCACCGTAAGGTATCATTATTTATCAAATGTCTATATATTTTGATCAAATATGGAAACCCAAAACATACTTAACCGATAACCAATCCATGCAAGCGTCTATAAACAACTTAAATTTAATGCATGTTTATTTAGGGTCAAGTATGAATAGACCACATAGATTTGCATTTGAAAATAAAATATTCTATCCCTATTTAACCTTAGGCTAAAATTCACAGTCAAACTGGCATCAATTCATCTGATACATCGATGTATTCAATGTAATACGGAATACGGCAGCACCAAAAAGATTAAGAGAAGATATTGACTTTCATTAGATAGGAATATTACTTCTATCCAATGAGAAGAACATTAAAAAAAACTCCATAGAAAGGAACTGCGCTCTGCGTCTTATAATTCCTTCCCTAGGCAAAATGGGAGTGTGGCGTATGAAGCGATTCTGCCAGTAGCGAATCTCCAACTACATCTACTAACTACAACAATATATCCAATCCATTGACCCAATCTAATGACACAAATAACCTAAGATTACTCTCCCCTAATATGACTTTACAAATCTATACAGCCATTCACGCCCGACTTAAATTTAACATTTATATAATTAATTTAACATTTATATAATTAATTTAATGAAAAACAAAAAAATCATGATAAAAACTTAAAGAATAAAAAATAAATAAATGGAAATGATTTTACATAAATAAGAAAAAAAATTCATCAAATAACACTATTAATAAAAGAATTTAGTTTGGTCAGATAGGATTATATTGCAATCATTTAAATATAGAAAATTTTAATTTAATGTTCATTATTTATAAAGTTCTTATGGTTTAAAACAGTTCATCTTTATCCGTTGCTTGCCATGAACGTGAATTCCCATGCCGTCCTAAGATTGATATTCTGTTGGCCGATTTATTTATCCATCCGTAGGTTTTTGTTTTAACTGGTCCTCAATGTAAAAAAACGATAGTTCATTTCTTTTTCTTTCCTAGCAAAACTGAAGGGATTAAATCGTGCATCTTTTTTCAATCCCTTCTTCACTTCTGCACTACCACATATCTCTCACATCGTAATTAATCATTCACTAATTAATAATTTCCAAATTTTCCTTTTATACGTATTCGAAGGATTGACTTGGCATTATGTCATCGATGTGATGATCCTTTCGCTGAGGTCCAATTTCCCGATGGATTTCTTTCATTGGCTATTTGTTTCTATTGTTTTCCTATCTGACCAATGTTTTTACATTTAAATGCCCAAGGCTGGTTTACATTTAACTAATTAACAATCATTTCCATTTCTGATTAATTAACCTGTTTTCCAAATCAAAGTTATATTTTTATCTCTAAATCTTTTTAAGTTTTTGTTTTTAAAATACCTTTTCTATTTTTAATACAGTTTTATTTTAATAATTTTTTTTATCTGTGCGATTTAATATATACGAGTTTAAGATGATATTTAATTTCAATTTTTAATTCTTAAAGAAAATTCTTAAACGCGAACTTTTTAATTTACTTTCATGTTTAATAAATAAAAAAAAAGCAATGTAACGAACGTCTGTGCTTGTTACGATCCGGAGAAGGCGACTTAATGTAATCTGCACTACAGGGCACCATCTAGGCATTTGAACCTAGAAAAATTTATAAAGTAGGCAGATACGTAAGTCAAAAAAAATTTTTTTTTTTAAATTTGAATCCTGTCATTAGCCCATGTCACTAGCTCAGTGGAATAGCAGAGATTTAATAAGATAATCTAAGAGTATATATATAAAAAAGAATAAAATAAGCCACTGCCAGTAATTAACATACAAAAATTTATTTACGCACATATATATAAGATTTAAAATTGTTTTAGTATTAGTTTACATTTTAACATTTAACATTATTTTTAACTTTACTTTAGATTTTAATTTACATTTTTATTTCTATTATATTATAAGTTTACATTTTAATTAAGTTCGCACAGATGGGATTATAAAAGCTTGTTTTAATATGTTGCTATAGATCAGTTACGTAGATTACACGGTTAAAAACATTTCAAAGTAAACATAAACGATCAAAATATAAAATCATTGATACTGGCAATTGCAGAGGGAAATTTATAAGTAACCCAGTAGTATTCACCATAAGATACTTGCATTGTCACCAATGACTTGAAAGACATCCGAATAAATACATTTTAGATACTCACCGTAAGGTATCATTATTTATCGAATGTCTATATATTTTGATCAAATATGAAAACCCAAAACATACTTAACCGATAACCAATCCATGCAAGCGTCTATAAACAACTTAAATTTAATGCATTTTTATTTAGGGTCAAGTATGAATAGACTACATAGATTTGCATTTGAAAATAAAATATTCTATCCCTATTTAACCTTAGGCTAAAATTCGCAGTCAAACTGGCATCAATTCATCTGATACATCGATGTATTCAATGTAATATGGAATACGACAGCACCAAAAAGATTAAGAGAAGACATTGACCCTCATCAGATAGGAATATGACATCTATCAGACAAGAAGAGCAATAAAAAAAAAACTCCATAGAAAGGAACTGCGCTCTGCGTCTTATAATTCCTTCCATAGGCAAAACGGGAGAGTGCGGCATATATATAAACGATTCTGCCAGTAGCGAATCTCCGACTACATCTACTAACTACATCAATATATCCAATCCATTGACCCAATTTAACAACGAAACAAATAACCTAAGATTACCCTCCTCTAATATAACTTTACAAATCTATACAGCCATTCATGCCCGACTTAAGTTTAACATTGATATATTTTAATTTATCGGAAAACAGAAATCATAAATAAACTTAAAGAACAAAGTTAAATAAATGGAAATGATTTTAAACAAATAAATAAAAAATACATCAAATAACATTATTAATAAATTAAGTTGGTCAGATAGGATTCTATTGCATTATTTACTAAAAAGTTTTAAAATTTAGAGTTCTTATTGTTTCAAGTGAATATAAAGTTCTTACGATTTTTAAAATGTCCAACTTTATCCGTTGCTTGCCATGAACATGAATTCCCACGCCGTCCTAAAATTGGTATTCTGTTGGCCGATTTATTTATCCATCCGGAGGTTTTTTGCTTTAACTGGTCCTCAATGTAAAAAAACGATAGTTCATTTCTTTTTCTTTCTTAGCAAAGCTGAAGGGATTGAATTGTGCCTCTTTTTTCAATCCCTTCTCCTTCACTTCCGCACTAACACATATCTCTCACATCGTAATAAATCAATAACAATCCAGAGAAGGTAGACTTACGTAAACTGCACTACAGGGTGCCATCTAGGCATTTGAACCTAGAAAAATTTATAGAGTAGGCAAATACGTAAGTAAAAAAAAAATTTTTTTTTTTTTTGCATTCGGTCGTTAGCCCATGTCACTGGCTCAGTGGAATAGCAGAGATTTAAAAAATAATATAAGAATATATATATATAAGAGGAATAAAATAAGCCACTGCCAGTAATTAACATACAAACATTTATTTATGCACATATATATATAAGATTTAAAATTATTTTAGTATTAGTTTTACATTTTAACATTTAACATTATTTTTAACTTTACCTTAGATTTTAATTTACATTTTAATTTCTATTATATTATAAGTTTACATTTTAATTAAGTTCGCACATATAAATTTATGAAAGCTTGTTTATAATGTTGAATATAGATCGGTTACATAGATTTCATGGTCAAAAACATTTCAAAAGAAACATAAACGATCAAAATACAAAATTATTGATTACTGACAATTGTGGAGGGAAATTTATATGTAACCCAATAGTATTCACCATAAGATACTTGCATTGTCACCAATAACTTAAAAGACATCCGAATAAATACATTTTAGATACTCACCGTAAGGTATCATTATTTATCGAATGTCTATATATTTTGATCAAATATGAAAACCCGAAACACAATTCAATGTAGAAAAACGATTCACCATAAGATACTTGCATTGTCACCAATAACTTAAAAGACATCCGAATAAATACATTTTAGATACTCACCGTAAGGTATCATTATTTATCGAATGTCTATATATTTTGATCAAAAATGAAAACCCAAAACATACTTAACCGATAACCAATCCATGCAAGCGTCTATAAACAACTTAAATTTAATGCATTTTTATTTAGGGTCAAGTATGAATAGACTACATAGATTTGCATTTGAAAATAAAATATTCTATCCCTATTTAACCTTAGGCTAAAATTCGCAGTCAAACTGGCATCAATTCATCTGATACATCGATGTATTCAATGTAATACGGAATACGACAGCACCAAAAAGATTAAGATAGGGCATTGACCCTCATCAGATAGGAATATGACATCTATCTAAAGAGAAGAACAATAAAAAAAACTCCATAGAAAGGAACTGCGTTCTCCGTCTTATAATTCCTTCCATAGGCAAACAGGTGAGTGCGGCGTATATATAAACGATTCTGCCAGTAGTGAATCTCCGACTACATCTACTAACTACATCAATATATCCAATCCATTGACCCAATTTAACAATGAAACAAATAACCTAAGATTACCCTCCCCTAATATAACTCTACAAATCTATACAGCCATTCACGCCCGACTTAAATTTAACATTGATATATTTTAATTTATCGGAAAACAGAAATCATAAATAACCTTAAAGAACAAAGTTATATAAATGGAAATGATTTTAAATAAATAACTAACAAATACATCAAATAACATTATTAATGAAGAATTTAGTTTGGTCAGATAGGATTCTATTGCATTATTTACTAAAAAGTTTTAAAATTTAGAGTTCTTATTGTTTCAAGTGAATATAAAGTTCTTACGATTTTTAAAACGTCCAACTTTATCCGTTGCTTGCCATGAACGTGAATTCCCACACTGTCCTAAAATTGGTATTCTGTTGGCCGATTTATTTATCCATCCGGAGGTTTTTTGCTTTAACTGGTCCTCAATGTAGAAAAACGATAGTTCATTTCTTTTTCTTTCTTAGCAAAGCTGAAGGGATTGAATCGTGCGTCTTTTTTCAATCCCTTCTCCTTCACTTCTGCACTAACACATATCTCCCACATCATAATAAATCAATAATCACGCTAATTAATAATTTCCAAATTTTCCTTTTATACGTATTTGAAGGATTGACTTGGCATTATGTCATCGATGTGATGATCCTTTCACTGAGGTCCGATTTCCCGATGGATTTCTTTCATTGGCTATTTGTTTCTATTGTTTTCCTATCTGACCGATGTTTTTACATTTAGATGCCCAAGGCTGGTTTACATTTAACTAATTAACAATCATTTCCATTTCTGATTAATTTCTGTGTTTTTCAAGATTAAAGATATATTTTTATCTCTAAATCTTTTTAAGTTTTTGTTTTTAAAATACCTTTTCTATTTTTAATACAGTTTTATTTTAATAATTTTTTTTATCTGTGCGATTTAATATATATGAGTTTAAGATTATATTTAGTTTCAATTTTTAATTCTTAAGAAAATTTTTAAATGCGAACTTTTTAATTTACTTTCCTGTTTAATAAATATAAAAAAAAAACAATGTAACGAACGTCTGTGCTCGTTACAATATATATATATATATAATTAATGTAATCACACTTGTGAACATGTGTAACATTTTAGATTAATGATTAATAGTTACTGATGTGATGTGATGCACTATGACTTCTCCTTACATGAAATCAGGAATCTGTCACCAACTATGTCCAGAGAAACCTGTCACCACTTTACCTTCCCTTTCCATTCACCACCCTAAGTTTTCCCATAATCTGCTCCCTCCCATTTCCATAACATAATTTTTGTCAATTCCATGGCCTTCATATCTAAATCCCCCTTACCTTTTCCTAAACCCAGCATAAAAACCAATAAGCCACTTTCTGTATAATTACTTTATTCATATTTATTCTTCCATAACTTCATTATTTGTACCCTTTCTGCTTTCAAGCATTTACATTGAATTAACAGATGCCTAATATTTTCTATGCCTTCCTTACTATTATTATTGTGACTGATACACATTTTAGCTTCATCCTTCAACAATATTTATATCATAAAAGAATGGGCCATATTTTACTAAATTCTTGTTGGATGTAAAAAAGATTGTTATGAACAACTAACTGTAGCCAGAAGAATAAGTTTTAATCATTCTATATATATAAGATAAGATAATCGGTACTGATATATTTGAACATCTACATCAGTGATTCTCAACCTTTTTATTAACATGGTACACTTTTAATAACAAAAAAAATTGGCGGCACACTAACATAACAATAAAATAAATTTAAAAGAATTTCACTTGTTTAAATGATTGATATACCTATAACATATTTTGTAGAAACCACTTAGGATAATAATTTTCAATTTAATATAAAATGAAATTCCATTACAAAATTAGTAAAACATTTATTTATTGATACATATTACATTTAATGTGAAATTTGAGCTTGGTGGTTTTTTTATAATTTCTTTTACATTTGAGCATAAAAAGGATAACATCACTCACATTTCGTGATCCAGGTTTACAAGTCTGGATTTTTTTTTCATTTTAATATTTGTCAAAGTTGAAAATCCAAATTCGCACAAATAAGATGTGGAAAATTGTAATAATATATTTAAAGCTTTTTTTGATATTGTTGGATAATCGTGTGAAAGATTAATCCAAAATGAATTAATTGATTCTTATGAATGATTTGAAATTAAATCTCGGTTATTATAAACCGAAATTAGTTCTTCCTCTTCTTGCAAAGTTAAATCATACGTAGAGGTATTGTTTATTACAAATGGATTTCGAATCCTATCAAATTTGTCTATTTTTAAATTTGGAAGGTAATAAACAATCCTCTGCTCAAATATTGCTAAATGATCAATAACTATTTGATGAATTATTTTATAACAGTCTTTTGGAACTGACTCAAACTTTTCTAAATTACCTTCTTGTGCTTTATTCTTCCATAAAGTTTTTTTTTTCAAATCCCAACAATTTATCGTTGAGTTTAAAATATTTTCTTTCAGTCCTAGCATATTTGTATTTATATCATTAAAAATAACAAAAATATCAGATAAGTAAGCCATCTTAGCACACTATATTATATCATTTAACAAATCAATGAAATCTTGATTATTATCTTGTTCAATAAATATCTTTAACTTATTTTTTAGTTGAAGTACATGAGATAAAACTTTCTCTCTGGACAACCATCTAACTTCCATATGCAGTAACAATGATTTGTATTTCGAATTCATAGCCTGGCTTAATTGACTCAATAGTCTGCTTTTTAATGGTCTTAATTTTATAGAATTAATCATTTTAACACATTGCTCCAGGTCTATTTTTATTTCTGATAGTAATTGTTTTGTAATCAGTGTTTCCTGAAGCAAAAAACAATGGGTAATTACAATATCTGCATTATGTTCTTTTACATGTGCTACAAATCCTTTTATAGATCCAGTCATAGCGGGAACACCATCTATTGCAAATACCAATGCATGAATCCCACAAAATTTCAATTTCTTGTAAATACAAATTAATTTCATCGAAAATATGTTTTCCTGTTATAAAATCAGTTAATTTATGACAACACAAAAATTAATTAATTATATTATTTTCATGAATAAATTAAACGAATGCAATTAAGTGAGCTTTTCCATAATATCAGTTGTTTCGTCAATTTGTAGAGCAAAATTTGAATTGCAAGAGTTTTAGCAGTATTTTCTTCAATATTTCGATACAAATCTATAATTCTGTGATGAATTGTTGGTACTTTACAAATATCAATTAATGCTGATTCATCGATCATTCTCTTTACAATTTTATGACAAGCAGGTAATATAATTTCTTCAGCTAAATTATGTGGTTTTAATTTAAGAGCAATTAATTCAGCCACTTCATAAGAAGCTATATGGGCTTTTTAAGATACACTAAATTGCTTTTCAAAAAACTTTACTTGTTCTGTACTTGCGGATAATGAATTTTGAAAATAGCTTTTGTCTTTTGATGCAAGCAAAGGATGAATAGTGAGCAAGTGACGTTGGAGTTTGCTTGGAACCATAGCACTGTTTGCTAATTTCCAATCACATACCACACATTTGGGAATAATTTGATCATTTTCCATTATATAAGTGAATCCAAATTTTAGGAAGTCATCATGATATTTATGATGAACATTAAATTTTTTGCCAGAGGAAATATTTTTACTTGTACTGGGTTTGGGCTTGTTAACCTGATCACTAACATCATCATTAACATCATTAAGTTTTTTTTTTTTATCCATTTAACCATTTTAGAAGTTTCTTTTAAAACAGAAATGGTTTTGTTAATCCGTTTTAATTACATTTGACAACACAATATTGTGATATTACACATGCAAATGCAATTATATAAGTTGCCATACGCAAACTTTAATCTATTGACTAGTAGACTAAACAATATATAGTATTATAAGCCAATAGCTAAAGCTGTAATAGTCTTGCACATTGCACACTTTTCTGACGTCGCTTATGTATGGCGGCACACATCAAGAATCTCACGGCACTTTAGTTTGCCGCGTCACAGTGGTTCGAGAATCACTGATCTACATTCATTTTTATGTTTCGTTATGCATTTAAACACTGTGTGGAGCTGATGAAACATTAATATATAAGTAATTTTTTTAATGAAATACAATAGAAAATAAAATATAAAAATAAAACATATATCTATTTTTTTTTTTTTTAGTTTTTACAAAATAATCTGAAAATAATCACTCAGTTTATTGCTACTAACAAAAACAACGTTTTTTTTTTCCATTTAAACTTACTTTTTATTTATTACAAAGGTCTGTTTTGATTGTTTTTATTAGTTTGATTGCAATTTGTATTCAATAAGATTTATTTTATAACAAAATTTTTTTTAGCTAACAATTATTTTGATCTTTAATATTGTTTTCATAAAACTCAAATTTTATGACTTTGTAACCCCCCCCCCTTTTTTTTTTTTCAAAATCAAATAAGAAATTTAAAATTTAAAAGACAAATAATAATAAAAATTTGAAACAAATATGTCACTTATAAGGAAATTTCATTGTTTTATTAACTCCATGCAGAGACTAAAAATGTAAAATCCAATTTGGATACACACCTACCTATATTAGTAACAGATAATCTCAAAACTGAATGATTTATTAGCAAGCGAAGTAGAAAATATCTTCACATTTTGAAGCTGTTCCAAATAAGCATTTTAATAATAAATACATAATTAATTACAGTTGCCAATATATATATATGCGCTACAAGCAAAGAGTGAAAACCAGTACTGTACAGAATACCTAGAATTTCTAAACAATGCACGACGTTTTAAGACAAAGTATGAAAATTTCATTTACATTTAAATTTTTTATATACTTTCCCTAGGCATTATAATGCCAAATAGTTTTTTGGCAAAGTATGAAAAAGGCTTTTATCAAAAAAAAAAAACAAAAAAACATGAGAAATACAAAACATGATACAATTTTTTTATATTTAACCTATATCACAAAATATTAGAATGAAAAAAAAACTGCTAAAAATAATGTTTTTTTTCTTTTTTATTAAATGGTAAATATTTAACTATATGTTAAATTTCTGATATGAGGATCTAATTTCAATTTCTTATTTTCAAATATCTCATGATTATCATTTTTTACTGACAAGCCCCTGAAGAAAAAACATAATAACAATTTAGCACCTGATGATATTAGTGAAATGCTGAATTTTATATAAAGACCAAACAAGCAGGAAAAGAAATAATGGCAATATTATACCATTATTTTAGAAGTAAAAAACTAAGAATGAAGGACTTTAAAATCATATAAATCTTCAAGAACATGAGAAGTTTCTGGGTTATTGTCTTTCAACTTTCCATTAACTAATTGTAAAACATACATATAAGATTTACTAACAATTTCAATCATTATTTTTACTTAGCATACATTAAATACATATAAGCTAATGTTTACATTTTGGTTTTTGTGATATCAAACATTTTTCTGGGAGAATTTTATACTTTGTTGATTTTCTTTTTGGCATTTTATAGAATGCCTAGGAAATGTGTAAAAATCTAAGCATTTCATACTTGGATGTCTCACCTTTGGCATTGTATAAAATTCCTAAAAGCTGGTTTTTTCCCATCTGCCAGCAACATATATTATGTTTGAAATTATCATTTAATAGTACATACTAGTATAATAATTGATACGCCCCCTAGCTTTAGAAATCAGCCATATAGGTAATAAAAGAATGAATTGTCTTGTATTAAGTTCTCTTTGTTTATAATGAAAAATTGTCATGAATAACTTTAGCATATTTGTGATCAAAAGTTATTACCGTCTATAATTAACCCTTAAGTACCATGTCAACACAAACACAAAATAGGAAGTTTAGTTAGAAATATATGTATATAATTTATTAGTCCACTTATTCAGTTTGTAGTCATCTACTTTGCAAACTATCATCATAATGAAAGACTCTTAATATAACACACCACTCACTTTGTGTAATATTTATGTAGGTGTTGAAGGGTTAAATGCATAAAAGGAGATATGCTTACAAATAAGTCTATGCTCTGAAATCAAACATATTGTGACAGATACAACATATGTGTTAAATGTATGTACACCACTTTTTTTTTTTAAAAAAAATGTTTAGAACTAGAGAAGAAAAAATCAAATCAAATACAGTATGTAAAAAAGTGAAATAAAAAAATGGTTATATTTTTAAAGAATGAAATATTTCACTTTCAAATTACGTATTATCTTCTCTTTTTTTATATATTTTATCTGTAAAGTCTTTTACTGCAATTATTTTTGAAACTGAAAGGTATTATCTATTTTCCAAACTTATTTTTAATTACTTTAAAAATAAACTTAAAGATAAATTAACGATATAAGGAAAAAAAATACAGTTAATTAAAAATAAAATTTGATGCTTTTGAGTAATCAAGATTAGCAAGTAATAAAAAGCCTAAATATAGGGCAGTTATAATTTTGTGAGGAAATTTATTCTAAATGGTAAGAGAGAAAGAAGCAAGAAAGTAGAGAAAGCTAATTTTGTTAATTGCAGACATAAATTTGTGAAGAAAGCTGACCATCCTTAGAAAGACTACTCGTATGAACTATTCAACAGACAGAAAGATCTATTGTTGAAAAAAATACTAATTAGCTATTATAATATGTTTAAGTAAGAGGCTGAAGAAAGTAATTTTTTATCAGTTTGTATAAATGATATATATATACCCTTATTAAAATTACCATTGTAAAAATAAAATCAATTCAAAATATTTTTCATTAATTAAACACAACAGAAGAAAGGAATAGATTGAAAAAAATTTAAGTATGTAAAACCATCAACTATAACTAAAAACATTATGAAATGAGAATTCTCATATATATATAACAGAATCTATATAACATTTGAGAATAAAAGGAGGTTGCCTTGATAACAGTTTGAGGTTGTTGATTGTTATAACTAAAAGTTATTTTGATTTGTATTAAGATAAGGGTAAATTCTTATCACAAATTAATTAGAAATGCTTAAACTTAAAATGACAGCATTCTTTCACCATAATTAAAGATGATGACCAAAAGGAGAAAAATATGAATTTGAAACAAAAATAAATTAAATTTTGTCAAAGTTAACAGTTGTCAAAAGGATGTGCATGGCAGACTAAAAATCAAGAGGATTATAAGAAGCAAACACTTTTTGTGCATCAATCATCTTAGATCTTTGACTTCTTTTGCCTGGTGTTATATGTGACCTAAAATAGCCATTTGATATAAATTGATTTTCTCTGCAAGATCATATAAAATGTGCCAAGCTACTCTCACCAACGGACTGAATCATTGGAATATGTATGAGTAAAGAAGAGTTTGTTTGCCGATGTTTTCTTCCTTCCTGAAGTCATAATAATGCTGTGAGTGAAGCCATTGCCTACCTGAAGCTTTGAACCCCAGACTATCTACAAATTGTAAAAAGAGCATGCAATGGATTCCTCTCAGAAAAACAAACCCATGCATGGTAATTTTATAAATAATATAATCGCACAGTTGAAGCTTACCAGTACGAAACTTTATTGCATAAATTAGAAGTGATCACTTTCTTGAACTATAATGATACCAATGCTGTACTGAATTGGACTACTAAAAATCTAAATCTTAAGAGCAGTAATTTTAAATAACCATTTAATTTTGATTTTATATTTTTATTCTCTTAATAATATTATAAATATTTTAATTATGAATTAATAAACCTGAATATAACTTAGGTTGTTTATATTTTTATTCTCTTAATAATATTATAAATATTTTAATTATGAATTAATAAACCTGAATATAACTTACATTGTTGTCTATTTGTTAGTTATTAATAGGAGAAAATTGTTTAAATTCAATCATTATTACTTTATCGAATAAATTGCTGATGCTGTATTAGAAAATAAAATCCTCTGGGTGCAGCAAATAATTTGATAATAGTAACTAATAAAAATAGGGGGATGAGCCAGTGAATTCTTGGATAGAATTCTGGCATCTTTCAAATAAATTAAAAGCTGTTTCTCTATTCACTATTATTTAAGTTTAGTTACATTAAGCGAGGTTGTGTAACCAGGAAAAATAATTGTGTTCGATAAAATCACCTGACACATCCTAATTAGGGAATTAGCAAATCGAATGTAATTTGGTCACCAAATACGAAACATATAAACTATATAAACTCTAAGATATACTGCTGGATGGTACAATATATATATATTCATAAATATTTCCAATTTTTTTTAAAAAAATCATTGTTTTAATGAATTCATTAGCATTCCCAAAATAAATGAGATTGGTAAAATGAACTTTTTATTGAGTTCATTCAGTCAAACTTTTATTAACTAAACTGTTTCAGTTTTAACTTCTATCTTCTTATTTGAAAGATTCTAGTGAAAACTTCGTTTGTATTTGCAACATTATTTTTACAATTAAACCTTCTCTATATCATATTTTGATAATCTACATTATTTGCACAACCCTAATATAGTGTTTTCCTGAAGGTTTGTGATGGTGGTATTTTAGTTGTATTTATTTGTTGGATTAGTTCCATCACCTATTATTAAGTATTGAATGTCTCTGGAAAAATTTAAGGTTATTTAAATTTTCAAATTACATTCAACTATTAATAATAGCACACAGATTAGTATATGCACACAATGTTTGAGAGGTATTACATTCTCTTTTATGAGTGTTGCTGGCCTGACCAGTGACCGTACTAGCATGGGAATCAAAACTGGATATAAAGATTCTTGAATTTTGAATTTTAAAGTAACCCTCTAACTAATTGAGCCATCCTGCCAAAGGCAACTGTCAGTAGAAATTTGGTATACTTATCTATGAATTTCCTCCTGATTTCTCCAAAGAGCAAAGTTGATTAGTGGTTTTCAGACATTATGTATAGTAACACTAGATTGACTTATGGGGTTATTTACCATAGTCATGTGAGCAGCTTCTTTGAATTTTATTCTTTGTACATTTTTCTCTTTATCTAATATTTTTGTATTTCCCCAATTGAACATATGTTCATTGGTACATACATGGTCTGCTACCTTAGACACATCTGTTTTTTCTCTTGCAATCTCAGTTTGTGCTCTTGCAGTCACTTTTCAGTAGAGCAACTGGCCTCAACAATATAAATTTTTTCACATTCATAAGATATTTCATAGATGCAGTTTTTTCTTCTCAGTATTTCAAGTTTAGATTTTGTAGATGTTAGAATTCCTTGTAGGGTGGTATGGCTCTAGAAAAATGTTCTGATGTTATATTGATTGCAGATTTTCCTTACTTTATTTTCTAGTTTTGCTATGTATGAATACACTACCATACCAATAATTGTTTTTTTCTTTTGATGGCCTTTTTTGTTGTCTATCTAAGGTTTTCTTAATGACAACATATCCCTTTCAATTAAATTCACAATAGAGTCTGAACAAAAACAAAAATTGGCATTTTTAGATCTTCTTGTGACAAAACTCTATGGCAAAATCAAAACTAGAGTTTACAGAAAACCCACACATACAGAAAAATACTTTGCATATATATTCAATCACACCAAAAATATAAAACATGGAAATATATTATCACTATGGACAAAGCAAAGGAAGTTTGTTCAGAAACCAATGATTTGGAAAAAGAAAAGATCTATATAGAACAAACTCTTATAAAAAATTGTTACCCACTAGATGTCATTAAGAAAATCTTAAATAGCTAATAAAAAGAACAATAAAAACAATTATTGATACAATAATGTATCTGAAGATACCAAAAATAGCAGATAAATTAACTACATCAGTGTCAATCCCATCTGTAAATTTTTAAATAGCCTCTAGTGACTGTTATTTTCAATATAATGCCATGTATGATTTTTTTTGTGCAATTAAAAATCTTTTTTGTGTATTATATACTTAACTTATATATCACATTATAAATATTTAAGCCTTCTAATAAGTGTATTAAAATATTTAAAATTAATATTTAATCAAATTGTGGAAATAAGTATCTGATTGAAAATCTTATCGATAACAAAGGAACACATCATTATTGACTTCACATTACCCAATTCAAAAGGTTTAAAGAACAAAATATTAGATATTAAAATTTTGTTATTAAAAAATGATGTATTTAGAATTAATTATCATCAAAGAAATAAAAAAATATAAAGGTTAATAAATTATTAATTGATATTAAAATATTTCACTTACAGTTTTTACAAAAACAATTTTCTTTTTACTCTGTAATGATTGTTTCCCTAGCTATTTCTGGTTCTCATATCATACTTTCTACACTTGCTAAGAATGGTCTTTTTAAAAATAAAATGTTATCAAAGACAATTCCCTCCTAGTAACGTAGGTTTTTGTTTAATAATAAATCTTTTTTATAAAAATATTGCATTAACAATTACCGAAAGTCAAGTTTTTGATGGGATTTGGTGGCAAGATATAACAATCTAAAGCATCAGCCAATCATAAATTACCACATCCTTCATAGCTTTGTCAAAATAATAGAATGTGTTGTCAATCAGATACAAAGGTCCATAAAAATGTGTATACTGCTGACATCTTTTGGAATTTTTTTAAAATTAATACGTTAAAAATGGAACCTTCATAGAAGGGCTTGCTGCAGCTAATCACACATTGTAATTTAACACATACAACACTTTAAAACAATGTAAAAAAGTAGCAATCATAACACCATCACACTGCATAAAATGTCAAATATCGTAACATTCAATACTTAATATTAGATGCTGGCAATAGTTCAACAAATAAATATCCTTAATTAGTAATGTTGTCTATTCATAAAATTTGTAGAATGAAATATTTTTTATTGGAATTCCATTTTTAATATAGAAATAAATATTAGTTGAAAGATTATTAAATAAGTTTTAAAATTCAAAATTAAATTTATTATTATTAAAATTCAACAAAAAATTTCTTTGCCTGTGTTTATGAAAGTGGTTTATTCATATTAGTTAAAAAATATTTATTAACCTAAATATTTAGTAAAGTAGCATAGTTATTTACATAGAAAAAATATTTTTAGAAAAATGACAGATCAGCATGAACATTACTGTCAATCCTGCATAGTTGGCTCAGTATAATAATAGTTTGTTATTGAATTAATGTTTTACATTAGAGACCTTTTTAAAAAAAATTCCACTTAAGATGAATGGTTGGGTTTGACTCTTTTGATACTTAAAGACTGCTTGACTTCAAGGGCAGTTGCTAGTATAAATATTTTGAGCCCTTTGGTTATTTGTGGTCAATAATAACTGTTACAAATAGTAATTTACTCCATTTTGCAATGTAGTGGTTTATTGTAATGTTGAATAATCAATGGGATACAAGTGGTAATATTATATGCACACCCACAGACTAGTTTCAGGTTAATAACCATCAGTGATGAGTTTTAAAGTAACCCTACACTCATAATAACCAAGATTATTAGCTGGATATTACTGTGGAGTTATGTATTATGACATTGTAATTCTGATATGCACTGATTATTAAACATACAATAAATGAATCATGGGTAAATCAAATAAAGTGAGTTGTTATTCCTGGAAGTAGGATTTGAATGTAAGTGGAAAAAGTTATGTAATGTGTGCTTTGAAAGTAATAAAAACAAAAAAAGTGACTTGTAAATTAGTATGACCATTCTAACTTCAAAAGCATGAAAAGAGTGCAAAAAAAGGATAAAAAAAAATTCTCTGGAAATGAGTTTTACAACAACTATACAAATCAATTTGCAAATCGTAAAAATGTCTACATATAGAATGTGTTGATCCATTTTTTTTATTTACTTGAAATTTTAGGAGAGTTTTTAGTTTCTTCAGCAGAAAACATTTCTTTGTAAGAAAAGTTCAATATCATGGCTAATTGTAGCTGTTCAATGTAGTCTGTTCTCTCTCACATCCACACAAAGGAAAAAGTCTTGGATATAATTTTTATATCATAAACACAGTATATATCTCCGATAATAA
Source organism: Epiperipatus broadwayi (assembly GCA_028023455.1). Taxonomy (NCBI): domain Eukaryota; kingdom Metazoa; phylum Onychophora; class Udeonychophora; order Euonychophora; family Peripatidae; genus Epiperipatus; species Epiperipatus broadwayi. Next base: position 7,435 of record JAQFVV010000496.1, on the reverse strand, counting down.
CCATACTCAACTTTATTATAAAACACCATTTTAGGAAGTCCTGAATTCTTTAATCATACATATTACATGTTCACTTCAATAAAAATATGATTAGAATCTTCTATAATTATATCTTAATTTTACTTAATAGCAAATATGAAATGGCTTGGAGAGTTGAGGGTCGTATGAAAGTCTGAGTTTGAATCCCTTATATATTACAATATATGTGCAGGTGTGTGTAAGCCTGCACAGGGTATTAAATTAATAGCAAAATGTATATTTTAAAATCAGGTTTAATTATTAAATTTTAAATTCAATGGGTTTTTTTCTAATTAATAATTTCTCATTTGATTGTTGCATTTATTTTTAATTAAGCATCATAAATATAAAAATATATATATCAATGTTAATAATTATATACATACATTCAAGTATTTTATCATTTGATTTATCAATCTTGATATACATATTTAAATATATATTTCCATGTATCTTGGATATATTATACATATATCTGGGTTTATATTTAATAAATTACAACAATAATTATATTACCTTGTATGATTTGATTCAGTAAGAGAATAACAAACTATAGAGTTCAAAGTCCTTGAATCATCCAATTCTGCCACTTTTGGTACTTTAATTTATTATGGACTCAAGAAAAAGAAACCATTTGACTGTTTATAAGCAGATTTTGATCTGGGACAACTGATGAGTGCTGGTTCAGCCTGAAATACATATATTGGAAATCATTTATCTTTTTCACATGTACGTGGTCATGTGTATCAGTTGTATAGAATGGAGTGCATAGTTATAGGAAGCTTGAAAGTCTGAGTTCAAATCTCATCTAATTACATTAAGTTCAGCATAGACCATGTATTTGCATTTAAAATATTATATATCACTAAAAAATTAATCAACACTTAGACAATGCCAATATCAATAACAATCAACAATTTCCAAACTGTTGTCAAGGTAACCTTCTTTTAACAATTATATATATATATAAAATATATAGTTTAATGGTAATAAATTTCTAGTACACTATGTGTGTGGATGTGAATGTGTTCAATTTATATTTCTCAATCTTCAGTCGAAACACACATTCCTAATTTAAAAAATACACATCTCCATATCTGTCTATTAGGTGAGGTTGGTGTTAAACTTCCACAAACATGTGAGAGAAATCCTAATGGCAAGGTGAAATAAATATAAAGTTATTGAGATAGCTGTCAGTTTTTGTTTTTTCTTTTTTGCATATTTTTGTTTTTATAATTACAAGATTATTTTTGATGTAATTTATTGCCTTTGTTATATATATATATATTGTAACCTTACAGATGCTTCTGTAAATTGGCTATTATAAATTAAAATATTTATTGACTTAATTTTTTTACAGTTAATCGTTATCATTGCTCGAATAGCATATTATATAATCAATATCAAGTTTAAAAGACTTTCATATTAAGAAAAAATATAATTTTTAAAGCATTTAAAAGTGGCCTCTCAAACAGTCTTTATGATCAAAGCTTATATAATGTAACAGGATTGGGGGATAGGAAATCTATTTGAAGTGGATGATTCCAGGGTGATGGCAAAACATCATCAACCCCAAGTCAATACAAAATCAATAATTTACAGAGTATAATATAATTAATTTTTAAAGATATAAGAGTATGAGATTAAAGAATCTCTGAGAACATTGAGAGATCAGCCAGCTAACTCATAAGAGCAACTATGATTAAATATAAATCCACCAGCATTATAAAATAAAAGTAAGTATAATTCAAATATTAAGAGAAATAACCATCCATCATCATCATTGATGTGAATAAACAAATTAGTACAATAAATCAGAATAAAATCAACAGCCCATCTTGTGGCTGGATTTGCACAATAAAAAATATAAATCAACAGTCAACCTTGTGACTGGGTTGGAAAATGGGTCTTTGCCAGCTTGGGCAATTATTTAAACATAACTTGGATGCACCAGATTAGTGCCTATCCACTAGAACACATAATAATCAGAAATCAAAACAATAATGCTGGGACATCATCATCAATGCTCTGGCCACTTGTACTGGCCAACTATAAACTTAAATTTTTTAACAAGACTGAACTAAAATAAAATATAGTGCATGAGCTTTAAAGAGTATCCTCTTTTGCGCCAACCAGGATGATGATTGATCATCTCTGGATGCCCCAAAGCACTAAATACACATCCTCATTTATATATTCATCCCGTACTGGAATCTAGCCCAGAGAACACAAGCTCTATTACTGTATGTGACCAAGAGATGATGGAAACTATTTTTAACAATTAAATACAGGTTTATTAATAACAAAAAAATATATATAAATGATTAAGGTCTTATAAGGGTTCTGATTTTGAAAGATATACAATAATAAAAGTCATTATACTAATTTACAAGATTACTACAAAATTCAAATTATTACATCAATTGCATTATTTCTTAATTTGTTTCTATAAACGCATATATATATCCGTACACAGATGTGCGTTTTATAATATACAAAGAATACTTTACATGTATATGCGCACAGACATGCGATTTATAATATACAATTAATATAAAAAAATGAATTGACATTTAATCAAAAAAAATATTAAAATTTTACATATATTAGTGTGTGTGCATATACGCACACTGACTTTTATATATTTCAACTTTTTACAATAATATTATAATTTTCTAATACATAAATTTCCTACCTATACGTGTGTATAAACAAAATATAGATACAATTTAAAATTAGTTTCAATTTATAAGTTCTCAAAAGTATTGTCAGTTTTTGACAGGTATTTGTTCATTAAATATCAAAGTTTTTGGACCAATTTAAAAGATTTGCTTTTTCGATTTTAATTCAAACAAAATTATGCTTGCATTTAAATTATATATTCTTTTTTTAATGACTATGAAAATTATTTCTTAGCAAAATATATATAACAAATCATCTCTCTTTTAGACATTTGACTCGAGCAAATTTTACATTAAGTTACGAAGTTAAAATGTCTTTTATAAAAATATTTAAAAAATACAACTCACTGTATACACATGCGATGTATTTATCTGTGGTTTCCTGCTTGCATAGATGAACAGTAGTATCAGTACACCAATTTCTTCAAGCTTTCTCTTGGTAAGATTGGTTTCTAGCCCATCAAAAAAAATATAATTCTGGGCTTGTTGTCATCATCAGGTAAAAGTACGTAATTCATGTAAAATCTTGATCTGAAGTTGGTTTCTTTCTGTCTAGGATTGTTCCAGGTAAGCAGCTGTTTTGATTTAATAAATTTTAAACAAGCAACTATCCTCTCTGTCTAAGGCTATGAATTACAGCACAAAAAAGTGGGTCGTTTTCTCCAAGTGAATTCAAACTCCTGAAAAGGAAATATTAGTAGCTTCTAAATCTAATGTCCAGACTTCAGCTGTATCAATTCATGGTAGCTATTCTGCCAACTCTTACAAAACTGCAAGCAGAGCTGTTCTTTTCAAAATCACTATCCAGACTGGCTGATATTTTTTATCAGCTCTTTTTATAAAATCATCTGAGGTGTTATAACAACACCTTGATTAAAAACAGAATTTTATTTTTATCTCTATAATCCCTTGGAATCTATATACATATTTTTACTTAAAGGATTTTTAATAGATAAAAAATTTGTTTAATTAAAAAATTCCAAAAATAAGTATGGTGTTTTTACATTTAATAATAATAATAATAATAATAATAATAATAATAATAATAATAATAATAATAATAATAATAATAATAATAATAATAATAATAATAATAATAATAATAATAATAATAATAATAATAATAATAATAATAATAATAATAATAATAATAATAATAATAATAATAATAATAATAATAATAATAATAATAATAATAATAATAATAATAATAATAATAATAATAATAATAATAATAATAATAATAATAATAATAATAATAATAATAATAATAATAATAATAATAATAATAATAATAATAATAATAATAATAATAATAATAATAATAATAATAATAATAATAATAATAATAATAATAATAATAATAATAATAATAATAATAATAATAATAATAATAATAATAATAATAATAATAATAATAATAATAATAATAATAATAATAATAATAATAATAATAATAATAATAATAATACAATATTTACATTTATTCAGACCTTTTAAAAGTTTAATTTATAAAACAATATTTTAAATCAGAGTTATTATTTATTTATTTATTTCTATTTCAGTAAATGTAGAAAATATCTACTATAATTTTTGTCTGTGTTTATTTCTACTTTTCCTTTATTTTATGTATATATATGCACATACACTATATTAGTGTATGTTATGTAAGCCAACTGGTTACAATAAAAATAGTACACTTATTATTCTCATTAACCTTTCAATAGGGTTCAATGCATTGCTGTGTCAAAGGCTTTGGATCACACTAAATCGGCTATTTTTTGAGCTATAGTAACATATTTATACCCATTGGAAACTTTAGAAAAAGTTCCATAAGATGCTGCCATCTCTTGAATTATTTTACAAGTAAAAAATCAATACTAGGAGGGTTTTAAGTTAAACAAAAGAAGAAGGCCAATTCTGATTGGTTGGGCCATCCATTCTTGATGCTTATTGGCTGATGATTCTGGCTAAATATTTTTTCACCGCTGAAAATAAAAATATATGTCTTAAAGTGTTTTTTTTATTATTTTTGATACATATTATAAATGATCTTCATAACATCTGCTGAAAATATAGTTATTTTACAAAAGTAGTAAGGTTTTGTTAAAAAATTGTATACTTTACATGATTGTAAATTGAAAAAGAAACCAGTGATAGCAATAATTTTGACATCCTGTCAAGAGTTTAGATTTCCCCAAGCTGTTTATTTGATTTTCAAACAAGGATTAATGTTTTAGAATATTTTTCTGGCATTTATATACATATTACCATGTATTTTGGTTAAAATATACTGAAAATATAATTATTTTTAGAAAGACGCTCAGATTTTACTAAAAAATTCTTAAAAAATTTGTAATGTTTTTAATAACGTAAATCTGGGAGGGATATAAATGATGTTTACATTGCTTGTAATTTGCTCATAATATTTTCTTTGGTTTTTCCATTTTTGAATATTTCTATAAAATACAAATAAAAATATATTTTTGAAAAAACATTCATTTACTTTCCTAACATTACAAATAATTAATATACTTTTTGAAAACGAAACAAATTTATATATATTAAAAGATGAAAATATTTCTATCAAAGAGTTTGTCAATTGACAAATTAAAACTTTTAGAGTTTTACCTCTCTTGGCCAATAATGAAGTGATCTACAGAAAGGTTAAGGAACAAAACTATTGAATTATATAAATAAACAGACATGCTCATACACATAAAACAAATAATTTAATAGAGAAATATTGAATAGAATTTTAAGTGTAACATTACAACATAAAATATTTTAAAGTAAAGCAATTATATTTCACATTACATTTTTATTTGTGTAAAACAAACATGTTTAAATTTAGATTTAGTACAATTAGTTTGAATTGATTTAGTTTGCAAGAATAATTATTAAATATTATTATTTATTAAAAGGTCAATTTAAATTTAACTAAAATAAATATATGAGAACTTAATTAATTTATGATTTTTTATTTTAAATGAAGGTTTGTAATATTTTTAAAATCTGGAAATAAAAATGAAGCAATTGAGAAATCTTGAAATTATTTTCTTTCTCTTCATTTTTGAAGTATTTACTGATTCAAAAATCTTAGGTCTACCATTTTGTCTGGCAACAGACATGCCAACCTTTTCCAAATATGGCCCCCAAAACCCCAATGCATAATGGGAATTATGTGTCCAATCGGGTATAAAAGGTGAAATTTTGGAAAATCCAAACAGTTTTCACAAATTCTCATTGCTGTCAGAACCTTAGCAAGTTCAAATTTTTAAATAGCCATTTTGTTTGCCATCTACATGATGATAGGCCAAGATGAACAACAGCTAGGCAGTTTGCCCATGCTGGTTAAAAATGACTTCTCATTGTACTAGGAAAATATGAACAACATCAACTAAACCATGAAATCATCATTACTTAACTAATTAATTGTCATTTCAATAAATCTTATTTATTGCAATCAATTGTTAATGGAAAATGGATAAATTAACTTATCGAATGTTGCCTCACAACTTCAAAAATAAATCGCTTGACTTTTTCAATTGGAAGTAATATTAAACAGCTGATATAAATGGAAAATTATATTTATTAACTTCAAATAAATTGCTGTTTATTTTCAAAATATTATAAAATAATTTTCTTCACTTCAAAAAAATATGCATATTCATTTTAATATTGTGAATTTATCTAGTTTTTAATTATGGAAAGAAAAGCCTTAAATAATAAGTTTTTCAAATCAAATATGCCTCCATAAACTTTGTTGCTGGAAGAAACACTTAACTTTAATTAAAAAATTAATGAAAATCATTCTGTTCATGATTGATAAACTGTTTTCTTGATCTGATATATTTCAAATAAAAGAAAGTCTGAATGCTAATCCTTTGGATAAAATAGTAACATCTTTTCAGATGAATTAAATTGCTGCATGGAATAGACTGTGAATTTGTCACCAGTGCTTAAAGAATGCACTGTGGATTATAAACACTAAATATTTAAATATGATAAACATTGTATTTATAAGTAGTCCTTAATATGGATTAATGTGTTAAATGTAGTTTGCCTTGGATTAACAAGTATGTTAAATAAATTTATTAATCTTGATATTATGCTCCAGAAATGATATTACAAAATGGAATTGTGTTTTACATCATCTTTGATGTTATTTTAGAAGTGTTTGTGAACTGCCAAAAACTTCGGAATATTTTTCCGGTGTCAATATTTTATTAGGATAAATTTTTAAATCATCATAACTAAACATTATTTAATGCACTTTATCATAATTTCTTCTTTCTTAATTGGTTGTTGTTGTTATTATTATGATTGTCATTGTTGTTGTTGTTGTTGTTGTTGTTGTTGTTGTTGTTATTATTATTATTATTATTATTATTATTATTATTATTATTATTATTATTATTATTATTATTATTATTATTATTATTATTATTATTATTATTATTATTATTATTATTATTATTATTATTATTATTATTATGTTTCAAACCAAAACTTTATTGAGTCTAAAAAGTTACAGAGTCACATATAGTACTATATTGATTTGTTACAAATGCAAAACAAATTACAACAACTTTCAGTATATAAGTCTTTATCAATTCTGCATACTTTCTTTCTTGTTTTTAAATTTGGTCTTCTATTTAGTTCAGTTTATGCTTGCATCTCTTTGAAGTTGGAAAAAAAGCTGATGTTGAAAAATGTCATCATCTATCATATTA